>JAVFKF010000004.1:68405000-69005000 GCA_036926295.1 Pachydiplax longipennis | reverse complement strand
CACAAAAATTGAAAATTTTGACTGAATTTCGCAGCCTCAGGACATATTCCGATCGAGCTGAAATTTCTTATGGTTTATAAGGACCACCAACCACAAACTTTAAGCACTAGCCGCATTTCGATTTCGAAAAAAAAGTTTTTTCGATCCACCCTACTGGGCATACAATCATTGGCAGCGATCTGTATCATAAAACGCTCTCTGATGTTAAATTATCCCCTTGTTCAATCAAACTGTCCACTTGGTCGCACCAATCTCTCGAGCTGTTGGGTCAAACTGTGGTTTATGTTAGCTATAGGGACAAACGAGCCAAACTTTTGCTTTTAGTAGCCGCTACCTCTGGTCCATCTCTTTTGGGTCGCACTTGGTTCCGAGAGTTAGGAATAAGTTTCATTGGTGTAAACAATTTATCTGTGCAAACACTCCCTTGTGAACTTTCTTCTTTCATTGAAGTGTTTTGTCCCGGTTTAGGACAGTACTCTGGACCTCCTGTCCATTTACATATGAAACCTGATGTGAAACCTGTTTTTTGCAAAGCGAGACCTGTTCCCTACGCACTAATTGACAGAGTCTCTAAGGAACTGAATCGAATGGTTTCGGAGGGAATTTTAATTCCAGTCAAAGTGTCGGAATGGGCCATTCCCACTGTAAATGTGCTAAAGCAAGATGGTACCATTCGTATTTGTGGAGATTATTCTGGAACTGTGAATCTGAATTGTTTGTGGGATGTATATCCTCTTCCCACAATTGATGAAGTGTTAAGTAAACTTGCTGGGGGAAAATTTTCACGTGCTTAGATTTGTCCTTTGCATTTTTGCAATTAAAGGTTGATACCCCTACTGCCAAAATTTTGACAATGAATACATACAAGGGTCTTTTTCAGGTGACTCGTTTGAGCCAAGGGTTGAGTGCCTCTCTAGAAATTTTTCAGGGGACAATAGAAAACATTTTGGTTGGCCTTGAAGGTGTCGTCGTGTCGTGTACCTAGATGACATCTTGGTGCAGGCGTCCACCTTATCAGGGATGTGGACTCACATGAGGGAGGTGCTGAAACGTCGCCAGCTTTCGGGTCCAGCAAACCAAGTGCCTGTTTGGCGTATCCAGTTTGGACTTTGTGGGTTACCACATAAATGGCAATGGAATTTATTCCACAGACTCGAAGGCAAAGGCTATTCTGCACACTCCTACTCCAAAAGACATGGACAGCTATGTGTTTATCTAGGGATGGTGAACTACTATGAACGATTTTTTCCTGATAAGGCGACAAAATTTCATGCATTGTATGATTTATTAAAACTAGACTCAAACTGGAATTGGACTGATGAGCATGATCAGTGCATTAGTTATGTGAAAGAAATTGTCACTAAAGCTGCCCTTGTTCACTATGACCCAAAATATGCATTAATTTTGGCTTGTGATTCATCTCCCCATGGACTGGGAGCAGTGATTTCCCATGTCTTTCCTGATGGTTCTGAGAGACCCATTGCTTTTGGCTCTCATTATTTAAAACCGGCAGAGAAAAACTATTCGCAAATTGATGAAGAGGCTTTAGCCTTTGTGTTTCATATTATTTTGACGCTTTCACTCCTGACTGCCAGAACATTCCATCACCTCCGGTTCAGGCATGTCCGGCTGAGGCGTATCCCGCTCCTGAGAGCCCTTTATTACCAACATACTTTTTGAAAAAGACTTCAGAATCTGTTGCAGCAACAGCTACCCAATCAAGAAACTAATCCATAGAACAAAGGATAACATTGAATCATATTATAAATGAGGTATAAATGAAATATTTGGTCTTATAAATAATAATTGAGTATGAGAATAGAGCCAAAGCTTTGAGTTTGAGATTGAATATAAAGCATTTGCTTAAATTGCTATAAATATTCTGAGTTTTTCCTTCAACAGCAAGTTTGGAATGAAATATTTTGAGCATATGCTCAAGGCATGTAAGAAATGGTTTTCAAAGTCGATTGTTTTGTAATTAGTTTTCTTAGACCAAACAATTAAAACATTCATAACATACTTATTGAAAATTGGAATAAATTTGATGGAGCACTGGGTTAAACCCATATTGAAGACAGGAGAATAAATAAGGGACCATTTGTCTGTCTACTTGAAAGACACAATTACAGTCTGATAAAATCTATGAATGCAAGGAGATAAAGGAATAGCACTAAAAAGTATGAAGGAAGAATTACTGCAGAAGTATGTGATAGATATGCCAGAATCAAAATTAAGCACCCTTTGAGACTTGTGTGCTTCACTGAAACATTCGACCATGTAACAGGCAGCAGAGGAACCACACCAAAGGAGAGTTCTTTCTCTTACCTTTGAATATTACTGGTTAAGGATTGCTTATTTTCAACATTGTACTAACAACATTGAATCTATCTTATTTCCCACAGCTCTAAACTGGCCATCAATAGAGCCGTTTTAGTACTACATTTATTAAGGTGACTCAACAGCCAAGGTCATATAAGTAGGTATCTCTCCACAGGCACACAACAGTGAATTCATTTGAATGTACTTCAGAGTGCAAGCAGGCATTCTCTCCTTAACTAATTTCTCCCATAACCCTCACAACCAAGCAATAACTGTTTGGATCATTGTGATGACCAAGAGCAAGAAGTCTGTTGTAAAACTGTCTCTCTCATAAAATTATAAAGGTGGTAAAATAACAAAGCAATTTATATACTGACTATTAATTCCATCTCCAAGAATTACATGAGAAAAATGTGGTTACCTTTAGTTCATTTGCCATATGTTTCACATTTCTGAACTGAGGGAAATCCACTTTAGGTAAGATGTCACTCCTCATCCCGGTCATGAAGCGATGCAATGTCATAATCAGTCACATTTCAAAATAAACAAGTGAGCAGATAAAAACAACACCGGTAAAAGCTATGTACATAATATGTTTATGCCAAGGAAGTTTATCTCTCCACAGGCACACAACAGTGAATTCATTTGAATATACTTCAGAGTGCAAGCAGGCATTCTCTCAATAAGTAACTTCTCCCATAACCCTCACAACCAAGCAATAACTGTTTGGGTCATTGTGATGACCAAGAGCAAGAAGTCTGTGGTAAAACTGCCTCTCTCATAAAAGAATAAAGGTGGTGAAACAACAAAGCAATTTATATACTGCCTCTTAATTCCGTCTCCAAGAATTACATGAGAAAAATGTGGTAAGTGTTGCCTTTAGTTCATTTGCCATATGTTTCACATTTCTGAACTGAGGGAAATCCACTTTAGGTAAGATATGTCACTCCTCATCTCAGTCATGAAGCGATGCAATGTCCCAATCAGCCACATTTCCAAAGAAACAAGTGAGCAGATGAAAACAGCACATGTAAAAGCTATGTACATAATATGTTTATGCCAAGGAAAAGTTTATGATACAATGTTATATAACTGAAGTAATGGTGAGTTGAAATTATTTTATAATTATCCATTCCTAGTTGAAAATGTCATCTCTTGATATTTTTAGTGCCAATGACTGAAATTTGGTAACATTTTATACAATTTTTTTTGTTCAGTCATAAGAGAATGAGTACACAGTTGACTATTTAGGTCACATGCAGGAGAATACCTTCAAATAACCCCAACCTGAATTACTTGTATCACTGAAATTACCGCTGCGGTCACATTCATTTAAAAGTGACTGAATAAGAAGATTAGAACTCTGTAAAAAGTTTTACCAAAAAAAAGCCAATCAGGAACATGCCACCAAAGGGTGTTTGCAAGTTAACCAGAGAATTGTACAGGGCTTCTGAAGTGAATACAGCAACTCAAACCACCACTTAGAGTCTATATAGGATCATGATGAGTAGAATGTCGTTTTCATGTTGAAGTTCCCTTGCACTCTCTTGGCATGAATTTCTTTTTGTGCCTCGCAGGACAAGTTGTTCCCCAAATCCTCATTGTCATTGATAAGTAAAATAAATGAAGTATTTGAAACTATGCTAATTGTGTATATGGAGCACTAGCTTTTGGCTAACTTAACCAGGTTATTCACAGAGTAGGAGTAGTAGTAAAAAGATTGCGAATTTATTAAAGTGACTCAACAGCTGAGGTAATTTCCCTCTTTGTAATGATCCAAGAAATTGTACTTCACTTCTACGCTATAGGAAAAGAAATCTAATACACCAAACAAGAGTAGATTAGGTCTGAAAAAGAAGTATAACATTACCATGTGGAGCCAAAGTAAGTATCCTCTTACACTGGTATCTGTACCATCATTACCAAGCCACAACTACTCAGAAGACTGAAAATCTAGCCAGATTTCACTCTTAGGATGGAAGACTACCTATCCCCAAAAATATTAAAGATGGTACAACAAAAATTACAGGAATTTCATGTACAGAATATACATCAGCACCTATACATGAGAGAATGAGTACACAGTTGACTATTTAGGTCACATGCAGGAGAATACCTACGACCCCAACCTGAATTACTTGCATCACTGAAAATTTTCTCCTTAATAGGACTTGTTTCTTATGGCTGCTTGAATCTGGGGTATCCCTCTCAACTCATCTACATTTTAATTGAAAGATATCAATACAAATATTTTATTTTAAACATTTTACTGAACTCTATCAAAATAAGAACCTACGAAATTCTTATTACCCAAGTGATGTCCTTCTTTACCACAGAAGTAGTGTACCATTTATATACCAGTAATCTGGCATTTTTTTACAATTGTAAAAGGCAAGAACCCCAGAAATCCACACTATGTTGTCTGACCAACTGCCATTGGGAGGAAAGTCTCTTTCTCCCTTTCATTAAACATCACCAAGCCATAACTGCTTGGATCATTGTGAAGACCAAGAGCTAGAAATCTCTTTCAGGTTATAAAACTCTCTCTCTCAAAAAATATTAGAGATGTTCAAACAACAAAGCAATTTCATGCACAGAATATACATCAGAGTGTAGCATTGATTTTTTTTAACTGCTCATTATTTCAGTAAATGTAGTCCAAAAAGAAACATTTCTATGCCAGTATTGTCAAGACCCAATCAAAGCTTTAAGAAATAATTGTGCGCTTTCCTTCTGCTCATAAGGTTTGATGAAATAGTACTCCCTCTAAATCTCTGCTTTTTAGATCATCAGCTCTACCAGTAATCTGACATTTTTATACAGGTTTAAAAATACAGGAACCTCAGAAATGCAGCCATTGTTCAACTGCCTTTGGGTGCAAAGTCCTTCTCTCCCATGCTTTTAACCAATATTACCAAGCTCCAAGTGTTCAGATCACTGTGATTTTGTTTGATTGTACTTGGAAATGCATGCAAGCATCTTTCTCTCCATAGGTACTCTCTCTTATAACCCCCATCACCAAGAAATAACTGTTTGGATTATTGTGATGACCAAGAGCTAGAAGTCTCTTTCAGGTTGTAAAACTGCCTCTCTCAAAAAATATTAAGGTGGTCAAACAAGTAAGCAATTTCATGTACGAAATGTGCATCAAAGTCTTGCTGCTTTGCTTTCATAGAAGATTACCAAATTTTTTGCAGGAAGTGGTTATGAAACTGGGAAGAAGGGGAAAAGGCAAAAGTAAACCTGGTGGAAGGTGCATGATCAAGAGGAAGAAGTAAGAAGACCACTTACAAAAGTGGAGGGCCCAGAAATAAAAATTTACAAGATGGAGCTGATTAGTAAATGAAATGCCAATTAGCTAACAGTCTACAAGAATTGCATAACTTATATGTGGTGTTTCCTTTGGTTTATTTGAGATCTTCATGTAAGGTGCATTAGCACAATATGCTGAAAAAACCATCCCTTTATATATACATCCGACAGATTTTTCAGGGTCTTAATGGATTGACAGCAACCAATCAATCCGTCTAGACCACAAAGCAATCAGTCTCCCGTGCTTTCATATTTCAGAACAGAAGAAAATCCACTTTGGGTATGATTTCACTCCTCATCCCAGTTAAGAAAGGATAAACATCGTAATCAATCTCGCATATCCAAGAGACAAGTGAGCAGAGGCAAAAAGTTTCTCATCAATTTCACTGAGCAGGAAAAAGCTACATACATCATATGTTTATGCCAAGGCTGTTATGATACATTGTGATATAATAGTAGTAATTACGAGTTTATATTATTTTTGTAATCCTTTTTGAGTGTTAGAGTGGAAAATGTGGTACAGTTTACATAATTTTGTTCCATCACTCATGAGAAAAGCAGTACGCAGTTGACTATTTAGGCCATAGTTAGAATAACCCTAACCTAAATTAATTGTATCACTGAAATCATCACTGCATTTGCTATTCACTGCAGACAAGAAACTTCAAACATGAAGAGCCTTGCAAACTCCCAGACCCAGAATCACAATCAACAATGCACTAGTGCTCATATCTTTCAAGAGTGTATTAAAAATCTATCAAGCAGTGCCATCCCTTCAGATGTAGAGAGAGCTCTAAACCTTGGGTTACAGTTTTCCCCTGACCCTCCTGCTAGTCTCTGAACCCTTAAAAACCTATCTACAGACTGTGAAGTGGCTTTGCATGGTGAAAACAGTGTTTTAAAAAGTGTGTTTGCTTGCTCAATAGAAAAGTGGTTCCTTTCCAATAAACCCCTACACTAAATGATAAACTTATTGTTGTAAATGTAGCCAAGTTTCTCTGATATATATATTCTGAGTTTTTCCTTCAACAGCAAGTTTGGAATGAAATATTTTGAGCATATGCTCAAGGCATGTAAGAAATGGTTTTCAAAGTCGATTGTTTTGTAATTAGTTTTCTTAGACCAAACAATTAAAACATTCATAACATACTTATTGAAAATTGGAATAAATTTGATGGAGCACTGGGTTAAACCCATATTGAAGACAGGGGAATAAATAAGGGACCATTTGTCTGTCTACTTGAAAGACACAATTACAGTCTGATAAAATCTAAGAATGCAAGGAGATAAAGGAATAGCACTAAAAAGTATCAAAGAAGAATTACTGCAGGAGATAGATATGCCAGAAGTATGTGATAGATATGCCAGAATCAAAATTAAGCACCCTTTGAGACTTGTGTGCTTCACTGAAACATTCGACCATGTGACAGGCAGCAGAGGAACCACACCAAAGGAGAGTTCTACATTCTCTTACCTCTGAATATTACTGGTTAAGGATTGCTTATTTTGAAAGAACAGTGCCTCTCTTTTTCTTCCCACAGCTCTAAACTGGCCATCAACAGAGCAGTGTTAGTACTGCATTTATTAAGGTGACTCAACAGCTGAGGTCATTTCCCACTTTATCATAATTCAAGATATAGCACATCACATTCTTCACTTTTACATTAAAGGAAAGGAATTTTTATTTAGCATTAAAGAGATAATTATCTAAGACCGTAATGTAAAATACATAAATAAATAGAAAAAATCCTTTCTTCATCTGTCATTGGAAGACTAAGAAGGTATCCTTGTCTCCTCAGGGACTGGTAATCCTCATTACCTAGTACCAACTGTTCACACAACTGTGAATTCATTTTATTGTACTTGAGATTGCATGCAGGCATCATTCTCTCCATAAGTAATTTCTCCCATAACCCACATAACCAAGCAATAACTGTTTGGATTATTGTGATGACCAAGAGCAAGAAGCTTGTTTTAGGTTGTAAGACTGCTTCTCTCCAGAAATATTAAAGGTGGTAAAACAACAAGGCAATTTCATGTACAGAATATACATCAGAGCCTAGTTCCTTCTCTTTAAAGTAAGATTCCCAACATTTGGCAATGGAGTGGTTATGAAACTGGGAAAGCAAGCAATGGACCAAAAGAGAGAAATAACTCTTATGGAATGTAGAAGATCAAAAGAAGTAAAAAGACTCTTGAGGAAAGTGGTGAACAATGAAATGAAGATTTACAAGATGGAGCAGCAGATAGTAAATGAAACAGCCTATTAACTCACAGTCTTCAAAAATCTCATGAAAAAACTATGGTAAGTGATTCCTTAGTTCATTTTAAAAATATTTATATGTTGCATTGCCACAATATCCTGGAAAAACACTTCTTATAGAAGTGATCCAGGATTTGAGACAGGTGTTTATATCACCTGTCTCAAACAAATCCTTCTGTGCCATAATGGTGTGGATTATATAAAGTTCAAGGAAAATATCAGAAATATACTCACTGGGATTGAAGCACCATGACATAAAACCATGAACACATCCTATCTCATACTATCAGCACATAGCATTTCTTTGGGAGGTTTCACAAGAAAAAGGTAACTGTGTCTTGACATTTAAATGTGTGCACTGGAAGAAGGAAGGGAGAAAATGTAATCGGGTTAATACCGTGAAATCTACTGCTAACTAAAGTTGTTTACTATCACTTTGCTGATATCAACGGACTTACCTTACAAGATGAGGAAAGAGCACTTTTAGATAAGGCTAAAGATTGAAAGAACCTCCAAATAATGGATTACATTAAAAGGCTGGATGGTGTTAAAAATGATGGTAGGTATAATTTGTGATTAAGCGTTGAAATGAAGCGAGAGATAGTAGTGCCATATAGGAATAGATCATACCGAAAAATCAGAGATGCTGAAGATTTACGTCGGATTTAAGTCCGAGAGGATTGCAGTGAATATTTGGCTGCTACAGCAGCTAAATATTCACTGCAGTCTCTGATGTCTAGGACCAATTTGCGTCACATGGTCCTCGATTATAATGAAAGCATCTTGGCATTAATCATTGATGCATGCTCAGCTTCATATCATACCTATATTTATAATAAATATCCAAATGATATGACAGAGGAGAATAAAAAAAGTCGAATTTGGATTAGTGAGTAAAAGTAATCAAAATGAGCAAATTCTGGCAGCCATCACTAATTATTTAATGCAACATGGCATTTATAATTCAGATTCAAATGAGTGGGGCATACTCTTTTGACCAAGTGAAGAACTATCATTAAATACAGTCTTTTTCCAATCACACATAGATCCCAAAGTCTCAACTGTGGCTGTTATCCAGGGAGTGATTGTTGGTACAGGCATTAATAAAGTGTTATACACCATCAAACTAATGAGAGAGCTGATGACTACTAAAGAATTAAAGGGATTAACTCAGAACTCTAAGTTGATACTATTTAAAAAGTTAATTGTGAGGGAGAATATATTATATATTTTCAAACCATTTGAGGATTATCAGCTGAGTTTTTATCTGTTAACTAAGCTAGATGTAGCTGGAAATGTGTACTAGGCCCAAACAAGGAAAGGCTACCCACAACATGTTATTTCATTTTTAAAACAATTTAACAGCATAATAGATTTGGTGCTTAAATATGGAATGGATACAGGGTTAAATACTAATAGTGGACAGTCTAAGATGGCCAGTATTGACTAGTGTAGTCAGCCTGTGTTTGCCTCTAGCATATGGTCTTGCTGTATGCAACTACTGTAAGAAGAGGGGCCACATCGTGAAGGTCTGCATGGCTAAACGCAGGCAAAACGGACAAAGTGGAATGCCGTCCCATCCCGATCAGTGTGCGGAAAACAACTTCCACCTTCCAGAATGGACCTGCCTAATGGTATGAGATCTATTTAATTGTATTATCTGTCTTTCGTGGCTCCTCCGCCACTTACTGTGCTTGTGGCCATCGAGGGACGTTCCATTCCCATGGAAATCAACAGCAGGGCTGGGCATACAATCATTGGCAGCGATCTGTATCATAAAACGCTCTCTGATGTTAAATTATCCCCTTGTTCAATCAAACTGTCCACTTGGTCGCACCAATCTCTCGAGCTGTTGGGTCAAACTGTGGTTTATGTTAGCTATAGGGACAAACGAGCCAAACTTTTGCTTTTAGTAGCCGCTACCTCTGGTCCATCTCTTTTGGGTCGCACTTGGTTCCGAGAGTTAGGAATAAGTTGCATTGGTGTAAACAATTTATCTGTGCAAACACTCCCTTGTGAACTTTCTTCTTTCATTGAAGTGTTTTGTCCCGGTTTAGGACAGTACTCTGGACCTCCTGTCCATTTACATATGAAACCTGATGTGAAACCTGTTTTTTGCAAAGCGAGACCTGTTCCCTACGCACTAATTGACAGAGTCTCTAAGGAACTGAATCGAATGGTTTCGGAGGGAATTTTAATTCCAGTCAAAGTGTCGGAATGGGCCATTCCCACTGTAAATGTGCTAAAGCAAGATGGTACCATTCGTATTTGTGGAGATTATTCTGGAACTGTGAATCTGAATTGTTTGTGGGATGTATATCCTCTTCCCACAATTGATGAAGTGTTAAGTAAACTTGCTGGGGGAAAATTTTCACGTGCTTAGATTTGTCCTTTGCATTTTTGCAATTAAAGGTTGATACCCCTACTGCCAAAATTTTGACAATGAATACATACAAGGGTCTTTTTCAGGTGACTCGTTTGAGCCAAGGGTTGAGTGCCTCTCTAGAAATTTTTCAGGGGACAATAGAAAACATTTTGGTTGGCCTTGAAGGTGTCGTCGTGTCGTGTACCTAGATGACATCTTGGTGCAGGCGTCCACCTTATCAGGGATGTGGACTCACATGAGGGAGGTGCTGAAACGTCGCCAGCTTTCGGGTCCAGCAAACCAAGTGCCTGTTTGGCGTATCCAGTTTGGACTTTGTGGGTTACCACATAAATGGCAATGGAATTTATCCCACAGACTCGAAGGCAAAGGCTATTCTGCACACTCCTACTCCAAAAGACATGGACAGCTTATGTGTTTATCTTCACATATTCTTCACTTTAACATTAAAGGAAAGGAATTTTTATGTAGCATTAAAGAGATAATTATCTAAGACCGTACATATACATACAATTATACAATTTTGTTTTTTCAGTTATAAGAGATTGAGTACACAATTGACTATTTAGGTCACATGCAGGAGAATATCTTCGAATAACCCCAACTTGAATTACTTGTATCACTGAAAATGATCGCTGCAGTCACAGACAGTCACATCTGTTTTAAAAGTAGTAGTAAAAGGATTGGGGATTTATTAAGGTGACTCAACAGCTGAGGTGATTTCCCTCCTTATAGTGATTCAAGAAATTGTACTTTACTTCTACACTATAGGAAAAGAAATCTTGTACACCAAACAAGAGTAGATCAGGTCTGAAAAAGAAATATAAGATTACCATGTGGAGCGAAAGTAAGTATCCTCTCTCCACTGGTACCTGTACAATCATTACCAAGCCATAACTACTCAGAAGACCGATAACCTAGTCAGATTTTACTCTTACGATGGAAGACTACCTATCCCCAAAAATATTAAAGATGGTACAACAAAAATTACAGCAATTTCATGTACAGAATATACATCAGCACCTATACACAAGAGAATGAGTACACAGTTGACTATTTATGTCACATGCAGGAGAATACCTACGAATAACCCCAACCTGAATTACTTGCATCACTGAAAATTTTCTCCTTAGTAGGACTTGTTTCTTATGGCTGCTTGAAACTGGGGTATCCCTCTCAACTCATCTACATTTTAATTGAAAGATATCAATAGAAATATTTTATTCTAAACATTTTACTGAACTCTATCAAAATCAGAACCTACGAAATTCTTATTACCCAAGTAATGTCCTTCTTTACCACAGAAGTAGTGTACCACTTATATACCAGCAATGTGGCATTTTTATACAATTGTAAAAGGCAAGACCACCAGAAATCCACATTTTGTTATCTGACCAACTGCCATTGGGAGGAAAGTCCCTTTCTCCCTTTCTTTAACCATCACCAAGCAATAACTGCTTGGATCATTGTGAAGACCAAGAGCTAGAAATCTCTTTTACGTTGTAAGACCGCCTTTCTCAAAATATATTAGGTGTTCAAATAACAAAGCAATTTCATGTACAGAATACACATCAGAGTGTAGCATTGATTTTTTTAACTGCCCAAAAATGAAGATTTACAAGATGGAACAGACTAGTAAATGAAACTGCCTATTAATTCACTGTCTACAAGAATTGCATGAGAAAAATGTGGCAAGTGTTTCCTTTGGTTCATTTGAGATACTCACGTATGTTGCATTAGCACAATATGCTGAAAAAACCATCCCTTTATACAACCAATCAATCCGGTTCCGCCATAAAGAAATCAGTCTCTCGTGTTTTAATACTTCAGAATGGACGGAAATGCACTTTGGTTATTATTTCACTCCTCATCCCAGTAAAGAAATGATAAACATCGTAATCAGTATCACATATCCAATAGACAAGTGAGCAAAGACAAACCGGCAGCTTCTCACCAATGTCACTCATTACACCAAGCAGGAAAAAACTACGAACATAATATGTTTATGCCAAGGCTGTTATGATACATTGTGATATAAAAGAAGTAATTACAAGTTTATATTATTTTAGTAATCCTTTTTGAGTGTTAGAGTGGAAAATGTCGTACATTTTACACAATTTTGTTCCATCACTCATAAGAAAAACAGTAAGCAGTTGACTATTTAGGCCATAGTTAGAATAACCCTAACCAAAATTAATTGTATCACTGAAATCACAGCAATTGCTTTTTCAAGAAACTTCAAAATTGAAGAGCCTTGCAAACCCCCCAGACCCAGAATCACAATCAACAATGCACTAGTGCTCATATCTTCCAAGAGAGTGTTAAAAATTTATCTAGCAGTGCCATCCCTTCATATGTAGAGAGAGCTCTAAACCTTGCGTTACAGTATTCCCCTGACCCTCCCACGAACCACTGGACTCTTAAAAACCCATCCACAGACTGTGAAGTGGCATTGCATGGTGAAAACTGTGCTCTAAAAAGTGTTTTTGCCCACTCAATAGAAAAGTGGTTCCTTCCCCACTGCTCACTTTCTTTTCATAATGCATTTAACTCCCCTTGATATTCTCTGCGAAATGCGCATGGACAGTTTCTGAAAACTGGTACCTGGTATTAATCCTTTTCACTGAAATTGCACCCGACGGTCCTCGGAATTCAGCGATCGGAGAATTCGTAAATTTCTTATTCATTAATAGCCGATCGTGTGTTTTAGATTGAGAGATGTCACAGCTCACTCCCAGGCGTCGAAACCAAGTGGCAGGAATTCTTGCCGCTAATTAAGACGTTTGTGAGATACCACAGGAGTTTAATGTCTCCCATGCCACAATATCGAAGTTGAAGAAAAAATGAGAGGAATCTCATTCCGTAGATTGGAAGATAGGGTCTGGAAGGCCTAGAAAGACAACGGAGAAAGACGATAAACGCATCGTGGACCATGTTCGTGCGCATCCGTTTACCACTGCCGTGGAGACGAGATGTGCAGTTGGGTATCCTATATGTCCAGAAACTGTGAGATGGTGTTAATATCTCCTTCACTGCCATTCGCCTTCCTTCCAGATCATGGAATAGAAGCCTCTTCCGCACAAACTTGCCAGATTGGCATTCGCACAGAAGTTTTTAAATGAGAATGCTGATTTTTGGAACAAGGTGATTTTTAGTGTAAAAAAAGATTTTCATTATCAATTACTGGGCCGTTAACAGTTTATCGTCCGCTAAATACACGTTTCGACCATTTGTATGATAAGTAGAGGGGGAGAAGTGGACGATTTTCAGTACACGTTTTGGGGTGGATGTGTTCCGAAGGTCTGGGACTATTTGGAAAATACAACCGATATTAGATGGGAAGCAATATGTGCACATGTTAAAGCACATAATGCTTCCATCAGTAAGGGTCTTTATCCAGATGATTTCATTTTCCAACAGGTAAGATCTTAAGATATACCCATATATACAGATGCCACTCCATGGCAGGGCGGGACAGTGGTCCCAACACTAGACATCAAATGGACCGTGGAATTTGATGCAGAACTCCCAATTAATGAAGCCGAAGGTTACATGGCACTATTGGGGCCAGATGCCCTGCTACAACAAAATCTGATTTATTGTAATTTTTCTGTTATTGTATTTTGTGACAATCACGCGGTCGCAGCCTTGAATTCGGGCCGCGGTATCTTGTTCGATAACGACTTATACTGTAAAATGTACATGTCTATAATAAAGGAATTGCCACATGGAGTGGCCTGGGTGTTCATCCCTGGTACAGATAACCCTGCTGACCGTCCTTCTCAGACTGTCCCCCTTTTTACTTCATTAATTCGGTGAATTTACAGCTTATTAGAGGTTTTTCTTTTTCTAATCATTGTAACTTGGTTCAGGTATATGGATGACATCAGCACCTTACCAACCAACTCCTGAGGAGCAGATCAAACCTCTATGCTCAGAATATATCAACCCCCAGTGAGATCAAAACTAGAATAGAATATGGCTCATCAGCTCGCACCACCTATTTAAAGATCCTGTTTAAGATTTAAGGAGCAGCATGGCGTATAGAGGACAATGTGTATAGAGGACAGGGAGGTTCTAAGGAGCTGCAATAGGAACATTTTGAACAAGTCCAATCCTCAGCCTTTTTTTCAGACGCAGGAGAACCATCACATGAAAGGAGAGAGACACTTATGTGTAATTATATTAACAAGATTCTCCCTTCAAAAGCTCATCCCTGCTATGCAACTACTTTTAACCCACATTTTGTAGCACTTTTTAACAATAGACCACAGGTCTATCACACCACAATCTTCTTCCAATCCATTTGAAACAACTCTAATGGCCTGCATGAGACGTAGAAGCAAAATTTGTGTGAGAACACCATGAGAGCAAACTTTCATAAACATAGACCAACGTAAAACTTTTGCAGAAGCAGTAGTGCATGGGTATTGTCTGTAAAAATTTGATTTATTGAACGCTTGTGGTTTGAGTTTCGTAAATGGCAATGGACATAGAAACAGACAAAGAGAATATCTCCGTATTCACACTGGCCGAAGACAATGACCGAGAAAGGTGAATAGAATTATATTTTATTGATTAATTTTAAAATGTTTTTCACAATTGTTGAAACTTATGTATAACTAGATAAACATTAAAACATTTCCTTAGAAAAAGAAGAAAATGGGTACATAAAATAAATGAAGAGTGGGAAACAAAGGGGGAATTTTTAAAGAAAAGTGTGACAGAAGGAAGATGTGGATAGGGTTGCTGAAGATCAGGAAACCAGTGATGTTCGTGTGCTTGCGACATTTTTTAAAATCTGATAACTTCTTTCCAGGTAAGGAAGTGTAAATTTTACTATTTGTATGTTAAATATTTAATGAAAAGATATCGAAGTTACCAGTAGGTATGCGTGTTTGTAACAAGTTACAGATGTTGCTGCGACACTCAGGTTTCTTAAAACAACAGCAGCAACAAGCACCATCCTTAAATTTGCAAAGGACAACCCACAAAGCCAGACTCTTGGCAATGGTCATTTCGACAACCACCAATGACCTCAGGGAGAACGAAATACCCTAGTTAAATTTGGAATTTATTTTAAATATTTGTCCTACTACTTTTCAGTGAATTTCATTCCTTGTCATGTATGTAATATTTTAAATGTAGTTAATATCTATAATGATTTTAAAATAACATTGAAATGTTCATACTAAACTTGTAAGGTAGGATTTTATTTCCTTTGATTGAATTATTAAATAAATCATCTTAAATCCATTGATGTATTCATTATGAAGGCCATATTATTAATTTTTCAAGAAAAGTGGACAATATTTGTTTCCCGATTTTCCTCAAAAGTACTTGAATGATAATTTTGGTGATCTAGTGTTAGTTCTTATACTAGTGATGCTAAAGAATATTTTTTATTTAAGACATGGCAATGGACTACCTGCAGTCATTGAAGAGCCCCTCAGTGGTAGATGACAGGGTATTAATGGCTGCAGATGCCTTAATGACCTTAATCAAAGTCACTCCATTTCAACCAAAGATGCAGAGTGCAGTGGATAAGCAAGACTTCAAAAGCCAAGTCAATGCAGGAGATTTGATGGTATCATTTGCTGATAGACTGAATAAACCAAAAATACTAGCAACCTTCACAGGTATCTAAACTTATGAGAAATTGGCAATGTTTGTTTTTATATTTGGTAACTTTATGTGGTTACCATGTAGAGATATTCTCAACACCAGTTCAAAGATAATCATGACATTCATGAAACTAAAATTGAACTGGTCATAAGAATATATTTATACAGTGTGTAGGTAGTCTTACCCCTATAATGGCAAACATTGTGAACTGCAGCGAGTGTGACGAGAAATATTTTAAATGCACAAAAGAGAAGTTGGAGGACAGTACAGCAGAAAATTGGAGGTGCAGAAAGTGTAGGGGGTCCAATGCAGAAAAGCTACAGAGGCAACTGGCAGAGAAGGATAGAGAGATTGAGAAGTTTAAGAAGGAACTACAGAAGAGGGACAAAATAATCAAGGAATTGGTGAGGGACAAAGTAGTGATCAAGAGAAGAAAGAAGTGAGTGGGGATGTAAAGTGTGCAGTAAGAGTGATGAGGGACTCGATGATAAGATACGGTGGTGAATATTGCAGAGATAGTGATACACTTGTGGATTGTTTTCTGGGAATAAGGGTGGAACAAATAGAATGGAAGATTGAAAACTTGGAAAATGCAGGTGACGAAGAGGTTGTGCTTATACATGTGGGAACGAACAACGTAAAATCAGTGAAGTCAGTGGAGCATTTGATGGGATATGTGTGGGACCTTTGTAATACACCAAAGAAAAAGTATAAAAGAGCAAAAATAGTTATCAGTGGGATTATAAGAAGGAATGACGCATCATTTGGTTTTATTAGGAAAGTTAGAGTGTTTAGATTGGGTTCGTAGTAAGCAGAATATCGTTTTCATAGACCCGAAATGTTGGTTAAGTGAAGCAGATTTGGGGATGGATGGGTTGCACTTAAAAACGAAAAGGTTCATTTACTTTTGGTAAATTGTTGATGAGGGTTATAAAACCATAACAAGGGAAACTAAATTACAGTAAGGCCAGTGAATTGGCTCACAAATCAGTTAATGATAAAAGAGAAGGTATTACCAACTGTCAATTGAGAGGAGCTCTTAGGCTTTTGCAGGTTAACTGCCACAGTGTTTTCCATAAAATCAATCAACTAAAACTTGGATAGATACATGCAATGTGGATTGGAGTAATAGGAACAGAGTCTTGGTTAAATGATGATACTGATTCAGCCGAAATTTTTTCCAAAGAGTACGAGGTGTATAGGGGACATAGGATTGGTAAGGGAGGAGGAGAGTTCATTTGCGTTTCTAAACAGTTTTCAAGTTCTCTCATTTCAAAGGACAATAGCTTTGAGATATTGTGTGTGGAAGTTGAGGACAGGGTGAATAGAAGAAGAATACAGATAATAGGATCTTACCAACCCCCCGGGGAGAATCTTGCTATGGTTGAGAGGTTAGAAGAAATGACCTGCCGGGAAAGTGACGTTAGCAAATCTGTCTTAATTGCAGGGGATTTAAACTTACCTCAGGTTAACTGTTCAGGGAAAGAATCGTCAGGTTGTAGGGTACATCTGATAAATACTCTCATGAGGGAGGAAGGTTTCACTCAGGTTGTAAACAATCCCACAGAAATGAATAACATATTAGATAAATTCCTCGTGAAAACTCCGGAACTTGTTAAGGCTTGTGAGATTTTACCGGATATCAGTGACCATGAAGCTGTGTATCTGGAGCTCTTTTGGAACAAGAATATCAGTATTCAAACAGAAAATATAATAGTTTACAGTTTTCATCGTGCTAATGTTAACACTATCCAAGAATACTTAAGAAGCGAGTTTGAGGGTTGGGCTTGTAAGGGGTCAAACATAGAAGAATATGGGGAGACTATAAGCGGATTTTGAATACAGGCAAATAGAAGTATGTACCAACAAAGAAATTGAAACGGAATGCGGACCCTCAGTATTACAACGCAGAAATAAGGAGGATAGAGGGAACTTAAGGGAATGTTCTAACAACTAGTAGGGAGATAGCAGAGGAATTCAGAAACTACTTCGCCAGTATTTACGAAGAAGATGATGAAGCTTGTGACTTAATTTCTTTAGCATGCGCAACTAATTTGTACATACCTTTTACTATATGTTCTAATGACAATTTAAAGAAAGTCAGTAAGTTAAAAAACAATAAATCCCAAGGTCCAGATGATATACGAACCGAAGCTCTTAAGTTAGGAAGCCACGATATAGTTCCATATTTAAAAAGAATATTCAGCGTAGTCATTAAAACGGTCAGCTGCCAGAAGATGGGAGATCAGCCACTGTAGTTCCAATACACAAAGGAGGGAGCAAAAGTCGCTAAAAAATTATAGACCTATCAGCTTAACTAGTGTGGTGTTTAAGGTATTCAAAAAAATTATAGCAGATTACTCAAAAGGGGTCCTCAGACCCTTTGGCAGGAGGCAACCCGGTTATAGACCTGGGAGCACTTTTATACATCTTATTCACCGGGAAAAAACTTCTTCTTTCAACATCTCTTACTATCTGCGACTCCTCCATTCTGAGCTTTTGTTCACATCATGGTTTCTCACAAAGACTCAGTTTCTCATGAAGACATATTCAGCAGATCTTCAAAACTGAAGATTGCAGAAAGGCAACTACAACCAACTATACACCAGGTTTGGAAATAGTCATCCTCTAACAGCTTAAGATTTTCAAGAGAAAAGACAAAATGTGCGCTCTTTTAGAAACTGAAAGGATTATTCCTTCAACTATCTCTTACTCTCAATGACAAACCCATTCAATTTGCAGAGGCTGTTCACTTCTGAGGTATGGACCTAGATGAAAAGCTCAACTGGAGAACCCACATTAGGAATCTGAGGGAGGGATGTGTAAAACTATTGAACATTATGCGGCACCTCACCAATCATTGATGGGGTCAGACAGAATTTATATGGTGAGGTCAAAACTGGATTATGTTTTATAAATGCATCAGCTCACAACAGGTATTTAAAATCCCTGTCCTCTATACACCATGCTGCCCTAAGATTTCAGTCTTTACCTGTTCTCTGAGGTGAAAGGACATGTTCTCCTGAACGTCATTAGCGACCCTTTGAGTGCCTACCTCTCGGCCAACCGACCCACCAGTAGCCGGCAATTTTCGATCCACTGCCCCGTCTTGCAGAGCAGTAAATTACTTGTGGAGAAGTGCTGAATAGAGCGAAGTCTACCTTAATCTTATTATTTTTTATTTCTTTTATTTTATCTGTTTCTTTTTTCAGCGGTGCTACCTCTTGATTTCTCACTGCTTACAATTTAGATTTACTAATAATTTGAGTTGTGAGCATATTTCCAATTCCTTGTTTACCTTCCATTCTTAAACCGCATTTACAGTTCATTTTTCTTAAACTTTCTCGCATATATCTGTCTGTTACACGTGTTTACTTCACATTAGTACCACCAAATACATTTTCTCTCCTTTAGTTTTAAAGCCTTGGTCACTACGTAAGCAAGCAGCTTTTTGCCCTTTTTCCCTCCCCCTCCCTTTTTGCAAGCTTCAGTGCAACCCTTGCGTCTCAGGTAGAAAACAGCAGGTGGTAAATTTTAATTTTACGAGCAGAGCCGTAGAGTCATTAGCATTAGGATGGCTTCCTACAGGTCTGTCTTGGGAGTACACTTGAGCAAAGCGGAAACTGACTTTCTAAAAGCACAGATCTATGAGCTTCAGGGTACAATCAGGGAGCTCCAAGGGTGGATTCTTAGGAGTGGTTTTGCTCCGATGGGTGGAAGTGGGAGACCCAACTTTGTGGCAACTTGTCCAGCACTGATGACTCGGCCAACGCCGGGGGGAAGGAAGGGGAGGCGCGGCCCACTGCCAGTCATTCAGGGTCGGCCACATTCCTGAAGCCCGAGTGGATGGTGGTTATGAGGAGCAGAGGAGCAATGCGGGCTGGTAAGGGCACTGGGGAGGTGACCTGAACCCTACTCCCACCCGCAATAGGTTCTCAGTACTGCAAAGTGCCAATGAGCCGATTCAGAACACCAAGCCTGCGCCTCCTCCCTCCGTAGTAGCTGCGCCCAAGGGAAGTTGGGGGGGACGCGAATTATACTTATAGGGAGCTCCAACGTGAAGCAGTTAGAGGCTCCTTTAAGGAGAAGGGCAGAACAGGCGGGAGGTGACGTGAAGGTAACATCCTGGTGTGTTGCCCTTATGGCAAGAGGCCCAGTTCACGGGTGCAGTTTGTGTGGCGGTGTCGGGTACGAGTTGCTCTAAGTCTGCAGATGGTAGCCCATGTTGGTGTCAACGACGCCTGCTCCCGTTCGTCTGAGGAGATTCTAAGTTCTTTAGAGGACTTGAACTCTGAGGTCACGCGGGTTCAGGGATCGCTCGGCATTGGGATGAAGCTGCCTTTCTGCAGCATTGTACCATGGGTCGACTATGGCTATCGCGTTTGGCAGAGAACCCTAAATGTGAGGCTGTGGGAGTTCTGCAGGGACATGGGGGCCAAGGTCTTCATAGACCTTCATGTGGTAGATATGCCAGAATCAAAATTAAGCACCCTTTGAGACTTGTGTGCTTCACTGAAACATTCGACCATGTCACAGGCAGCAGAGGAACCACACCAAAGGAGAGTTCTTTCTCTTACCTTTGAATATTACTGGTTAAGGATTGCTTATTTTCAACATTGTACTAATAAGAGTGCCTCTCTCTTTTTTCCACAGCTCTAAACTGGCCATCAATAGAGCAGTGTTAGTACTGCATTTATTAAGGTGACTCAACAGCCAAGGTCATATAAGTAGGTATCCTCCTCTCCACAGGCACACAACAGTGAATTCATTTGAATATACTTCAGAGTGCAAGCAGGCATTCTCTCAATAAGTATTTTCTCCCATAACCCTCACAACAAAGCAATAACTGTTTGGGTCATTGTGATGACCAAGAGCAAGAAGTCTGTGGTAAAACTGCCTCTCTCATAAAAGAATAAAGGTGGTCAAACAACAAAGCAATTTATTCCGCCTCCAAGCCTCTTAATTCCGTCTCCAAGAATTACATGAGAAAAATGTGGTAAGTGTTGCTTTTAGTTCATTTGCCATATGTTTCACATTTCTGAACTGAGGGAAATCCACTTTAGGTAAGATGTCACTCCTCATCTCAGTCATGAAGCGATGCAATGTCCCAATCAGCCACATTTCCAAAGAAACAAGTGAGCAGATGAAAACAGCACATGTAAAAGCTATGTACATAATATGTTTATGCCAAGGAAAAGTTTATGATACAATGTTATATAACTGAAGTAATGGTGAGTTGAAATTATTTTATAATTATCCAT
This sequence comes from Pachydiplax longipennis, assembly GCA_036926295.1. Classification (NCBI taxonomy): domain Eukaryota; kingdom Metazoa; phylum Arthropoda; class Insecta; order Odonata; family Libellulidae; genus Pachydiplax; species Pachydiplax longipennis. The sequence goes on along the minus strand of JAVFKF010000004.1, from coordinate 68,983,837 downwards.
TCCTAATTGAAAATGTCATCTCTTGTTATTTTTAGTGCCAATGACTGAAATTTGCTAACATTTTATACAATTTTGTTTGTTCAGTCATAAGAGAATGAGTACACAGTTGACTATTTAGGTCACATGCAGGAGAATATCTTCGAATAACCCCAACCTGAATTACTTGCATCACTGAAAATTTTCTCCTTAATAGGACTTGTTTCTTATGGCTGCTTGAAACTGGGGTATCCCTCTCAACTCATCTACATTTTAATTGAAAGATATCAATACAAATATTTTATTCTAAACATTTTACTGAACTCTATCAAAATCAGAACCTACGATATTCTTATTACCCAAGTGATGTCCTTCTTTACCACAGAAGTAGTGTACCATTTATATACCAGTAATCTGGCATTTTTTTACAATTGTAAAAGGCAAGACCTCCAGAAACCCACACTTAGTTATCTGAACAACAGCCATTGGGAGGAAAGTCTCTATCTCCCTTTCATTAACCATCACCAGGCCATAACTGCTTGGATCATTGTGAAGACCAAGAGCTAGAAATCTCTTTCAGGTTATAAAACTGCCTCTCTCTCAAAAAATATTAGAGATGTTCAAACAACAAAGCAATTTCATGCACAGAATATACATCAGAAAGTAGCATTGATTTTTTTTAACTGCTCATTATTTCAGTTAATGTAATCCAAAAAGAAACATTTCTATGCCAGTGTTGTCAAGACCCAATCAAAGCTTTAAGAAATAATTGTGCTCTTTCCTTCTGCTCATAAGGTTTGATGAAATAGTACTCCCTCTAAATCTCTGCTTTTTAGATCATCAGCTCTACCAGAAAACTGACATTTTTATACAGGTTCATAAATGCAGGAACCTCAGAAATGCAGCCATTGTTGAACTGCCTTTGGGTGCAAAGTCCTTCTCTCCCATACTTTTAACCATCATTACCAAGCCCCAAGTGTTCAGATCACTGTGATTTTGTTTGATTGTACTTGGAAATGCATGCAAGCATCTTTCTCTCCATAGGTACTCTCTCCCATAACCCTCATCACCAAGAAATAACTGTTTGGATTATTGTGATGACCAAGAGCTAGAAGTCTCTTTCAGGTTGTAAAACTGCCTCTCTCAAAAAATATTAAAGGTGGTCAAACTAGTAAGCAATTTCATGTACGAAATGTGCATCAAAGTCTTGCTGCTTTGCTTTCATGGAAGATTACCAATTTTTTGCAGGAAGTGGTTATGAAACTGGGAAGAAGGGGAAAAGGCAAAAGTAAACCTGGTGGAAGGTGCATGATCAAGAGGAAGAAGTAAGAAGACCACTTACAAAAGTGGAGAGCCCAGAAATAAAAATTTACAAGATGGAGCTGATTAGTAAATGAAATGCCAATTAGCTAACAGTCTACAAGAATTGCATAACTTATATGTGGTGTTTCCTTTGGTTTATTTGAGATCTTCATGTAAGGTGCATTAGCACAATATGCTGAAAAAACCATCCCTTTATATATACATCCGACAGATTTTTCAGGGTCTTAATGGATTGACAGCAACCAATCAATCCGTCTAGACCACAAAGCAATCAGTCTCCCGTGCTTTCATATTTCAGAACAGAAGAAAATCCACTTTGGGTATGATTTCACTCCTCATCCCAGTTAAGAAACGATAAACATCGTAATCAGTCTCGCGTATCCAAGAGACAAGTGAGCAGAGGCAAAAAGTTTCTCAACAATTTCACTGAGCAGGAAAAAGCTACATACATCATATGTTTATGCCAAGGCTGTTATGATACATTGTGATATAATAGTAGTAATTACGAGTTTATATTATTTTTGTAATCCTTTTTGAGTGTTAGAGTGGAAAATGTGGTACAGTTTCATAATTTTGTTCCATCACTCATGAGAAAAACAGTACGTAGTTGACTATTTAGGCCATAGTTAGAATAACCCTAACCTAAATTAATTGTATCACTGAAATCAACACTGCATTTGCTATTCACTGCATTCAAGAAACTTCAAACATGAAGAGCCTTGCAAACTCCCAGACCCAGAATCACAATCAACAATGCACTAGTGCTCATATCTTTCAAGAGTGTATTAAAAATCTATCAAGCAGTGCCATCCCTTCAGATGTAGAGAGAGCTCTAAACCTTGGGTTACAGTTTTCCCCTGACCCTCCTGCTAGTCTCTGAACCCTTAAAAACCTATCCACAGACTGTGAAGTGGCTTTGCATGGTGAAAACAGTGTTTTAAAAAGAGTGTTTGCTTGCTCAATAGAAATGTGGTTCCTTTCCAATGAACCCCTACACTAAATGATAAACTTATTGTTGTGAATGTAGCCAAGTTTCTCAACAAAAATAACCTTGTGGTAGCAAAAGCCGACAAAAGGAAATCTTCTATCATCTTAGATAAGGATAGTTCTGTTTCGAAATTTCAAGAGTAGTTTAACAAAAACAATATAACAGAACTTCGGAAGGACCCCACTGCTGCCTATCAAAAAACCACAAGTGAAGACTTCTATTAAAAAAGGAGAAGTTCCTAAGAGAACAATAGTAATCCTTTTTGAGTGTTAGAGTGGAAAATGTCGTACATTTTACACAATTTTGTTTCATCACTCATGAGAAAAACAGTATGCAGTTAACTATTTAGGCCATAGTTAGAATAACCCTAACCTAAATTAATTGTATCACTGAAATCACTGCAATTGCTTTTTCAAGAAACTTCAAACTTGAAGAGCCTTTTAAACCCCCCAGACCCAGAATCACAATCAACAATGCACTAGTGCTTATATCTTCCAAGAGCGTGTTAAAAATTTATCAAGCAGTGCCATCCCTTCAGATATAGAGAGAGCTCTAAACCTTGGGTTACAGTTTTCCCCTGACCCTCCCACAAACCTCTGGACTCTTAAAAACCCATCCACAGACTGTGAAGTGGCATTGCATGGTGAAAACTGTGTTCTAAAAAGTGTTTTTGCCCACTCAATAGAAAAGTGGTTCCTTCCCCACTGCTCACTTTCTTTTCATAATGCATTTAACTCCCCTTGATATTCTCTGCAAAATGTGCATGGACAGTTTCTGAAAACTGGTACCTGGTATTAATCCTTTTCTGAGAAATTGCACCAGACGGTCCTCTGAATTCAGCAATCAGAGAATTCTTAAATTTCTTATTCATTAATAGCCGATCGTGTGTGTGTGTTAGATTGAGAGATGTCACAGCTCACTCCCAGGCGTCGAAACCAAGAGGCAGGAATGCTTGCCGCTAATATAGGCATTTGTGAGATAGCACGGGAGTTTAATGTCTCCCACGCCACAATATCAAAGTTGAAGAAAAAATGGGGGGAATCTCATTCCGTAGTTTGGAAGATAGGGTCTGGAAGGCCTAGAAAGACAACGGAGGAAGACGATAAACTCATCGTGGAACATGTTCTTGCGCATCCGTTTACCACTGCCGTGGAGACGAGATGTGCAGTTGGGTGTCCTATATGTCCAGAAACTGTGCGGAAGAGGCTTCTATTCCATGATCTGGAAGGAAGGCGAATGGCAGTGAAGGAGATATTAACACCATCTCACAAACTTGCCAGATTGGCATTCTCGCAGAAATACTTAAATGAGAATGCTGAATTTTGGATGAAGGTGATTTTTAGTGACAAAAAAACGTTTTTGTTCTCTTTTAATGGGTCGGTAACAGTTTATCGTCCGCTAAATACACGTTTCGACCCTTTGTATGTTAAGGAGAGAGGGAGAAGTGGAAGATTTTCGGTACATGTTTGGGGGTGGATGTGTGCCGAAGGTCTGGGGACTATTTGGAAAATACAAGGGAATTTAGATGGGAAGCAATATGTGCACATATTAAAGCACATAATGCTTCCATCAGTAAGGATTCTTTATCCAGATGACTTCATTTTCCAACAGGTAAGATCTTAAGATATACCCATATATACAGATCCCACTCCGTGGCAGGGCGGGATAGTGGTCCCAACGCTAGACATTGAATGGACCGTGGAATTTGATGCAGAACTCCCAATATATGAAACTGAAGGTTACATGGCACTATTGGGGCAATAGGCCCTGCTACAACAAAATCTGATAAATTGCAATTTTTCTGTTATATTTTGTGACAATCAAGCCGCAGTCACAGCCTTGAATTGGGCCATGGTATCTTGTTCGATAACGAGAATTGCTACAAGATTGGAACAGAAAAAAAATCAGTTGATTAAATATGAAGAACCTAAAGAATATTTATGGAATGTTAAAAATTGCTATACCAGAACTAATACAAAATACCTTTGCGATATTAGAAATTACCACTGCATTTGAGGAAATAAAAAAGAAAAAATATACTATGAGATACCAATAAAGGAGCATTCGGTGATGCAATCCATAAAATGACATAGCTTCTACTTTGATGTACAAAACAAAATGGGAAATAATGATTCTCTAAAATTAATGTACAGCCATGAAGAAAGTTAGGCAATTCAATGGTAAGTTAACCAAATTTATTAAAATTCATGATTAATGAAAGATTCTATACTTTCGACATTAAATGTAATTGCATTTCCAATGAACTTCTCCAACAATACATAAATAATGCTTGTTAATGTAGCACTGACACTTCTTTCATTGGGTAGTGTCAAGATATCATATTTTTTTTAAATGAAATGATGATGACCTAGGAAAAACTTCCAAGGACAAAAGAATAAAAAAAACCTGTCAGGAACATGCCACCGAAGGGTGTTTGCAAGTTCACCAGATAATTGTAGTAAATATAGAAACTCTACCCACCTCTTAGAGTCTATATAAGATCAGGATGAGTAAAATGTAGCTTTCATGTTAAAGGTCCCTTGCAACCTCTTGGGATGAATTTTCTTTTGTGCCTTGCAGGACAAGTTGTTCCCCAAATCCTCTTTGTCATTGATAAGTAAAATGAATGAAGTATTTGAAACTATGCTAATTGTGTATATGGAGCGCTAGCTTTTGGCTAACTCTAACCTGGTTATCCACCGAGTAGGAGTAGTAGTAAAAAGATTGGGGATTTATTAAGGTGACTCAACAGCTGATGTGATTTCCCTCCTTGTTATGATTCAAGAAATCGTACTTCACTTCTAGGCTATAGAAAAAGAAATCTTATACACCAAACAAGAGTAGATCAGATCTGAAAAAGAAGTATAAGATTACCATGTGGAGCCAAAATAAGTATCCTCTCTCCGCTGGTACCCGTACAATCATTACCAAGCCACAACTACTCAAAAGACTGAAAACTTAAAGCCAGATTTCACTCTTACGATGGAAGACTACCTATCCCCAAAAATATTAAAGATGATACAAAAAAAATTACAGCAATTTCACGTACAGAATATACATCAGGATCTATACATAAGAGAATAAGTACACAGTTGACTATTTAGGTCACGTGCAGGAGAATACCTTCAAATAACCTTAACCTGAATTATTTGCATCACTGAAAATTATCGCTACAGTCTCATTCATTTAAAAGTGACTGAATAAGAAGATGAAAACTCTGCAAAAAGTTCAATAGATATGTTAAAATTTCTATAAGAGGTGATGTTTCTCCTCATAAAACATGTGGAACAAAATTTAATTCTATATTTTATGCAACGTAACATTTCCAAAAACGATAAAGAGGCATACAATTAACTTGAAGTGTGGCCTTAAAATATTATCATTTTTCAACAGGCAAGTAATTAATTTTTTAACCCTTTCAGTTAAGAGCATCTTTAAAATCATATCCCTCACTGAAAGTTATAGTTCTGTCAATGCAAATGACAAAAAAGGACAGAAAGAATACTGTATACACAGAAATCCATTGCCAGAAAGCTGAAATTGAACCTGCAGTAACTCCTTGATGTGTTTTCATCAGCAAAGCATGGCTTGTAGCATATTTAGTATTCCACTGTTATATTTTTCAGTACCTGTCAATAACTCTAAACTGGTTACCCTCAAAAGGAGTAAGGCTGAAATATATTGGAATAATATATTTACATTATTCTTCAAAAGTGATATTTGGTGGAAATCTGTCTTCACAGTAAAAGTAAGAAATATTTTCTAATTATTCCACAAAAATTTTAATGCACACCATTGCACACTCAAATTTTGAGTAGGAGCATCTTTACAAGATTTTGAGAGCATCACAAGACCTAAAATATCAAGACAAGGGTTAGGGCAATGTTCACAAATGAACTTGAACAAAATTACAAACTACCTTTCCTTGACTAATGACTAGGAGTTGTGGGAATCACATGTTTGATATGCATAGAAAACCCACATCTAGTAGTAATCTTATTCCTTCAGACTCACAGTACCAAGTAATATTTAAACTGATGCCTTAATCATTTGGTATACATATTGGTCAATTTGCCTCTTTCTTCTCCTGGTTAATAAAAATTAATATGAATTGTTTATTACCGCTGCTTTGAAACTGGGGTATCCCTCTCATCTACTCTTTAATTGAAAGATATCAAGACAAACATTTTATTTTAAACTACACTACTGAACTCTTTCAAAATCATAAACTACGAAATTCTTATTACCCAATTAATGTTCTTTCTTTACCACAGATCTTACCGACAGAATTTGAAAAAGACTTCAGAATCTGTTACAACAACAGCTACCCAATCAAGGAACTAAACCATAGCACAAAGGATAAATTTGAATTATATGATAAGGTATAAATGAAATATTAGGTCTTATAAATAAAAAGTGTGAGAATAGAGCCTAAGCTTTGAGTTTGAATTTGGAGATAAAGCATTTGCTCAAATTGGTATAAATAAATAAGATTAGAGTTTTTCCTTTGACAGCAAGTTAGGAATGAAATATTTTGAGCATATGCTCAAGGCATGTAAGAAATGGTTTTCAAAGTCGATTTTGTTGTAATTAGTATTCTTAGACCAAACAATGCAAACATTCATAACATACTTATTGCAAATTGGAATAAATTGTATAGAGCACTGGGCAAAACCCATACTTGAAACGTGGGAATATATAATGGACCATTTGTCAACCTACTTGAAAAAAAATTACCGTCTGATAAAATCTAAGAATGCATTCAGCAAGGAGAAACAGGAAATAGCACTAAAGAGTATGAAAAAAGAATCACTGCAGAAGTATGTGGTGCATATGCCAGAATCAAAATTAAGCACCCTTTGAGACTTGTGTGCTTCACTGAAACATTCGACCATGTCACAGGCAGCAGAGGAACCACACCAAAGGAAAGTTCTCCTTCCTCTTACCTTTGAATATTACTGGTTAAGGATTGCTTATTTTCAACATTGTACTAATAAGAGTGCCTCTCTCTTTTTTCCACAGCTCTAAACTGGCCATCAATAGAGCAGTGTTAGTACTACATTTATTAAGGTGACTCAACAGCAAAGGTCATATAAGTAGGTATCCTCCTCTCCACAGGCACACAACAGTGAATTCATTTGAATATACTTCAGAGTGCAAGCAGGCATTATCTCCTTAACTAATTTCTCCCATAACCCTCACAACCAAGGAATAACTGTTTGGGTCATTGTGATGACCAAGAGCAAGAAGTCTGTGGTAAAACTGCCTCTCTCATAAAAGAATAAAGGTGGTCAAACAACAAAGCAATTTATTCCGCCTCCAAGCCTCTTAATTCCGTCTCCAAGAATTACATGAGAAAAATGTGGTAAGTGTTGCTTTTAGTTCATTTGCCATATGTTTCACATTTCTGAACTGAGGGAAATCCACTTTAGGTAAGATGTCACTCCTCATCTCAGTCATGAAGCGATGCAATGTCCCAATCAGCCACATTTCCAAAGAAACAAGTGAGCAGATGAAAACAGCACATGTAAAAGCTATGTACATAATATGTTTATGCCAAGGAAAAGTTTATGATACAATGTTATATAACTGAAGTAATGGTGAGTTGAAATTATTTTATAATTATCCATTCCTAATTGAAAATGTCATCTCTTGTTATTTTTAGTGCCAATGACTGAAATTTGCTAACATTTTATACAATTTTGTTTGTTCAGTCATAAGAGAATGAGTACACAGTTGACTATTTAGGTCACATGCAGGAGAATATCTTCGAATAACCCCAACCTGAATTACTTGCATCACTGAAAATTTTCTCCTTAATAGGACTTGTTTCTTATGGCTGCTTGAATCTGGGGTATCCCTCTCAACTCATCTACATTTTAATTGAAAGATATCAATACAAATATTTTATTCTAAACATTTTACTGAACTCTATCAAAATCAGAACCTACGAAATTCTTATTACCCAAGTAATGTCCTTCTTTACCACAGAAGTAGTGTACCACTTATATACCAGTAATGTGCCATTTTTATACAATTGTAAAAGGCAAGACCACCAGAAATCCACATTTTGTTATCTGACCAACTGCCATTGGGAGGAAAGTCCCTTTCTCCCTTTCTTTAACCATCACCAAGCAATAACTGCTTGGATCATTGTGAAGACCAAGAGTTAGAAATCTCTTTTACGTTGTAAGACCGCCTTTCTCAAAATATATTAGGTGTTCAAATAACAAAGCAATTTCATGTACAGAATGTACATCAGATTGTAGCATTGATTTTTTGAACTGCTCATTATTTCAGTTAATGTAGTCCAAAAACAAACATTTCTATGCCAATGTTGTCAAGACCCAATCAAAACTTTAAGATATAATTGTGCTCTTTCCTTCTGCTCATAAGGTTTGATGAAATAGTACTCCCTCTAAATCTCTGCGTTTTAGATCATCAGCTCTACCAGAAATCTGACTATTTTAATACAGGTTTAAAAATGCAGGAACCTCAGAAATGCAGCCATTGTTCAACTGCCATTGGGTGCAAAGTCCTTCTCTCCCATGCTTTTAACCATCATTACCAAGCCCCAAGTGTTCACACCACTGTGATTTTGTTTGACTGTACTTGGAAATGAATGCAAGAATCTTTCTCTCCATAGGTACTCTCTACCATTACCCTCATCACCAAGCCATAACTGTTTGGATCATTGTGATGAACAAGAGCTAGAAGTCTTTTTCAGGTTGTAAAACTGCCTCTCTCAAAAAATATTAAAGGTGGTCAAACAAGTAAGCAATTTCATATACGAAATGTACATCAAAGTATTGCTGCTTTGTTTTCATGGAAGATTACCAAATTTTTGCAGGAAGTGGTTATGAAACTTGGAAGAAGGGGAAAAGGCAAAAATAAACCTGGTGGAAGGTGCACGATCAAGAGGAAGAAGTAAAAAGACCACTGACAAAAGTGGAGGGCCCAGAAATGAAGATTTACAAGATGGAGCAGATTAGTAAATGAAACTGCCTATTAATTACAGTCTACAAGAATTGCATGACATATATGTGGTAAGTGTTTCGTTTGGTTCATTTGAGATACTCGCATATGTTGCATTAGCACAATATGCTGAAAAAACCATCCCTTTATATAAACATATGACAGATGTTTCAGGGTCTTAATGGATTAACAGCAACCAATCAATCCGTCTAGACCATAAAGCAATCAGTCTCCCATGCTTTCATATTTCAGAACGGAAGAAAATCCACTTTGGGTACAATTTCCTCATCCCAGTTAAGAAAGGATAAACATCGTAATCAGTCTCGCGTATCCAAGAGACAAGTGAGCAGAGGCAAAAAGTTTCTCATCAATTTCACTGAGCAGGAAAAAACTACAAACATCATATGTTTATGCAAAGGCTGTTATGATACATTGTGATATAATAGTAGTAATTACGAGTTTATATTATTTTAGTAATCCTTTTTGAGTGTTAGAGTGGAAAATGTGGGACAGTTTACATAATTTTGTTCCATCACTCATGAGTAAAACAGTACGCAGTTAATTATTTAGGCCATAGTTAGAATAAACCTAACCTAAATTAATTGTATCACTGAAATCATCACTGCATTTGCTTTTTCAAGAAACTTCAAACTTGAAGAGCCTTGTAAACTCCCAGACCCAGAATCACAATCAACAATGCACTAGTGCTCATATCTTTCAAGAGTGTATTAAAAATCTATCAAGCAGTGCCATCCCTTCAGATGTAGAGAGAGCTCTAAACCTTGGGTTACAGTTTTCCCCTGACCCTCCTGCTAGTCTCTGAACCCTTAAAAACCTATCCATAGACTGTTAAGTGGCTTTGCATGGTGAAAACAGTGTTTTAAAAAGAGTGTTTGCTTGCTCAATAGAAATGTGGTTCCTTTCCAATAAACCCCTACACTAAGTGATAAACTTATTGTTGTAAATGTAGCCAAGTTTCTCAACAAAAATAACCTTGTGGTAGCAAAAGCCGACAAAAGGAAATCTTAGATAAGGATAGTTATGTTTCGAAATTTCAAGAGTAGTTTAACAAAAACAATATAACAGAACTTCGAAAGGACCCCACTACTGCCTATTAAAAAACCACAAGTGAAGACTTCTATTAAAAAAGGAGAAGTTGCTAAGAGAACAAGAAAATAAATGGTGGATTTTATTACCAATTTCCATTCTGCTGTCACATCCTCTTTCTCGAACTCTTTTATCTTCAATGTTGCCTTGTTTAATAATGAGACAGTTGATAAAGGCAAGAAATATACGTTTGCAATGTACAGCTAGTTCCAAAAAAAACTTACCACCTAAGCCGTAACCCGCATAAGAGACGTGAAGCTCGATGAGAGCGAGTCTATAGTTTTCCACGCATTCTATTGGCTCTTGGAAGGAAGGCGCCTTTTTAAAACATTGTGAAATGCGTTGAAGGTATTTGTACTGTCTTTATTAGCACGAAATCTAGTTTAAATTTAGTGTTACTTTTTACTATGTCAGCAGCACAGTATTAAAAAATGAATGAAAATCGGATTTCCTTATTTCGGCCAGAGATTTCTGCGTAATTCACCTATTTCTGGAGGCATCGGGTAAACTTACTTTAGCTGCTTCAATTATCCAATAAAATATTATGTCATTGCAAGTTTTTAAAGGATTATATTATTAAATTTTTTATGCTCTTGTCGCCTACAGGATGAACTTTTAAATTCAGAGGAAATTCACGACTATGACTCAATTAGATGAACGAAAACTCTGCAAGGAAATAAAGAATAATTAGTAATAAGAGCACAATCAACTGTATTTCAACTAATTTATGTTGCAGAAAAATGCTATCGAGAAGGGGAGCATGAAAAAACTGCGAAACCTACTAAGGAAAGCAAAGATAAAAAGAAACTTTATCTGGGCGAATACACCGAGAAAGAATCATTTTAAGTCAACCTGGTGGAGAGCTCTGAAAATTAGACCCAAAAGATATTACAATAAAGTAAATCAAGTAAATTACGATCAACTACATCAGATAATTACATCAAATATTATAAAAATTTTAAATACCACCAAATCAATTGATAGAAAGTGAAATATTAATTGGTGTGCTATCATCATTTACTAAGGTAATTGTTTAAAATTCAACTTGCTAATTTAGTATTTTAGAAAATAACATAGATTTTAGAATAGTAGCACTCTTAATTTAAATACTGAGGACTAGAAAATTTTTTCACGTATCGAATAAAAAATTAGTTTACGACGAAATGAACGCCAGCATCTCGTAATACTTTTCCAACAATATTATTGATTGCCAGTCCCAGAAAAACTATCCCTTTAAGTAAATCAAGTTCATGTTCCTTGCAAAATTATGCTGTCCCAACTTTTCTCTGATGCTAAATCTCTTTCTTGCCCCGTGGTTCAAATTTTGACTCGATTTCTTAACAGTTGAATTATTCTGCAATACAGAGAAGTATGAAATTTGCTTGATACGACAAATAACGTAGCATTAGGTATTTCAGAATATATGTGTCAACACGTCATTCTGTTCCTCCACCAGGCATTCGTGATGACTGTATCAGATGAAGCATTATGATTTTGAGATGAGATTTGGCTGTTTCTGACAAACGCGTCTGAGGTTTTAGTAATTCTTTCAGAGAGAGGGGAGGCCCTCCACCCTGGCCCTAGGAGCATCCCCTATTCATTCCTTTGTTGTTTCTTTTTCTTTTATTTCGTCCATCAAAAGGTATTGTCTATTTTCTCAGAGGAACCATAAAACGGCCAATGGGTGAAGGTGAACTCTGCTCTGAGAAGAAAAAACCCCTTTTCGGCATATTTTGGATGGTCGTATGTATCCAGGGTAGCGAGTATGAAAGCGCTAATGAGGATTCCCGACCGCACCCCTGCTGAGCAGGTATCTAAGCTTAGGGTACGGTGGCGGCGACCGATCACATAAGAGAGTTATGCAGGGCCAGCCATCAACAGATGGGAGCAAAATTCATCTTCGTATTTAAAGATTAAACCATTTTATCCTCGGCTCAGCTTTCTACCTGAAACTGTTTTTCCACTGTGGTAGCTTTAAACATGCCACTAACAGTTGGTGTTGTGTAGTGAGAGGTTCACCCGGGATGATCTTACAGTCTTTAAAGTATTTTCGCATTGGGCTATCACAAAGAATGTAGTCGATTTGGGATGCATTTACGCCACTCTTGTAGGTGATTAGGTGTTTATCTTTCTTCTTGAAGCATGTGTTAACTATTGGCATGTCAAAATTTCCAGCAATCTCCAGAATATCTTGCCCCTGCATGTTCGCTGCGCCATACCCATAGTTGCCATGAACTTCACATCTAGCTAGATGATTACTAAAGTATTTTCATACACAAACAACAACCAACATTGAATAGTGACTGCCACCCAATCCCTTCCTCCCCATTATTTACACTCCACGTCACACCACAGGAAATCTCACTATACACATATATAAAAATTAGTTAACAAAAGTACTTAATTTTTAACAAAACCAAAATGCCATCAAAGGAGCAGTGTTTCACTTGGAATTTCAACACCAACTGAAAATCCTGCCTTCCTGTTCATCTACCAGCCAGAAAAGGATTACCATCAAAGTTCTCAGAAAGAATCTGAGGATACAACATGCCATGTTGTATTTTGTAAATAAAAGGAAATATGTTTTATAATTGTGTATTGTAGTATTCATTTCTCTTTTGGATGTGGTCAGGTAAGTAAAAATTTTTAGCTTTGAAATGTCCAAGAAACAGATTAGGATGGATATTCTATTGATATTTTGTTGTGGGAACTTTGAATATTGTGCAGACATCCATGAAACTTTTTTTGGATGCATCTAGATACTGTACTGATATATGTATCAATATTGTATGGATAAAGATTGCTGCTTAGGATTACTCTTCAAATAGAAAGTATGAACAGAAATTATCGACAAAATGCATTCATGTTCCCAAAAGACAAAGGGGAACAAGTCAAATTACACTGGGAGCCATACTGAATCATGAGATTTATGGTAAATTTCCCAGTTTTTAAAGTCAAATAATATCTTTTGTGGAAAAGTATACATCTGTCTACATTATTTTGATGGATTTCTGCAACATCATGGCCAACTCCGTTGATTTCAGAAGTTAGAACAAGCACTCATCCCAATCTATATAGATCTCTCTTCATCAAACAACAATTCCTTAACATCAAAATGTATTTCAAGAGCCAACATGCCTCAATGCAGGGCTCTACCTGAATATATCCACCTTCAGAGCAAGAATTGATCAACAGTGGCTCACCACACTGTGAAGTTTGTCAAGCAAAACTGGGTAAAAGAAGAGCCAAGACATTGGTATGAGGAGAGGAAAGACATCTCCTACCATCTGCGACTCCTCCACCTATTTTTCACAATGCATCCTTACAAAAGATCACTTTATGACTGAGAGACTTGATATCTCACAATGACCATCAGCAAGAAGAGTCTCATCCACTTACATTAGAAAATTGCATGGTTAAAATGGAAGATACAACACAATTCAACTCACTTTGTTGAATCCCAACCTTCTGTAAACCTGTAGCATTGGACTTTTCCCACTCCCATTCCACACCTTAGGAAATTCGTGCCCTGAATATGGGTGTCAAATATTTTCCACTGCTACCTCTCTCCAGACAGACTGACATCACCAACGACAGTGAAGCAGCCTTCTCCTGTGAACAATCAAGTAACTACCTCCACTGTGATGCAAACATCAATCAAACTAGAAAATGCTGCTTCTCTGTCCACCTCCCTGCCAGAATAGGACTACCAGCAAGGGACTCGGAAAGAAAATCTGAGGAAATAATTGTTTCCAAGGCCAAGAATCAGGGAAATAGTGGATAAAGTGGGAAAATATGAAAAATTTTGATGGAAACATTTTCTCAATTTCAAACAGTTTGTTCCATGATTATTCTTCTCCCTACCAGTAATCTGGCAAGTTTATACAATTGTAAAAGGCAAGAACCCCAGAAATCCACACTATGTTGTCTGACCAACTGTCATTTGAAGGAAAGTCTCTTTCTTCCTTTCTTTAACCCACATTACCAAGCCTTAACTGCTTGGATCATTGTGAAGACGAAGAGCTAGAAGTCTCTTTTACGTTGTAAGACTGCCTCTCTCAAAAAATATTAGAGGTGTTCAAATAACAAAGCAATTTCATGTACAGAATGTACATCAGAGTGTAGCATTGATTTTTGAACTGCTCATTATTTCAGTTAATGTAATCCAAAAAGAAACTTTTCTATGCCAATGTTGTCAAGACCCAATCAAAGCCTTAAGATATAATTGTGCTCTTTCCTTCTGCTCATAAGGTTTGATGAAATAGTACTCCCTCTAAATCACTGCTTTTTAGATCATCAGCTCTACCAGTAATGTGACATTTTTATACAGGTTTTAAAATGCAGGAACCTCAGAAATGAAGCCATTGTTCAACTGCCATTGGGTGCAAAGTCCTTTTCTCCCATGCCTTTAACCATCATATACCAAGCCCCAAGTGTTCAGATCACTGTGATTTTGTTTGATTGTGCTTGGAAATGCATGCAAGCATCTTTCTCTCCATAGGTACTCTCTCCCATAACCCTCATCACCAAGAAATAACTGTGTGGATTATTGTGATGACCAAGAGCTAGAAGTCTCTTTCAGGTTGTAAAACTGCCTCTCTCAAAAAGTATTAAAGGTGGTCAAACAAGTAAGCAATTTCATGTACGAAATGTGCATCAAAGTCTTGCTGCTTTGCTTTCATGGAAGATTACCAATTTTTTGCAGGAAGTGGTTATGAAACTGGGAAGAAGGGGAAAAGGCAAAAGTAAACCTGGTGGAAGGTGCATGATCAGGTGGTCACAGAGGTGACTATGACCAACTTTCCAGCCTCTTGGTGGCAGTCGTAGGGGACGGACGTGTTTGAGGAGCTCCCTAAAGTGAAAGGGGCTTTTGTTCTGAGATGGTTGGGAAAAGGGTTACCATAAAATGCGCTGTTTGCGCCAAAAACCTTAGGCTTGGGGTACAATGTGGAGATTGCGGGGAATGGTTCCACCATCGATGCTGCAGAAGCAAAATTGAGGAGTGCGATCAGGACAACTGGAGGTGCGTTGGGTGCAGCAAGGACCAGGAGAGTAGAGATTCACTCCAGGAAAAGGACATGATAAAACAACTGCACGAGGAACTAGCGGAGGCAAGGAAGAGAATAAGCTTTCTACTCGCGGAAAATGAGGAGCTGAAGATGAAGAGGGAAAAAGTAGAGGTCCATGTAAAAGAAGACTGCCAGGAGAAGAAAAAACCAGAGGTATTAGTGCTTGGCGACTCTATGGTGAGATTCAGTGGAGAAAGGTGCAAGGAGCAAGGGGAAAAAGTGTAGTGTTTTCCGGGAATAAATTCGGAACAGCTACAGAGGAACATTCAAGGTATGCAAGGCAACCGGGAAGAAAAAATTGTTCTAATGCACGTCGGTACAAATGACATTAGGGCGTCAAAAAGTAACGATCATGTGATTGGGAACATTTACGATTTGTGTACAGAAGCAGTAACTAAATTCAAAGAGGCAAAAATTATAGTGAGTGGCATTATAAGGAGGAAGGACATATTCGACAAACGGGTGGATTATATTAATGAAGGTTTGGACTGGGTATGCAGAGTTAAAAAGTTGACTTTTGTTGACCCAAACTGTTGGTTAAACAGTGAGGATATCGGAAGGGATGGATTACACTTAAACAGAAAAGGAAACATAAAACTGGGACATTTATTCTGTAAGGTTATTAATAGTGCGATGACGGGAAACTAATTAAGGATGGGGGGGTTTCGGGGATTAATATGAAAAATACAGTAGTATTTCAGAGGGATAATATGGTTGGATCAAGGCTAAGGGGGAAATCAAAATTGGAAAAAGCAAATGAAGGTAAAGGAGATGTTTGTGAAAATGGCTCTCTTTTCTTATCAAAGGGGGATTACGATGATGAATTTGAAAATATGAGTGACTTAAGCTGTGCCGATGAAGATGTGCTCGGAAGAAAGAAGAGTGAACTGGAATGGATGTGTAGTAAGGAGGAAGAAGAATTCTGCCGAGAAATAAAAGGGGAAAGCATGCAGCATCATAAAGAAAATACAGCAGACGAAGGTAAGGGTTTAAGACTCCTTCAGGTAAATTGCAGAAGTATGCTAAATAAGAAGGAAGAATTTCAAACTTTGATAGAAACAAGTAGCCCGGACGTAATCGTAGGAACCGAAACATGGTTAAATCCCAGTATATATTCAAATGAAATATTTCCACAGGGTTTCACGATATTCAGAAGAGATCGTGACACAAGGGGAGGAGGGATCTTTATAGCGGTTAGAGAGGGTATAGCGGGTACCTTAGAATGGGTAAGGGAAGATACAGAAATGATGTGTGTAAAACTAAAAAGCACTGATGCGAAAGCATTAGAAGTCATTGCAATGTATCGTAAACCGGGAGAAGATTATAACTCGTTAGAAATTTTGGAAAATTTACTTTTGGAGATGCCCATACGGAAAGAATTAGTCATCGCAGGGGACCTTAACCTACCTGGAGTAGCGTGGGACGGATCGACAGCAGGGGGTGGAAAGGCGCAGGAATTGGTAAACAGAATAATTAACGAAGGAGGTTTCAGGCAGGTAGTAGAAAAAGCAACGAGGGGGGTAAATGTGCTGGATGTTTTCCTGCTTAGACCTTATTCTCTATTGTTAGATACCAATGTTACGGAGGGTATAAGTGATCATAAAGCAGTGACACTTGAGCTACAAACAGTGAACTACAAATCATTAAGATGTCCATCAAAAGCAGAGATATGGCAGTACAGAAAAGGTGATCATTTAGGTTTTCAACAGTTTCTTAAAGAAAAATTTGCGAGTTGGGCAGGCAAAGGAGAGAGCGTCGAAGAAATGTGGATAAGCTTTAAAGACATTTTATCAGAAGGGTTAAGAAGATATGTTCCAAAGAAATATCTCAAGAGTAATACTGATCCGGAATATTACAATAAAGAAATTAGGATACTGAAAAGAAAACTTAGAAAAACATATAAAAATAGAAAATGCAGCAAATATAGCAGCGCAAATTATAAAAAGCTTTCAAAAATATTGAACAAGAAAAAAAAGGAGGCAAAGGAAAAATATCTCATAAATATATTAGGAACAGATGGGAAGAGAAATTTCTTTAAATACCTTGGGAGAAGAAGAGACAATAAGCAGAAGATTATCGCAATCAAGGACAATCATGGGAAAGTAATAACAGATGACAAGGTAAAGGCAAATATTTTAAATAACTGGTACTCCAGGGTGTATAGCTGTGCTCAAAGAAATGGGATGGATATAGAACGCACAAAGGAGTCGACAAAAAATAAGTCAAATACAGATGAAGCATCGGCAGAAACGTTACCACAATGGAATTACTTCATACTAAATAGTGCCGATATTAGAAGAAAGTTAGAAAGAATAAAAAGTAATAAATCGCACGGGCCAGACAGTATATCCGGAGAATTATTAAAAATGGGTTCGGTGAACATGGTTTCCTATTTAAGAGTATTGTTTCATGCGATTCTAAATAACAAAATGATTCCACAGGATTGGAAGAAAGCTACAGTTGTCCCTATTTACAAAGACGGAGTCAAGACAGATGTGGGAAATTACAGACCAGTCAGCTTAACGTCGGCGGTATGCAAAATAATGGAGAAAATAATAGCAGATTATTTAAGAAATTGTAGTGGACACACGGATGGCGGCCATATCGTATATGCGCTGGGCAGCCATCATAGTCTACCGCCAGGAAAGCAGAGACGCCTGGCGAGAGAATGGAAGTGAAAGCAAGCATAGTCCCGACCACGAGGGAGGACTCACTCTCTTCCTGGCTGCCGAAGAAGCAACACGCCTCGCGTACCTACTCTGCACAACTTAGCCGGCCACGTGTTTCACTGTATCTTTGTCATTGTGCGGCAATAAACCTATTTAAACTCATGTGGGCATACTCGTTATTCACCTCGCTGCGTTACCCTCCATAAATTGGTGACCCCGACGTGATCTGCCGCAATTCGCAATGGAGGACGCAGGTGAAGGTCCATCGGTGAACCGCGTTTCACTCGCCGTTCCGGAATTCACGCCAGAGAACCCTAGGTTGTGGTTCTTACAGTTAGAGGGGCAATTTGCGTTAAACAGAATTACACGCGATGAGACCATGTTCTGGCACACCGTGAGCCGCATAGGGACGCCAGCCGCCGCCGAGGTCGAGGACGTGATTGCGAATCCGCCGGCATCGGGAAGGTACGAGCGCCTTAAGAGCGAATTAATCAGGCGATTATCTTCTTCGAAGGAGCAGAAAGTGAGGCAGCTGCTCGAGCACGAGGTGATGGGGGACCGGAAACCATCGCAGTTCCTCCGCCATCTCCGATCGCTCGCCGGAACATCACTTCCGGACGATTTTCTGAGATCAATTTGGATGGGCCGCATTCCAAATTATCTGCAGCCAATATTAGCGGCACAAGAAGGGATGGATTTGGACGGTTTGGCCAGGTTAGCAGACAGCGTCAACGACTTCTCCCCGAGGCCCCAGGTCCACGCCGCCGGAAGCCCGTTCCCGCTCATCGAATCCTTGATGGCGAGGATGGACGAGCTCACCAGAGAGATAGCAGCCCTAAAATTGGAGCGACCCCCGCAGAGGACCCGCCAACGCTCACGCAGCCGTTCACGAGGTCGCAGGTTCCAGCCTCAAAATGGCGACGTGTGCTGGTACCATCAGCGGTTCGGTGACAACGCCCGGAGATGCACCAAACCATGCAGCTTCGTCGCGGGAAACGCCCCGGCCAGTCGGTAGACGCGGCCGCCGACTGCAGCCCTCATTCCTGCCGCCTTTACGTCACGGACGCTACCACAGGTAAAACCTTTTTAGTAGATACTGGTTCCGATCTGTGCGTTTATCCCCGTCGCTACGTAAACGGCCCGCGAATTAAGACTAATTATCAATTATTCGCGGCGAATGACACCGTCATTTCGACTTACGGGTGGTTAACACTAAACCTAGACTTTAGTTTGAGGCGCGCATTCACTTGGCGTTTTGTGGTAGCTGATGTGTCGAAGCCGATCATCGGGGCCGATTTTCTCAAGCACTTCGGACTGTTAGTGGATATTAGGGGCAGAAGAATCGTGGATACCATTACCACGCTCTCCGTCGCAGGAATCGTAGCCCGCCATTGCATGGAGAATGTTCGCGCCATCAATGGAACTTCTCGATTCCACGAGATCCTTTCGCGGTTTCCGGAAATTACAGCCCCCGCCGGCATCCACAGGGAGACATCACACTCCACGGTGCATCATATCCGCACGACGCCAGGCCCTCCAGTCTCCTGTAAACCACGCCGTTTGTCCCCGGAGAAACTTGCCATTGCCAAGCGGGAATTCGAAATGATGGTAAGCCTGAAGATTGCCAGAAGGTCGGATAGCTGTTGGTCTTCCGCCCTCCATATGGTGCCAAAGAAGGGAGATGAGTGGCGCCCATGCGGAGACTACCGTGCCCTCAACGCGCGAACGGTTCCGGACAAGTATCCCGTGCCTCATATACAAGATTTTACCATGCATCTACACGGTAAGACATTCTTTTCTAAGATTGACCTGGTTCGCGCATACAATCAAATACCGGTGCATCCAGAGGACATCCCGAAGACAGCAGTCACAACACCCTTCGGTTTATTCGAATTTCCATATATGGCATTCGGATTGAGGAACGCTGCACAAACTTTTCAGCGGTTTATCGACGAAGTGTTACGTGGACTAAGTTTTTGCTACGCATATTTAGATGATATTTTAGTGTTTTCGGAGACAGAAGATGAGCATGAACGGCACCTCGCCGAACTTTTTCAGCGTCTTCGCGATTTTTGTGTACTGATTAATCCCGCAAAATGTGTGTTTGGTGTAGGTAATGTCGAATTCCTTGGCTATAGTGTTTCCGCCGAAGGAACCAAACCGCTGGATGACAAAGTGAGTGCCATCAAAAACTATCCATTACCTCAGAATGTAAAAGACTTGAGACAATTCTTGGGTATGATTAACTTTTACAGACGTTTTATCCCAAATGCTGCTGCTCAGCAGGCACTTTTACATGGTGTACTTAGTGGTAAACCAAAGAAGGGTGATAAGATTATTTGGACTGAGGAACTTAAAAGTGCATTCACAGAATGTAAAGACTCCTTATGTAAAGCTACATTACTTGCTCATCCTAATCCCATGTATCCTCTAGCCCTCTTTGCAGATGCATCTGGCAACACCATTGGCGCCGCCCTGCAGCAACAGACTGGCGATGGTTGGCAACCTCTTGCTTTTTTCTCAAAGAAATTAGCACCATCCGAGGTCAACTACAGCCCATACGACCGTGAACTATTGGCGATCCATAGAGCTGTTCGTCACTTTCGACACATGGTCGAGGGACGACACTTCACCATTTTTACCGACCATAAGCCCTTGATGTTTGCCTTCCGCCAGAAGCCAGAGAAGTGCACCCCGAGACAGTTTAGACAGTTGGACTTTATCGCCCAATTCACAACAGATATCCGCCATGTTGCAGGTAAAAACAATATTGTGGCTGATACTCTATCCAGGATAGAGAGTGTTCAAGTGACAGTGGACTTGGAAACTCTTGCCAAGTCACAGGAGAATGACGAGGAATTGCAATCATTCCTCAGAGATTCCTCATCCCTGCACCTTCAAAGAATTGCAATTCCAGGCTCTTCTGTTAGCCTGTATTGCGATTTCTCAACACAGAGTGCTCGCCCATTCGTAACCATGCCTTACCGTCGGCAAATATTCAATTCCTTACATGGATTGGCACACCCGGGAATTAAAGCATCTGCGAAACTGGTAGCTGACCGTTATGTATGGCCATCCATAAAGAAAGATTGTAGAGAATGGGCCAAAGCATGCATACCATGCCAACGTGCAAAGATTTCTCGTCATACCATCTCTCCCCTAGGTACGTTTGGTGCTCCTGCTTCCAGATTTGAGCACATCCATATTGACCTGGTAGGACCATTGCCATATGCACGAGGGAAGCGATACTGCCTTACTTGCATCGACCGGTTTACTCGATGGCCTGAGGCAATACCCATTGAGGACATCACGGCAGAAACCATTGCTCGTTCACTTTTTGCAGGATGGATTGCACGCTTTGGAACTCCACTTCGCATCACATCTGACCAAGGACGACAATTTGAGTCCCAGCTCTTTCAAGAGCTAACTCAATTGATAGGCACATCCCACATTCGGACAACAGCATACCATCCCTCATCAAATGGCATGATAGAGAGATTCCATCGTCAGCTGAAGTCTGCTATCATGTGCCATCAAAATGTAAACTGGGTTGACGCCTTACCAGCAGTTCTCCTTGGCATAAGGGCCGCATGGAAGGAGGATCTTCAAGCTACTTCTGCCGAATTAGTTTATGGAGACCCCATAAGGCTTCCTGGAGAATTCCTATGTTCATCAGCAACCAGAGAGGCAGATCCTACCTCATTTGCTGAACAGTTGAGGTTGAAAATGCAGTCCATCCAACCAGTGCCTGCAAGTCGCCATGGAGAGAAGAGAGTGTTCGTTTTTAAGGATCTCAAGACAGCCTCTCATGTCTTCCTTAGGAATGATTCCATAAGAGAGTCACTGCAGCCTCCCTATGATGGTCCATTCAAGGTCATCCATAGGGAACCAAAAGCATGCAAATTGCAGTGCAGGGGAAAAATAATCAATGTCTCCATTGATAGACTCAAGCCTGCATACATTATGCAGGAGGAACCTGCCTATATACCTCCAAAAGCACCAGAAGAAACACCACCTGCCGAGCAAAGACAAACAAGATCCGGCAGACGAGTACATTTCCCCCAGCATTTGCAGGATTTTACTTGTGACTAATCTCTGTATTTTTTTTTGCTACCTTACAGGTTAAGCAGGGGGGTGGTGTAGTGGACACACGGATGGCGGCCATATCGTATATGCGCTGGGCAGCCATCATAGTCTGCCGCCAGGAAAGCAGAGACGCCTGGCGAGAGAATGGAAGTGAAAGCAAGCATAGTCCCGACCACGAGGGAGGACTCACTCTCTTCCTGGCTGCCGAAGAAGCAACACGCCTCGCGTACCTACTCTGCACAACTTAGCCGGCCACGTGTTTCACTGTATCTTTGTCATTGTGCGGCAATAAACCTATTTAAACTCATGTGGGCATACTCGTTATTCACCTCGCTGCGTTACCCTCCATAAAATTATTGGAGGGAAACCGAATGGCTCTGTAAATGCCAGCATGGGTTCAGAGGAGAGTATTCATGCGAGACACAACTTCTAGGGTTATGCCAGGATATAGCGGATTCGCTAGATGAGAGAAGAGAGGTTGATGGTATAGTCATCGATTTTTATAAAGCCTTTGACACAGTTCCACATGATCGGTTGTTTACAAAAATAGAAAAATTAAATATAGATGACAGGGTCAAAAGGTGGTTAAAATATTTTTTAATAGGAAGAACTCAGCGGGTTAAAATTGGCGAGAGCTTCTCCGAAGATGTCAATATTACTTCCGGCGTGCCACAGGGAAGTGTAATTGGGCCACTACTCTTCTTAATTTATGTTAATGACTTACCAAAAAATATTTTGTCCAGTATTCGGCTTTTTGCAGATGATTGCATTGTTTATAGGGAAATAAAAACTGAGGAAGACTCAATTGCACTTCAAAGAGATTTAGATATGGTTGAGAAGTGGGCTAAATGTAATGGAATGAAAATGAACACAAAGAAAAGCAAACATATTACTTTTACAAACAAGAGGATGAAAAGGCAGATTAACTATATGCTCGATGGAGAACTTATTCCAAGGGTAGAGGAATGTAAATACTTAGGTATCATACTGACAAAAGACTGGGGACTGGGACCTCACGTAGATAAAATTTCGTCCAAAGCGCTGAAAACTTTACATTACGTCATGAGAAATTTGAAGGGAAGCAGCAAAGAGGCAAAGGAATTAGGGTATAAAGCAATAGTTAGGCCAATGTTAGAGTATGCAACCAATGTCTGGGATCTGCACGACAAGTCAAATATTTATAAGATTGAAAAAGTACAAAGAAAGGCTGCAATATATGTATTGGGTAGGCAAAAGAAGAGGGACAGCGTAAATGAAATGCTAAAAATACTCGGGTGGGAATCATTAGAAAATAGAAGAAAAATAAACAGATTGATAGATATATTCCAGGTTAGAACAGGGGGTGATGCTTGGGAAGAACTTAAATCAAGAATGCAAGGGCCAAGTTACATAGCTAAAGGGGATCACGAACTAAAATTAAAATTAAGGAAACAAAGGACAGATGTAGCTAAGTATTTTTTCATAAATAGGGGAATAAAGGAGTGGAATAGGTTACCTGAAGGAGTACTTAAACCCTTGCCGGAAAATATAAAGGATTTTAAAAATAGATTAAAAATGATACCTGTAGTGTAGTGTAATAAGTTTTCTGTGTGTATTGGACAACCTTTTTTCTTTGGGGAAAAATTTTATGCTAAAAATTATCTAAATTGTATGTGAAATATTTTTTGTGTTGTGGTGTATTCAATGCTCCATTTTCTGTTGTCTTATTCATGATTATTCATTGGGTTGTAATGTTTCCATTTATCTGTTATCTTATGCCATCAGTCGGTGCTCAGTCGTCAAGGAGAAAGGATGTGTCTAGTAGTAGCTCCCGGAGGAAAAGTGAAAGGCGTCATAATGGCAGCAAAAGGTGTTTCGTCTTCCAAATGCGTTGCGTGCAATAAGTTGGTTAAGAACGGAGTGTCCTGTGGGGACTGTAAGAAATTTTTCCATTTTAGCTGCAGCCTTTTTAAAGTAGAAAATTGTATTGAGGACGACTGGAGATGCAGCATCTGCTCCAAGAAGAGGGAAAGGACTACGACGGAGGAGAAGGATGCCTTGATCCAAAAACTGTTGAAGCAACTGGAGGAAGAGAAGGATAGAGTGAAGAGACTGACATTGGAGAACGTGGAGTTGAAAAAACAGATAAGTAGCAAAAAACTTTCCCCTTTACAAAATAATTCAACTTCTGATTCTTTCAAGAAGGTTAGGATTCTAGGAGACTCAATGGTGAGATTTAGTGGGAATGAATGTAGAAATAAGGGGGCAGTAGTAGAATGTTTTCCGGGGATAAGGGATGTGGCACCTGGGAAAATAAATTATATTAACAGGGGAATAGAATGGGTTTGCAAATGTCAGGGATTGAGTTTCGTTAATCCAAACAACTACGTTAATCAGAGGGACTTGGGAAGGGATGGGATTCATCTCCAACGTAGAGGAAATTATAGTTTAGGAAAATGCTTTGCAGATGCAGTGACCAGATCCATGGATCTGGGAAACTAAGAGGCAGGGCAGGAGAGACCGACGATGATGACTGCAGATTTGATGCCCCAACCCAAATCTCCAATTCAGAAGAAGAGAGCCAACCCTCCGATAACATTGCAACGGACGTAACCCAGGAAGTAATTGTAAAAATCGACAAGGAGGAAAATGTGTGTGATTGTAAAAAAAATTGTGACAAAGGCAGCGGATTGAGGATTCTTCAGGTAAACTGTAGAAGTATTTATAGTAAAAAAGAATCATTTTCGTCTCCTATTGATGCGTCCAATCCAGATATTATTTTAGGAACCGAGTCTTGGTTGCATGAGGGTGTTTATTCAAACGAAGTTTTTCCACCGAGATTTGTCGTCTATAGAAGGGATCGAGGCTCACGAGGTGGAGGCATATTTGCGTGCGTTTCAAATAAGTTCCACAGCAATCTTGAGTGGGTAAGGGATGACTGCGAAATGCTTGGGCTTAAAATTGTAAATCCGTCAAACAAAAGGGTACTCATGGTCGTAGTAGCGTATAGAAAGCCAAATGACGATCTCCATTTGTTAGATGTCCTTAACGACCTATGCACTATCATGAGTAATAACCTCGTTATTATCGC
Source organism: Pachydiplax longipennis (assembly GCA_036926295.1). Lineage (NCBI taxonomy): Eukaryota > Metazoa > Arthropoda > Insecta > Odonata > Libellulidae > Pachydiplax > Pachydiplax longipennis. Next base: position 68,958,574 of record JAVFKF010000004.1, on the reverse strand, counting down.
AGGTGATCTGAACCTTCCAACGGTCAGTTGGGAAGGGAACGCGGTAGGAGGGGGCGTAACTCAAGAGCTCGTAAATAGCATTATCCACGAGGGGGGTCTAACTCAGGTAGTCAAAGTCCCCACCAGAGCATCGAACATTTTAGATATTTTTCTCCTAAAACCATTAGAATCATTAATCGGCACAACCACGATTCCAGGAATAAGTGACCATGAGGCAGTTGAACTTGTTATAAACTGGGACTCTCCCAAACGGGCACCGGCTCCAAAAAATTTTGAAATTTTCCAGTATAGCAAGGTAGATAATATTGGATTCCAGGAATACCTTTGTAGAAACTATTCAGAGTGGGCAAGCAAAGGAAGTTCGGTAGAAGAGATGTGGCAGGGACTAAAGGAAATTATTTTCAGGGGAATAAATATGTATGTTCCGAAGAAGCGCATAAAAAACAATCCAGATCCTGAATATTACACCAGGAAAATCAGGTTACTGAAAAAGAAAGTTAGGGTTGCACACAAAGGGAAAGATCAAGACTTACCATCCTTAGAAAGGTACAAAGAGTTAGTCAAAGAACTGACGAAAGAAAAAGTTCTTGCGGAAGAAGTATACGTCACAAATACTCTCGACTCAGGAAATCCTAACGAATTATATAAGTACTTGCGCAGACGTGAAGGGGATCGAAATAATGTGTACACCATAAATTCTACAGACGGTGATAGTCTAACGCAAAATCAGGACATAGCGGAAGTATTTAATAATTGGTTCTCACAAGTCTTTAACAAAGGCCGTCCGGGAGTTGACGAACCATTGAAGGTAGTTAACGTTCTTGCAGGGCAAAGTTGCCCAAAGTACTTAGAAATTTCAAATTCAATTATCTTGCGAAAGGTCCAAAAACTAAAAAATAGGAAATCGAAGGGTCCAGACGATATTTCAAGTGATGCGATAAAACTAGGATACAATGCGATTGTTCCCTATCTAAGAACTCTTTTTATTGCTACGCTAAATAATAATTCTATCCCTTGCGACTGGACGAAAGCGATCGTCATTCCAATTCACAAAGGTGGCCTGAAATCATCGTTAGATAACTATAGACCGATTAGCCTTACGTCTCAGGTTTGCAAATTAATGGAGAAAATTATAGCAGATCATATCCGAGAATTTTGGAAAGAAAACGACTGGTTGAGCGAGAGGCAACACGGATTCAGATCTGGTTTCTCATGTGAAACACAGCTGTTAGGACTCGTTCAAGACATCTCAGAAACGATGGATATCAGGGAAGAATTAGATGCGGTGGTTATCGACCTAGCAAAAGCATTTGATAAAGTACCTCACGACTTACTTATAGCAAAGATTCGTAATTTAAACATTGACCATCGGGTCACGAATTGGTTGCAACTATTTCTGAAAAATAGAAAACAGAGAGTTAGAATCGGAGATTTTTTCTCTAAAGAGATAGAGATTACTTCAGGCATTCCTCAGGGTAGCGTTCTCGGACCATTGCTATTCCTTATTTATGTGAACGACCTTCCAACAAAAATTAAGTCAGAAATCAGACTATTTGCGGACGACTGCATATTATATAGGCGTATAGAGGAAACCCATGATCGCGAACTCCTTCAAATTGACTTAAATCAATTAGCCGAGTGGACCAAAGTAAATGGGATGGAAATTAACGTTAGTAAGTGTAAACATATCAAGTTTTCCAGGAGAAAGTCTATAATACAGCATTGCTACACCCTAAACAACGAAAAAATCAATACTGTGACCGAATGCAAATATCTAGGTGTCAAATTAACCGATAATTTAAAATGGGGAAGGCATGTCGAAGACATCGTCGCGAAGGCATATAGGAATCTTCATTTTGTAATGAGGAACCTGAAAGGGAGCAGGAAACGTGTCAAGGAAAGAGCGTTCCAATCACTAGTCAGACCGATTATAGAATATGCAACGAGTGTATGGGATCCACACGAAACAGGACTTATTAAGAAACTAGAAGGGGTACAAAGAAAGGCGACTAGGTACGTTACCGGTAAGCACAAGAAACCGGAAAGTGTGACTAAAATGATAGCTCATTTGAAGTGGGAATCCTTAGAATCGAGAACAAAAGTCTTTAGATTAGCTGGGATATACAAAGCATGGAATGCTGCTGAGGGCTGGGGCGAACTGAATGCCAGGCTTAATCTTCCTAGCTATATCGGTAGTAGTGATCACAGCTTAAAAATAAGAGAATGCGAACAGAAAACGGATATAGCGAAATATTCATTTGTTAATAGAGGAATTAGAGAGTGGAACACTTTACCTAGAGAAGTCCTCTTTCCAATGCCAAAAAAGGTACAGTCTTTTAAAAATAGACTAAAAAGTAACTGTAATTTTTAAATGTCCATATAATTTAATGATGTGATAGGTATAATAGTAATTGAATTGTATATAAATTATTTTGTAACTATGATGTTAGTAAAATTGTTAACAGTCAATACCAATTATTAATATGTTTCTATAGTATTATGTGTGCACATTGTATATGTATGTGTAGTAGAATTAGGCTTTGATTAATGAATCAGTGTATATGTATCATTGTTATACTTTTAGAATTTCAATATCTTTTTTTTTTTCTTAATGTATATCTTATGTAATATTTCATAATTTTTATATATATAGTATGTGATTGACATTGCCTGCGGGAGGTTTTTGGAGGGGTTTTCCTCCCGTCTTTGGGCGAATGCCAGGCAATTAAATGTAATATAGATTGGTCCCCCTTCACCGCTGCCACCTGACCAAATGGCCAAATTGCAGCAATTTGATAATAAAATAAATAAATATTTCTCTTGCTATTTGTCTTATGTGAGGGTTGTTGGTAAAATTTTTTTTCATTTGTTATTGTATTGCAAGGGACACTGCCACCTGGCTAATAGCCTATCTGTAGTAAATTTGTAATAATAATAATAATAATCAAGAGGAAGAAGTAAGAAGACCAAAAGTGGAGGGCCCAGAAATAAAAATTTACAAGATGGAGCTGATTAGTAAATGAAATGCCAATTAGCTAACAGTCTACAAGAATTGCATAACTTATATGTGGTGTTTCCTTTGGTTTATTTGAGATCTTCATGTATGTTGCATTAGCACAATATGCTGAAAAAACCATCCCTTTATATAAACGTCCGACAGATTTTTCAGGGTCTTAATGGATTGACAGCAACCAATCAATCCGTCTAGACCATAAAGCAATCAGTCTCCTTTGCTTTCATGTTTTGGAACAGAAGGAAATCCACTTTGGGTATGTTTTCACTCCTCATCCCAGTTAAGAAAGGATAAACATCGTAATTAGCCTCGCGTATCCAAGAGACAAGTGAGCAGAGGCAAAAAGTTTATCATCAATTTCACTGAGCAGGAAAAAGCTACATACATCATATGTTTATGCCAAGGCTGCTATGATACATTGTGATATAATGGAAGTAATTAAGAGTTTATATTATTTTAGTAATCCTTTTTGAGTGTTAGAGTGGAAAATGTGGTACAGTTTACATAATTTTGTTCCATCACTTATAAGAAAAACAGTACGCAGTTGACTATTTAGGCCATAGTTAGAATAAACCAAACTGGAATTAATTGTATCACTGAAATCACTGCATTTGCTTTTTCAAGAAACTTCAAACTTGAAGAGCCTTTTAAACCCCCCAGACCCAGAATCACAATCAACAATGCACTAGTGCTTATATCTTCCAAGAGCGTGTTAAAAATTTATCAAGCAGTGCCATCCCTTCAGATATAGAGAGAGCTCTAAACCTTGGGTTACAGTTTTCCCCTGACCCTCCCACGAACCTCTGGACTCTTAAAAACCCATCCACAGACTGTGAAGTGGCTTTGCATGGTGAAAACTGTGTTCTAAAAAGTGTTTTTGCCCACTCAATAGAAAAGTGGTTCCTTCCCCACTGCTCACTTTCTTTTCATAATGCATTTAACTCCCCTTGATATTCTCTGCAAAATGTGCATGGACAGTTTCTGAAAACTGGTACCTGGTATTAATCCTTTTCTGAGAAATTGCACCAGACGGTCCTCTGAATTCAGCAATCAGAGAATTCTTAAATTTCTTATTCATTAATAGCCGATCGTGTGTGTTAGATTGAGAGATGTCACAGCTCACTCCCAGGCGTCAAAACCAAGTGGCAGGAATGCTTGCCGCTAATATAGGCATTTGTGAGATAGCACGGGAGTTTAATGTCTCCCACATTACAATATCGAAGTTGAAGAAAAAGAGAGGAAAATCATTCCGTAGATTGGAAGATAGGGTCTGGAAGGCCTAGAAAGACAACGGAGGAAGACTATAAACGCATCGTGGACCATGTTCGTGCGCATCCGTTTACCACTGCCGTGGAGACGAGATGTGCAGTTTGGTATCCTATATGTCCAGAAACTGTGTGGAAAAGTTTCCTATTCCATGATCTGGAAGGAAGGCGAATGGCAGTGAAGGAGATATTAACACCATCTCACAAACTTGCCAGATTGGCATTCTCGTAGAAATACTTAAATGAGAATGCTGATTTTTGGATGAAGGTGATTTTTAGTGACAAAAAAACGTTTTCGTTATCTTTTGATGGGCCGGTAACAGTTTATCGTCCGCTAAATACACGTTTCGACCCTTTGTATGTTAAGGAGAGAGGGAGAAGTGGAAGATTTTCGGTACATGTTTGGGGGTGGATGTGTGCCGAAGGTCCGGGGACTATTTGGAAAATACAAGGGAATTTAGATGGGAAGCAATATGTGCACATGTTAAAGCACATAATGCTTCCATCAGTAAGGATTCTTTATCCAGATGATTTCATTTTCCAACAGGTAAGATCTTAAGATATATTTTGTGACAATCAAGCCGCAGTCACAGCCTTGAATTGGGCCATGGTATCTTGTTCGATAACGAGAATTGCTACAAGATTGGAACAGAAAAAAAATCAGTTGATTAAATATGAAGAACCTAAAGAATATTTATGGAATGTTAAAAATTGCTATACCAGAACTAATACAAAATACCTTTGCGATATTAGAAATTACCACTGCATTTGAGGAAATAAAAAAGAAAAAATATACTATGAGATACCAATAAAGGAGCATTCGGTGATGCAATCCATAAAATGACATAGCTTCTACTTTGATGTACAAAACAAAATGGGAAATAATGATTCTCTAAAATTAATGTACAGCCATGAAGAAAGTTAGGCAATTCAATGGTAAGTTAACCAAATTTATTAAAATTCATGATTAATGAAAGATTCTATACTTTCGACATTAAATGTAATTGCATTTCCAATGAACTTCTCCAACAATACATAAATAATGCTTGTTAATGTAGCACTGACACTTCTTTCATTGGGTAGTGTCAAGATATCATATTTTTTTTAAATGAAATGATGAAGACCTAGGAAAAACTTCCAAGGACAAAAGGATAAAAAAAAACCTGTCAGGAACATGCCACCAAAGGGTGTTTGCAAGTTCACCAGATAATTGTAGTAAATATAGAAACTCTACCCACCTCTTAGAGTCTATATAAGATCAGGATGAGTAAAATGTGGCTTTCATGTTAAAGGTCCCTTGCACCCTCTTGGGATGAATTTTCTTTTGTGCCTTGCAGGACAAGTTGTTCCCCAAATCCTCATTGTCATTGATAAGTAAAATGAATGAAGTATTTGAAACTATGCTAATTGTGTATATGGAGCACTAGCTTTTGGCTAACTCTAACCTGGTTATCCACAGTGTAGGAGTAGTAGTAAAAAGATTTGGGATTTATTAAGGTGACTTAACAGCTGAGGTAATTTCCCTCTTTGTAATGATCCAAGAAATTGTACTTTACTTCTACACTATAGGAAAAGAAATCTAATACACCAAACAAGAGTAGATTAGGTGTGAAAAAGAAGTATAAGATTACCATGTGGAACCAAAGTAAGTATCCTCTCTCAGCTGGTACCTGTACAATCATTACAAACCACAACTACTCAGAAGACTGAAAACCTAGCCAGATTTCACTCTTATGATGGAAGACTACCAATCCCCAAAAATATTAAAGATGGTACAACAAAAATTACAGCAATTTCATGTACAGAATATACATCAGCACCTATACATGAGAGAATGAGTACACAGTTGACTATTTAGGTCACATGCAGGAGAATACCTTCGAATAACCTTAACCTGAATTATTTGCATCACTGAAAATTATCGCTACAGTCTCATTCATTTAAAAGTGACTGAATAAGAAGATGAAAACTCTGCAAAAAGTTCAATAGATATGTTGAAATTTCTATAAGAGGTGAAGTTTCTCCTCATAAAACATGTGGAACAAAATTTAATTCTATATTTTATGCAACATAACATTTCCAAAAACGATAAAGAGGCATACAATTAACTTGAAGTGTGGCCTTAAAATATTATCATTTTTCAACAGGCAAGTAATTAATTTTTTAACCCTATCATTTAAGAGCATCTTTAAAATCATATTCCTCACTGAAAGTTATAGTTCTGTCAATGCAAATGACAAAAAAGGACAGAAAGAATACTGTATACACAGAAATCCATTGCCAGTAAGCTGAAATTGAACCTACAGTAACTCCTTGATGTGTTTTCATCAGCAAAGCATGGCTTGTAGAATATTTAGTATTCCACTGTTATATTTTCCAGTACCTGTCAATATCTCAAAACTGGTTACCCTCAAAAGGAGGAAGGCTGAAGTATATTGAAATAATATATTTACATTTATCTTCAAAAGTGATATTTGATGGAAGTCTGTCTTCACAGTAAAAGTAAGAAATAATTTCTAATTATTCCACGAAAATTTTAATGCAAACCATTGCACATGACTCAAATTTTGGGTAGGAGCATCTTTACAAGATGTTGAGAGCATCAAAGGACTAAAATATCAAGACAAGAGTTTGTGCAATGTTCACAAATGAACTTGAACAAGATTATAAACTACCTTTCCTTGACTAATGACTAGGGGTGGTGGGAATCACATGTTTGATATGCATAGAAAACCCACATCAAGTAGTAATCTTATTCCTGCAGACTCACAGTACCAAGTAATATTTAAACTGATGCCTTAATCATTTGGTATACATATTGGTCAATTTGCCTCTTTCTTCTCCTGGTTAATAAAAATTTATATGACTTGTTTATTACGGCCGCTTTGAAACTGGGGTATCCCTCTCATCTACTCTTTAATTGAAAGATATCAAGACAAACATTTTATTTTAAACTACACTACTGAACTCTTTCAAAATCATAAACTACGAAATTCTTATTACCCAATAAATGTTCTTTCTTTACCACAGATCTTACCAACAGAATTTCAAAAAGACTTCAAAATCTGTTACAACAACTGCTACCCAATCAAGAAACTCATCCATAGCACAAAGGATAAAAATGAATTATATGATAAGGTATAAATGAAATATTAGGTCTTATAAATAAAAAGTGTGAGGATAGAGCCTAAGCTTTGAGTTTGAAATTGGAGATAAAGCATTTGCTCAAATTGGTATAAATAAATAAGATCAGAGTTTTTCCTTTGACAACAGGTTAGGAATGAAATATTTTGAGCATATGCTCAAGGCATGTAAGAAATGGTTTTCAAAGTCGATTTTGTTGTAATTAGTATTCTTAGACCAAACAATGCAAACATTCATAACATACTTATTGCAAATTGGAATAAATTTGATAGAGAACTGGGTAAAACTCAAAATGAAGACCTGGGAATAAATAATGGACCATTTGTCTGTCTACTTGAAAGACAATTACAGTCTGATAAAATCTAAGAATGCATCCACCGAGGAGAAAGAGAAAATAGCACTGAAAAGTATGAAAGAAGAATTACTGCAGAAGTATGTGATAGATATGCCAGAATCAAAATTAAGCACCCTTTGAGACTTGTGTGCTTCACTGAAACATTCGACCATGTCACAGGCAGCAGAGGAACCACACCAAAGGAAAGTTCTCCTTTCTCTTACCTTTGAATATTACAGGTTAAGGATTGCTTATTTTCAACATTGTACTAATAAGAGTGCCTCTCTCTTTTTTCCACAGCTCTAAACTGGCCATCAATAGAGCAGTGTTAGTACTGCATTTATTAAGGTGACTCAACAGCCAAGGTCATATAAGTAGGTATCCTCCTCTCCACAGGCACACAACAGTGAATTCATTTGAATATACTTCAGAGTGCAAGCAGGCATTCTCTCAATAAGTATTTTCTCCCATAACCCTCACAACCAAGGAATAACTGTTTGGGTCATTGTGATGACCAAGAGCAAGAAGTCTGTGGTAAAACTGCCTCTCTCATAAAAGAATAAAGGTGGTCAAACAACAAAGCAATTTATATACTGCCTCTTAATTCAGTCTCCAAGAATTACATGAGAAAAATGTGGAAAGTGTTGCCTTTAGTTCATTTGCCATATGTTTCACATTTCTGAACTGAGGGAAATCCACTTTAGGTAAGATGTCACTCCTCATCTCAGTCATGAAGCGATGCAATGTCCCAATCAGCCACATTTCAAAAGAAACAAGTGAGCAGATGAAAACAGCACATGTAAAAGCTATTTACATAATATGTTTATGCCAAGGAAAAGTTTATGATACAATGTTATATAACTGAAGTAATGGTGAGTTGAAATTGTTTTATAATTATCCATTCCTAATTGAAAATGTCATCTCTTGTTATTTTTAGTGCCAATGACTGAAATTTGGTAACATTTAATACAATTTTGTTTGTTCAGTCATAAGAGAATGAGTACACAGTTGACTATTTAGGTCACATGCAGGAGAATATCTTCGAATAACCCCAACCTGAATTACTTGTATCACTGAAAATTTTCACCTTATAAAAAAATTAATAGGACTTGTTTATTATGGCTGCTTGAAACTAGGGTATCCCTCTCAACTCATCTACATTTTAATTGAAAGATATCAATACAAATATTTTATTTTAAACATTTTACTGAACTCTATCAAAATCAGAACCTACGAAATTCTTATTACCCAAGTAATGTCCTTCTTTACCACAGAAGTAGTGTACCATTTATATACCAGTAATCTGGCATTTTTTTTACAATTGTAAAAGGCAAGACCTCCAGAAATCCACACTTAGTTATCTGAACAACTGCCATTGCAAGGAAAGTCTCTTTCTCCCTTTCATTACTTTTTCTCATTGTAATCAATGATTTTGAATTTTCTATGCCATGCAAATCCATTCTTTATGCTGATGATACTACCCTTGTCCATTGTGACAGGATTCTTAGCAATGCACAGTCCAACTTAGAGTCTTTCTTAGGTGTAGCTAAAGATTGGTTTAGTGCTAATGGCCTGGTTATCAATGACAATAAGACTCAAATCATTACCTTCTCTACAAGCCAGGTAATAACCAATAATGACACTGTGAAACTCCTTGGTTTTACCCTTGATCCCAAACTAACCTGGAATGAACACATTAATAATGTGTGTTGCAAATTATCTAGAGTTTTATTCCTGATACGCAGGCTCAAGGACTCTGTCTCTCCTGCTTATTTACGTACAGTATACTTTGCTTTCTTTCACCCTCATATTACTTATGGCATTAGAATATGGGGGCAATCTTCTCATGCCTGTAAACTACTTCTACTACAGAAAAAGGCTATTAGACTAATAACTGGTGTTCCCAATAGAGAACACTGTAAACCAATATTCAGACAACTAAAAATTATGACTGTCTTTTCTTGTTATGTATTTGACACCCTCATCTACATGAAAAAAAACATAAGTAAGTTTCAAACTCGTTCCACAATTCACACATATAATACTCGTCATGCCGAATGCATGGATATGCCCCGTCACCAGCTAGCAAAAACATCAAGTAGCCTAAACTACTCTGGTGTCAAATTCTTCAATAAATTACCAGCAAACACACGTAATACAACCACTCCAACATTTGAGAAAATCCTCAAGGAATGGCTCTTAGCCAACCCTTTGTACTCTGTGGAAGAATATTTAAACATTGATGTAAAACTTATATAATTTGATTTTTTATGACTTTTCTATTGACTATACCTATACCTGTATAATGGTCTTTGATAAATAAATTATTATTATTATTATTATTAACCATCACCAAGCCATAACTGCTTGGATCATTGTGAAGACCAAGAGCTAGAAATATCTTTCAGGTTATAAAACTGCCTCTCTCTCAAAAAATATTAGAGATGTTCAAACAACAAAGCAATTTCATGCACAGAATATACATCAGAGTGTAGCATTGATTTTTTTTAACTGCTCATCATTTCAGTAAATGTAGTCCAAAAACAAACATTCCTATGCCAATGTTGTCAAGACCCAATCAAAACTTTAAGATATAATTGCGCTCTTTCCTTCTGCTCATAAGGTTTGATGAAATAGTACTCCCTCTAAATCTCTGCTTTTTAGATCATCAGCTCTACCAGAAATCTGACTATTTTTATACAGGTTTATAAATGCAGGAACCTCAGAAATGCAGCCATTGTTCAACTGCCTTTGGGTGCAAAGTCCTTTTCTCCCATGCTTTTAACCATCATTACCAAGCCCCAAGTGTTCAGATCACTGTGATTTTGTTTGATTGTACTTGGAAATGCATGCAAGCATCTTTCTCTCCATAGGTACTCTCTCCCATAACCCTCATCACCAAGAAATAACTGTTTGGATTATTGTGATGACCAAGAGCTAGAAGTCTCTTTCAGGTTGTAACTGCCTCTCTCAAAAAGTATTAAAGGTGGTCAAACAAGTAAGCAATTTCATGTACGAAATGTACATCAAAGTCTTGCTGCTTAGCTTTCATGGAAGATTACCAAATTTTTGCAGGAAGTGGTTATGAAACTTGGAAGAAGGGGAAAAGGCAAAAGTAAACCTGGTGGAAGGTGCACGATCAAGAGGAAGAAGTAAAAATACCACTGACAAAAGTGGAGGGCCCAGAAATGAAGATTTACAAGATGGAGCAGATTAGTAAATGAAACTGCCTATTAATTACAGTCTACAAGAATTGCATGACATATATGTGGTGTTTCCTTTGGTTCATGTGAGATACTCTCATATGTTGCATTAGCACAATATGCTGAAAAAACCATCCCTTTATATAAACATATGACAGATGTTTCAGGGTCTTAATGGATTGACAGCAACCAATCAATCTCTCTAGACCATAAAGCAATCAGTCTCCTTTCCTTTCATATTTCAGAACGGAAGAAAATCCACTTTGGGTATGATTTCACTCCTCATCCCAGTTAAGAAACAATTAACATCGTAATCAGTCTCACATATCCAAGAGATGAGCTAGCAGTTTCTCATCAATTTCACTAAGCAGGAAAAAGCTACATACAGCATATATTTATGCCAAGGCTGCTATGATACATTGAGATATAATGGAAGTAATTAAGAGTTTATATTATTTTAGTAATCCTTTTTGAGTGTTAGAGTGGAAAATGTGGTACATTGTACAAAATTTTGTTCCATCACTCATGAGAAAAACAGTATGCAGTTGACTTTAGGCCATGGTTAGAATAATCCTAACCTAAATTTATTGTATCACTGAAATCAACACTGCATTTGCTTCTTCAAGAAACTTCAAACTTGAAGAGCCTTGCAAACCCCCCAGACCCAGAATCACAATCAACAATGCACTAGTGCTCATATCTTTCAAGAGTGTATTAAAAAGCTATCAAGCAGTGCCATCCCTTCAGATGTAGAGAGAGCTCTAAACCTTGGGTTACAGTTTTCCCCTGACCCTCCCACGAACCTCCGGACTCTTAAAAACCCATCCGCAGACTGTGAAGTGGCTTTGTATGGTGAAAATGGTGATCAAAAGAGTGTTTTTGCCCACTCAATAGAAAAGTGGTTCCTTTCCCAAAAAACACCTAAATGAAATGATAAATTTATTGTCGTAAATGCAGCCATGTTTCTCAACAAAAATAACCTTGTGGTAGCATAAGACGACAAAGGGAAATCTTCCGCCATCTTAGATAAGGATAGTTATGTTTCAAAATGTCAAGAGTATATTAACAAAAACAATTTAACAGAACTTTAAAAGGACCCCACTGCTCACTTTCTTTTCATAATGCATTTATCTCCCCTTGATATTCTCTGCGAAATGCCCATGGACAGTTTCTGAAAACTGGTACCTGGTTTTAATCCTTTTCTGAGAAATTGCACCCGATGGTCCTCAGAATTCAGCGATCGGAGAATTCTTAAATTTCTTATTCATTAATAGCCGATCGTGTGTGTGTGTGTGTTAGATTGAGAGATGTCAGAGCTCACTCCCAGGCGTCGAAACCAAGTGGCAGGAATACTTGCTGCTAATAAAGGCGTAGGCGAGATACCATGGGAGTTTAATGTCTCCCACACTACAATATCGAAGTTGAAGAAAAAATGAGAGGAAAATCATTTCGTAGATTGGAAGATATGGTCTCGAAGGCCTAGAAAGACAACAGAGGAAGACGATAAACTCATCATGGACCATGTTCGTGCACATCCGTTTACCACTGCCGTGGAGACAAGATGTGCAGTTTGGTATCCTATATGTCCAGAAACTGTGTGGAAATGTTTCCTATTCCATGATCTGGAAGCGAGGCACATGGCAGTGAAGGAGATATTAACACCATCTCACAAATTTGCCAGATTGGCATTCGCACAGAAATTTTTAAATGAGAATGCTGATTTTTGGAACAAGGTGATTTTTAGTGACAAAAAAACATTTTCGTTATCTTTTAATGGGCTGGTAACAGTTTATCGTCCGTTAAATACACGTTTTGACCCTTTGTATGTTAGTAGAGGGGGAGAAGTGGACGATTTTCAGTACACGTTTGGGGGTGGATGTGTGCCGAAAGTCCGGGAACTATTTGGAAAATACAAGGGAATTTAGATGGGAAGCAATATGTGCACATATTAAAGCACATAATGCTTCCATCAGTAAGTATTCTTTATCCAGATGACTTCCTTTTCCAACAGGCAAGATCTTAAGATATACCCCTTAGACCCATTGTTTCTTCCATTAATTCTCCTACTTATAAATTAGCCTGTTGGTTAAACCAACAATGGCCCACACACCAAGCTTCCAATATCAAGAACACCAAACATATAGTTGATGTTTTAAAAGACACCACCTTAAATAAAAACGAGATACTAGTCGTAGTACTAAATATCCTTTGACGTCAAAAACTTATTCCCAAGCATACTACTGAACACTACCTAATATTTCCTAGAACAATGGCTTCAAACACAAAACTACCACCCGAACTGTGAAAGAATATATCCTTTTGACCAAAACATTCATGAATCAAAACTTTTTTCAAATAAATAAAACTTACTTCAAACAAACTAATGGCACTACAATGGGCAATTGTTTGTCCCTTTCCTTGCTAATGTTTTTATGACTTTTTTTAAAACAATTGTAAAAATAATTTCAAGTATTTCCCTAGAAATTGGTTAAGATACCTAGATGATATATTTGCAATTCTTGATACTTCAAAGGAAAACATTCCTGAGTTTCTAGATCAATTGAATTCCCAATTTCATACCATAGAATTCACTTTTGAAAAAGAAAAAGATCGCTGTTTACCATTTTTAGATGTTAAAATCTATAGAAACAGTAACAAACTCAGTTTTGCAATTTATCAAAAACCTACACATACTGACATGTATATTCCCAATGACTCAAACCACCACATTTCACATAAACTTGCCCCCTTTCATACGATGATACATAGACTTCTAAATATTCCTATGAGCAAAAAATACTTCGAAATGGAACTATGGCACATTGCTTTACAAAATGGTTTTGAATCTGATTATTATGCAATATTTCAAGGAAACATTCCCAAAGACTCAGATTAAAACAAAACACTACATTAGAAAATAACAAAGAAAAAACAAATACATTCATATAACTACCATTCGCACCAGGACTCACCAACAGACTACAACACACATTTTCAAAACACGAACTACAAACAGTCTTTGTCAATACAAATAGCCTCCAAAATTTATTAAGAAATTCCAAAGACACCATTCCACCTATACACAAATCAGGCATTTACAAAATAACTTGCAAAGGCTTCAAAACTGTTTATGTTGGTCAGACTAAAAGAAACAAGATTCAAAGAACACATCGTGCACTTCAGACACAATAGACTCAACAAATCAAGCATTGCCTTACACATTCAAGAATGCAATCACTCCATACTTTTAGATGACTTTAAACTGCTAAAGACATTAACAAAAATTCCAAACTTGACACTTACCAAAGTGTTTTCATTCGTAAACAATCCCAAACAATGAATAGTGACCGCAGACCAATCCCTTCCTCCCCATTGTTTTCACTGATCACTCACACCAATGGAAAACCACCCCCCCTCCACAGTTCGGGTAAAAATACAATAACACTCACACAATACCTCCAGTACAACACACCTACTGAAGATGGAACCGTACGTTCCAAAATATGTATCTAGAGCTTCTGGATACCGGTGCTTTCCCCTGTGATGCTGGACTCCTTAGGCTGCAGCATAATCCACCCCGAGGTAAGTCACCCTTTTTATTTTATTTACCTCGGTGAATTTACTGCTTTTAGGAGTTTTTTCTTTTTCTAATCATTATAACTTGGTTCAGGTATATGGATAATATCGGCACCTCACCAGCCATCTCCCGAGGAGCAGATCAAACCTCTATGCTCAGAATATATCAACCCCCAGTGAGATCAAAACTAGAATATAATATGGCTCATCAGCTCGCACCACCTATTTAAAGATCCTGTCTAAGGTGTAAGGAGCAGCATGGAGTGTAGAGGACAATGTGTATAGAGGATGCTCTAAGGAGCAGCTCGAATCAATGGAAATTGTAAAAGAACCCACAAGTCTAGGACTCTCCTAGAGATTTCCCCAAGCTCGTGGAACATTGTCTTAATACATCCTACTTCATTTGGGACAGACGTTTTTATGAACAAAGAAAAGGAGCGTCCATGGGATCACCATTATCACCTGTAATTGCCGACTTATACTTGGAAGAATTCAAAAAAAGAACACTCGAGACCGCTGAATTCACTTCATCGTTATGGGTGAAGTATGTGGATGACACTTTCGTAATATGGCCTCACGGAAAGGAATTTCAATGTGAACCTACACAATTCTCTGTACCAGGTCCTCAGTAATGGATTCTCAAAATGATCAACAGTTTTTAACAGGCTCACACATCTATGAAAAATGTCCATAAAGACATTCACTTTCTTGACACTGATGCATTGACCTTTGGCCATGTTTTGCTAAAACTTTTCAGTTTTCAAAGTGTGTGCGACTTTATGAGCAAAAACAATTAAGCAGCTGGTGCTTTTTTCCACACCGAAATCAGGATAACAGGGGAAGAATTGGATATATAACCAATTTTTTATAATTTTCATTTATAGAGTGGAGTAATGTTCATAGTACTTTAATTATTTTCAAACAAAGGCCTGAAACACGTCCTACCTGAATCAGAGGTTGCAAGAGGTGAGGGAATCAATCAAGCTTTCCACTCGATGATAAGAAATATATAAACTATATTCCATTTTAAGTATATCTACAGAGACAAACCTCATTGCCTTTGCCTACAAACACAGTATTTGAAACCATGCTAATTGTATATATATAGACCACTGCCTTTTGGCTATCTATAACCTGGTTATCCACAGAGTAGGAGTAGTAGTAAAAGAATTGGGGATTTATTAAGGTGACTCAACAGCTGATGTGATTTCCCTCCTTGTTATGATTCATGAAATTGTACTTCTTTTCTAGGCTATAGAAACAGAAATCTTATACACCAAACAAGAGTAGATCAGGTCTGAAAAAGAAGTATAAGATTACCATGTGGAGCCACAGTAAGTATCCTCTCTCCACTGGTATCTGTACAATCATTATCAAGCCACAACTACTTGGAAGACTGAAAACCTAAAGCCAGATTTCACTGTTACAATGGAAGACTACCTATCCCCAAAAGTATTAAAGATGGTACAACAAAAATTACAGCAATTTCGTGTACAGAATATACATCAACATCTACTTGCTTGTCATTGAATATTGTATATTGATTAATTGGAGCATAATAGTATATGAAAATGATTATTCATTCGCATTCTCCAAAAATCCCACCACAAAAATGTGGTAAATGCTGCTTTTAGTACATTTGAAAAAAATGTTGTACATTGTATTGCCGCAGGCACATCTGCAATTGATAGACCTCACTGGATTGGTAATATTGATAAAAATGCCATACCCTAATTGTTAAATTTATCTCAACTGCTGACCAAGAGATGATCTGGAGGGCCAAAAGGAGGCTGAAGAGAAAATGTCATCATAGAGTTGCTCACTGCATCAACAGCCTCTCCTAGAACCATTTTGGTAAGGAATGTGTGCTCAGCAAAGGGAAAAACAGGGATTCTCAGCCCTGATTGTCATCAAAATTTCTTTGTAAGAATGAAGGAATTGAGAAAAAATGAATACCCTTTTATCGCATTTTGCCCAAGTCCAATGTATGCTTAGTCATGGTGAATGCCCATGGTCGCGGAGGCAACAGACGAGGCACCCAAGGCCGACGATAACGCTGCACAAGGCACTTCTCCTGAGGAGGACTTGGGGGACTTCCTTGGCCTATTGGATTCGCTCAACTGGCAGGGCAACAGACCCCCCCCAAGGACCCCGTTGCGCTGCCGGAAGAGGACAGCGATACCGATCAGGACTCCGGATTGGATTCCAACTCAGAATCCACCAGTGACGATGCCGCTCTCAACGGGTCAGGTTTCTTAATAAACTTACCGGTATGTGCAAAGCCCCAACTGTGCCTCCCCGATATCAGTGACATAGAATATTTGAGTCCTCTAAAGGCGTGCCCATATGAAAGTTTAAGTGTTGTAGACATTGTATTAAATAGAGCCGACCTTGCTAAGCCCCCAGCAGCGCTGTTTATCTACTTATAAACACGCCCAACGGAACCACTCAAACGAATGATACCGGTTTTGCTCAGACAAGGGGTGATTGTGCAATGTTCTCAGATTAAATGTGCTTTAAGGATCTCGGTCATTCCGAAAACTAATGGGAAACCGAGATTAATTTTAGATTTGTCACCCTGGACCCCATATTTTAATTGACCCAGATTTTCACTTCTTGATGTGGTCAAAGCCATTGTACGATTGGGACCTAACACCATGATGGCAAAGTTAGATTTAAAAGACGCTTTCCACCAGATACTCATCACGGAGGTCCATCACCTATTCTATGGGATAGATGTGGATCGCAAGCAATACGCATTTGTACGGCTCCCTATGGGGCATACATTAGCACCAGCCATCATGCAGTGTGTAAGCACTGAAGTCTCCAAAGAAATATACCTCAGATTCAATGTAGTAATGATAGCCTACCTGAACGACTGGCTGTTGGCCAGTGCGGATTTGACAGAAGAATTAGTTATTGAGATTTAGCAGTTTTTAATCGACGATCTGGGAGTGACGTTGAACCCAGACAAGTGCCAAATGCAACCCCAGTGCAACATTGAGTACTTAGGGAAGAATGCAGATCAGTTTGCTACCTGCCACCATCGCCAGACTGCACCTAGTTATTTGCATCATCCCGAGGCTGAAGTCAGAAGACCTGCCAAAGGCTGCTGGCTTCCTCTTGTGGACAATGTATTTCCTAAACTTGCCCCGCTTCTTAATATCAGAGACTTACCAGCGCAGAAACGAATGGCTGTTGAAATTATACAATGAGTGCCTCTTTCACCAGGTGCGGAACTTCGACATGCGGAGGGAAAGGACACTTGAGATCCACACGGATGCAACGCCACGGCAGGGAGCAATAGTGATTCCAGCATGGCAGAGGGAATGGATTTACTCGTTCGAGCCAGAGAAACCAATCTATCAGGCCGAGGGATTCATGGCCTTGCTGGCTTGTTATTTACTTTTGCAATTTAAACTTGGTAATTCTGATTTTAAGTTAATCACTCATTGTGACAACCTTAGTGTAGTACAGTCCCTAGATAAAGGGAAAGGTGTTTTATTTCTGGATAATAACTTTAAGGAAATGTATTTTGAATCAATTAAGGAATTGCCACGTGGAGTGGCCTGGTCGTTCATTCCTGGCAGGCTCCTGCTGACCATCCTTCCCAGACGATTCCTGTTTAAATGCCTGGTCAGCATTCTTGGCCAGCCAGGTATTTAAGTGGGAGCGCGGTCAGTCTGGAAGAGCCTGTTGGACCGACAACAATCGAGCTACATCACCGTCGTGAGTAGCAACCCTTCTGTCGTATATGGTGAAAACGAGGCAGGGGAAAAACACCACGCCCATGGCAGGGAGGAGTAGGTCCCTGGAACTGGGAGGAACGTCTAGAAGTAGCAGCATGCTGAGGGGGACAGAGGCCGATCCTGAGGCAGGACCTTCACTCTCGGGTCCAGAGATCACTCAATAGTGCTGCTGGCTGATGTCCAATGCAAACTTATTCATATTTATGTTGGCATCAATGGAAGTGTGAGCAATGGTGGAGCATTCCATGAGAACACCCTCAACAATGCAATAGTCCACAATACTCTCCAATACTCAATTTCCCACCCAATAGAAAACTCCTGAATTAAGAAGCAGAAATCCCATATGTGTTTTTTCCGATGATGCCTTTATCCTTACACCCTGCATTTCAAAAGCTTATCCTAGCAGAGACCTGAATGAGCACTGCTAATTACTAGCTATTATTTATTGTTCTGTGGACTGTAAGTCACTGTCACAAATCTTAGTCCACTAACCCTTTCATTTAGTGTATTTCCTGTCACTCCCAGAGGCAAACCAAGGCTTAAATGGCTAGTGAACATTTTCATATTATATAGTTAAACTCATTTGTTTAATGTTGAAGTATTGTCTTCTGTTTCTTCTGCTGATATGTATGATTTTGATATTATATTAATATTTATGTTGGACTTTGCATGCCTTTATTTTGTACAATTGCATGAACTTTGTCTGACCTTCTCTGATGTCACTAAAAACAGTTATTGTGTTTCTTGTTGATGTCTTGCCCACATATCTGAAGTGGCCAGACAAACTGCCAATCGTGATGTGAGTGACTTTGGTGGCGGAGGGTGGCTCCGACACCTGTAGGCTATTTATATGGAAAGGTGCAAGAATACAAAAATTTGGCATGCTTTTTTTGAATTCCCGGAGACGCTGCTGGTGTTCGGTAGAATTGGTCCGTCCGCCAGCCAGCAACGACGAGCTCGCCTCGCAGCGCCCCGACGCTAAGGTGGAAGGAGAGTCTTGGCGTGTCACATGATGTTTTTGAGTGGAGTGCCGCGAAGTCAAGGAGCTGTGTGATATACATGTGCCTGTTTAGTGTGTGAAAACGAGTATTTCACTACGGCTGAATAGACGTTATCTGGTGTCATCCTTCGTTGAACAAACCAATTGTCTGTTGGTGATGTATTATATTGTATGTCATATTGTGTTTGATGAATAATATTAGTTTTGATGCTTATTCTGAGAGTTTATGTTAATTGCGCCTCATTGTCGATATCCTCATCTAGTTGCTCTACAAAGGGATTTCTTTAAAGTCGACTAGTGATTTCCGACACTTCTTCAAGTTTAGGAGTCCAGTATGGCTCAAATGGTAGCAGAGCGTGGTTTAATTCACAACTTTTTTTTCGCAAACTAGTGTTTATCGACAAATTTACGGCCACTGTTCTTCAATGACACTCTTCTGAATGGTTCAGAAGTAGTAATCTTGAATTTTTGTAATTTTTCTGTTTGTGAGTTAAGTATTTTTCTGTTCGTGAGTAAGTGATGATTTCACCGTAATTATTCTCTTGTGTTTATAATGCCCCGCAGTGCGCCAAACGTCTTCCAGACGACGCCATCAGCACCGCTGATGGACAAAGCGATTAAAGTGATGAAGGAGAACGGAATAATCGTGGAGAGTGAATGCACTAATGCATTTCGGTGTTTCTTGATCCCGAAAGAGAGTGGCAAAGCCCGGTTTATTATGGACTTGAGCCAATGGACGGATCACTATAAAGTGCCGCGAATTAATCTTTTAAATGCTGCACAGTGCCTTCTTACGATTCCAACGGACAGGGTGGCGATAAAATTGGACATGAAACACGGCTTCTACCAAATCCCAATTCGCGAAAGCTGCCGCAAATTTTTCGGCATCTATCACCGGGGAATAAAGTACGTTTTGACCAGACTCCCGATGGGGTTAGCGCTCGCGCCTTACATCATGCAAAGGTGGGCTGAAAATATTAAACGTTTGGTAGAAGACCGGTTTCCGTGCATATTTATCCCATACCTGGACGATTGGTTAGTGTTGTTCGACAAATTTATTGTTTCTGATGTTCTTATTGAAAATGTTTTGAAGTTTATTACAATTGAGTTGGGTGTTACCCTGAATAGGGATAAGTGTGTTCTTCAACCAACGACAAAATTGTCGTATTTGGGTGTTTTTATCAACTTAAGGGAGATGACGCTAAGGGTCAAGCCGGCCATGCGGCAACGTGTGAAGGACTATTTAAAATTATTAGACAGATTAAATACTAAAGATCTTCAAAGGTTAGGAGGCCTTTTGTCATGGATTTTGTTTATTACGCGTCTCCCGCTTTTTCTGGTTAAGGATGTATTTTGCAGGGACAAAGTATGGCTTCAGTTTTTGATTAAAGATAAAGACCTGTTAAATCGAAAGGTTTGTTTGGGGAATTTTACGAATGAGTTAGTAATTTATAGTGATGCTACGCCACAGACCATAGCTTTTGTTATTCCAGAGTGGGGCATCCGAAAAGCGTACAGGTTCGAGCATTGGTACTCGATTAATTTAATGGAGGGAGTAGCCTGTCTTGTAGCCTTGAAATTTGTATTAGAAACATTGAATACTTTGAATTTGTCATGTTATGTGTTAAAAATGAACACAGATTCGATGGTATGTTTGTATTCTTTCCGTAAGGGGAAAGGTGTGCTATTCCAAAACAATCTTGTACGCAAATTGTATTTAAACTGTTTAATAAAGAACAAAGGTAACCTTGTTACCTGGTGCCACGTGCCTTCCGACACCAACCCGGCGGACGGGACCTCTCGGGAGGCCCTTTTCTTTTAAATATACCCCCGCGCCGCCATCTTGGCTGGGTATGCCTTAAAGGGAAGGGGTCCTCTCGGGAGAGCGCTTGTTCCGTTGGGACTCTGAGCAGAGGAGCACGTGGCACCAATAATAATAATCATTATATGACATGACAAATTCAAAGTATTCAATGTTTCTAATACAAAAGCCTCCACTGAATCCCTACGCAAAGAGTTATTTAACTTCAGCAAAAGATCGTCGTAATCGAGGTGTTTGTCGTAAGATTGCCAAAATGAATACGATTGGAACACAGGTCCAGTTAGAAGGGGGATCTGGAAATTCGAATATGCTCGATTATGTCAATTTGCTCATTTCGCAAATACCGCCATTAGCCGAGGTTGACTCAGAGCAGCTGTTTAATTTTTTGAGTTCCGATATTCAGGTCTCTGACTTAGCATTGATACCGTTCCAATCCTTAATGATATTTCTTATCTCTAAATTACCGGCTAACTTCCGGGCTTTTTGGTTTTCGGCGATTCAGAGGCAACTTTCGTTTGATTTACTGGTTCGAGAAATTTGGCACGAATTCGTAACTTCCAGAGAATACGAACATTTAATCATCGCCAAAGTAAAACGTTATCAAAAGCCTTCGGAGCCTCCCTTGGAATTTCTAAATGCAGTCACTGTTTCGGCAAAGGTTTTTCTTTCTTTGACCGGTCGACTAGTGATTTCGGACACTTGTTTAAGTTTAGGAGTCCAGTCCGGCTCAACGCCAATCAAAATTTGTTCCAACAACAGTTGATAATATCACAGAGTCAATGCATTTAAACAATGGCTTTCCTTCTTCCTCCAAATAAGCCTTAACCTCTACTTGTAAAGGCTTCACATATCCAGAGGCCATAACTCATGACAGATGCTTGCATTTGGAAAATAAATCTCCAAGGTTACTCAAAAAACAAAACTAAGAATAATCTGTTTCAGAAACCAGCAGGTACATCTTAGGTTGGTAATTCACATACCCTACAAACTGCTACTACCCTTGAATACTCAGAAGCTTAATATAGGCACCTGCTGGGCTAAAGGGTAATCATAATATCATAGTATATTGTGACGGTTCGTGCCTTCAGCCCTGGAAGCTCGCCCTTTTGTGTTTCGTTGTGCGGTTGTTTTAGGTTAATTTGCGCGAGGGGTTGGAGGGTCAGAATATGAAAGGCCGGCGGTCGCGGCCTCAAGAGGAGGAAAAGATTCTCTCCTTCCGCGCAGCGAACGTTCGAGAGGAGTTCCTGGTGGGATACGTTCGTATAGTTATGTTTGTTCGTTTCTTATTTTTTTTCTCTCTTGTTGCGAATTTCCTTTTTTTTTTCTCTTCCTTACTTCTCCCCCTTCCGAACCCTGATACCCTTTTCCCCCTCCGAGTACGGGCGGAGGTTTCCTTCCTTTTTTTTGGCTTTTCCCTGTTTTCTTTCGAATTTGCTCGTACTGGCGCCCACAACCCGAGATCCAAGGACCCACGGAGGAGCTCTCCCGGGACAGAAGATACGTCACAAACTTTGGCGCCCAACGTGGGGCCCGACATAAGAGTGTTCCTTGGAGCTGGGCTCTAAGTCGTTCTTTTCGTAAGTCTAACTCGTTCGTTTTGTATGTTTAACTTCGTTAGTGTAGGGACAACGTCGTCTTCTCCCTCCCTTTGTCAAACCCCTTCCGTGGTCCGACCCTAATATCCTGGTAGTATCATTCCCGACGGACCCCGGGAAGAGAAGACTAGTACCCTCCTTCCTACCCCTTTAGTTTTCTCGAGTTGTACTTAGGAATGGCCGAAAAGCCAAAAACATCGTGGATAAACGATTTGTCCAAGGCCGAAGCTGTGTCATATTGCCAACGATTTGGTCTCTCGTCCGATGGCACCCTGGACCAGCTACGCGATTATTGGAGGAGTATGCCTCCAACGGAACCCGAGGAAGTTCCCCAGGCTGGAAGCGCGGTGTTGGACAGTTTAATCCAACGCCTGACCGAACTGACAACTCACGGGGAGAGACCGAATTCGGACGCCGCGTATTGGGCTAAGTTTGCTTTCCGCAAGGGTCTTGCATTTTCTAGCGAGGCGGAGAGCGTGATTTCGTTTTTAGAATCGTGTGAGGAATTCCAGGGATACAACGGAATTTCAGATGCCGTGATGTGGCGCCTTGCGCCCAAAATTCTAAAGGGGAAGGCGTCACAATGGTTTAGAGTCAACCGAGACTCCTTTGCCTCTTACTCCTCTTTCAAGGATGCACTCCGAGAAGCTTATCAGCCAGTAGATTACAAAATAAGGCTTAGGAAAAATTTGTTTGCACGAACACAAGGCAGCAGCGAGAGAATTATATTTTAATTGTTTGACAACATTAATCCCAAAGAAAAGGTTTGTGGCCTTTATTCCTATATGTTGAGAGATAAGGCCATATTCCCTATTGATTTGCTAAAGAGCAGAGGAGCTATTTCCACTGATGTTTGCTAAAAATAGTGCTTTGGGCTGTGAAATACCACAATAGAGAGATGGGTGAGAAACTATTAAAACCCCAAAAAAAAAACTTAGAAATTTGTGCCATATTTGAATCTGATAATTTTTTTCTTTTTATTTTGGAACTTTATCAATGTAAATATATTATGATATCAAGTTTAATGAATTTTGTATTTCTTCTGCAGTGCTCTTACCTTCATCCCTCAGTGTGAATGACTAGAATTGCATAGCAACTGAATGTGTGTGAATGTAGAATGGAATTCTGTGTTGAGTAAAATTTAAATGTACAGTCCTTTTTTCACCCTAGCTCACTAGATGGCTCTAGAGTAGCCTCTTCTAATTCTATTCTATGGGACCTTATGGAACTGTCATGGATCTGCCCAGGCCTTGATCCTATTGAAAATATATAGCATATCATGGCCAGTAATCTTCTAAAGAAAGACCACCCCCAAGATAGGAATAAATTATTAGATGATATTGAAGATGTATGAGGACACTGGGCCTTGTATTGGTGGCAGGAAAGCAATGCCAGGACATCCCTGTTCTTACCAGGCTGGGTTTGAGAGCTGGAAGAAACGTTGGCAAAGGTGTGTCATCAGCCAAGGCATGTTCTTTGAGGGCAACAAGTACAAGTGGACAAGCAATGATTAATCTGTCAAAATAAACAAGTTATAAAATCAGTCGGGTTTTTTTTTTTGTTCACACCTTGTACTTTTCAGAATCTCAAATCTTCTCTTCAAATACTGCCCTAATAAGCTGATGGATGGATTATAAGGTAGATGAAAGAAGGTAAAAAATGGAGGCCAACCCACTATTGAAGTTACAAAGGCCTTCTAAGAGAATTTATGGAGGGTGGAGAACAGGAAAGACTGCCTGCACTTTGCTAGTCCAATGCCACTTGAAAAAGGTTTCTCAGTCATCACACCCAAAGAGGTGCATGGCAGAATAGAGCAGGTGCACAAGTGCAACCCAGCCAGCCTAAATGGGATCACTAAGAGTGATCTACTGGCCTTTCCTTAATCAAAAATAATAGTAAGAGCAGAACTTTTTAACCTGCTTCTAGTTACATGATACCTCCCCAAAGCTTGGACAATCAACAGAATGACTTTAATACTGAAAGAAAGCATGGACAGTTTCATTGATAATCACAACATCCTCTCTACTCTGCAGACTATACTACAGTGTGCTTTCAGAATTGTACAATGAGGTCTGCTCACATTTTACACTTCATTGGGCCAATTTATGAGTATGTACTGACATTGTTCAGGACGGGCAAGGAGTTCCCTGTAAATGTCCTTTGAGATCCACTGAGCCCTCTCTTGTTCAACTTTGTGATGAGTCCTTTGCTTGCAAGGATGGAGCAATCTGGACTCGGGTGTTCCAACTGGGTGGCTTCCAGCACTCATATATGCAGATAACTTACTAGTATTAGGGAAGATAGGCGACAAGTGCCAGAGACTTGTCAGTTGCACTACCAACTACTTGGCCAAGTTGGATATGCTCCCAAATGCAAGAAAAAGCCTGTTATCATATTGTAGCCACAATGAAGTCCTGATGCATGGAGGGATCCTCCATGGTCTTACAACAGCAATTGCCTCAATTTCTGCCATGACAGCCAAGCAATCGGTTGATTATCTGGGTATTCAATTTAACTCTTGAAACAGGGTTGAATTTGAAGATGTTGCTGGTAACCTGGAGGCCAGCACAGGTCAAACTATAAGCTTGTTGCTCAAGCATGACCATGACTTATCTGATCTGAACACACACAGCCAATTTCCTGTATTGCCTCGGTGTCTGGGCTTTGACCTGACTAGACCAGCTTAACTTCTCATTGCATACGATTCACCAGGATATTTACAATCACCTTCAGTGTACAAGAAAATCATACATGTGCAAAAGTGAGACATGGGCCTTTGGTTCACACGGTACAAGAATGTGATCCTCCCATCTACAATGAGGTCTACTCTGGGATAACAAGGTAAAGTAACAATGGTACTGTCAAGGGAATCCTACTTGAAAACCAGACTGTGTACAAGTGTGTAAAATTACAAATGCTGCTTGTTTTGTGTCCTAAGTCCTCAAAAGAAATTACTTGTGCCAGGGAAAACTCTGTCATAAGGAGCCTAAGAAATGAAATGCCAGCTGGTCACAGGGCACAGGCATGAAATACTTCTGGGGAAAGTCAATTTCTGGCTAGTTGACAAGAAGCTTCTACCCTCATAGCAGATTGTGGTTCTCAATTTTGATTGATGGGCTGTTTCAAATGACTGGCTGATCACAAGCCCATATCTAAACCCTGGTTAAGTCAATAATATGATCTAATTCACTCAAAGACACATCAGAGTCATTTTGAACTCGGATGACTTAACAACAAGCACCAATATTGAGTACCTAGTCCAAATCAACACAATAGCTATGGAGTTAATGATACCACCAAAAACCATTACGAATCTCCATTATGTAATCTACTTCATCCTAAAGCTCCAAAGAAAAGACACCCCCAAACCACAGGATTTCTTAGCTGGGTTGTCTATATCCTTGGCCTGCCAGTTCCTCATCAGTGATGCTTGCAAATGCCAAACAAATGTGGCTACTTAGAATCTACAATGAGAGGGTCTTCATGAGACCCCAGTATTTCGAGCTGTGGAATTTGGAAACCAAGGACATCAAAACTGCTGTCACACCAAGACAAGGCAGATTAGTCCTAAAATTGAAAAGAGTAGATTCTAACTTTCAACTATGCAATGCCCATTTATGAACTTGAGGGATATTTTGCTATCATTGGACTGTATGAGCTTTTAAGTTAGGCTCAGAGACTAATTATAACGTTACTCTTTACTCTGACAATCTTTCTGTTGTGAATTCATTGAACAAGGCATGGGTATTTTATTTGCAAAGGAATTGTATTGTGATATGTATTTGCATTTAAAAAAGGAAATTGCCACAAGGCATGTCCTGGGCATTTGATCCCAGCAAACGTAACTCTTATGACATCCATCTTGGACTATCGGCACAACTCTATCATAGAAATGGAAGGTCACAACTTCAGCATGTATGGCAGTTTAATTAACATGGATAACACAGGTCTTGATCATAACCTCTCTAGAACTTATGCTGCACACCAAACATGGTACAGAAGTACTTCATGAGCAGACCTTCTCAGTAAACAACACCTCATGCCTAAGTTGGCGCTTCATTCAGAGAGAATGTGTACATGTAGTAGGCATTACTGCCCGATTCAAGAACTCTGGTTCAATAGAGGAGGCTGAAGCTAAGAAGCAGAAGTACTTAGTGCTTCCACTCAAATTTCAAAGGATGTTCAGAGCAAGGTGGTTCTGATCGTAATTGATATATCAGATAGGTTGGTGTCAGTTGTCATCGAATATTTTGGTGATAATTGATTGAGAAGGCAAGCCTTTCCATGATCTCTGTATTGATTAGGTAGACACACAGGATTTGCTTTTGAAAAATCTGAGCAGACACCACCCAGAACCCAGCAGATGGATGGTAAATGTATACCAGTGAAGGACTAAGACCAAATTGTTCCATCAGTCATGGGGCCCCAGTGATTACGAAAGCGATACAGGGCAGGTTGAAGTGGCAAGGAGAACCAATGGGGTGCATAGGGTCTATCACACCAAGTGCATATCCAGTCATGCTCCAGCCAATCTACCAAGCAAAACTAAAGAGCACCCAATTTGGTAGCCAGCCACTAGAAGTGGCCTTCTTTGGCCAGCCTTTGTAACCTTTGGTTACAAAGGCTGGCCCTCATCCTTAGCAATTTGAGGCTAGACACAAATGCTCAGGTATTACCCAAGCCCAAGATTTGCTAGGGGGTTCAAAGCACCTGTGGGCACCCTCTAAGCTTCAGATGTTCATTTGTAAGGAAAGATCCACTTGGAGTTTTCCCTACATTTCTAGGATTCCGGAGACAAAACTGGAGGTCAAAGGCTAGAGAGAGGATGGAAGCAGCGAAGGTAGAAGAATGTCGTTCATTGGTTTGGGTGTCTCTTGCCTGTCCTGTGATAGGACATGGTCTGTTTGTTTGGAGAAAAGGACTCTGCTGAGAATTCTGGCCAATTCCCAAGCTAAAGTACAAGTAGAATAATAGGGATCCTATCGATTCCTATTCCAGTATGCTTCCAGTCCAGAATGCCAAGTGAGCAGCTCTTGTCACAGGTCTTCAGCTGATGAAGAACCTATACAAGATAAGTTCCCTCAGAGATTAGAATGGTGGTGCTTGTGGCAGCAAGCAAAGGCTGCATGGACTCAACTGAGCTACCAGCATAAGTCGTGCTTTTCACAATGACCTATTGGATGCTATGTATCTAGTATACAATAATTTATCAGAAAAGCATTTACTGCAAAAAGGAAGTTTGAATCACCAAGAACTCAAAAGTTTGAATAGAACCATCAGGTGGATAGCTCCAAAAGTTCAGCAATGCAAAGCAACAATTGTGAAGATTGTCATTAATATTACTCAATTGTTAATACAGCATGCTCGTCCAACAAAGGGACATACCATACATGCAAATGATGCAGGCATAAAATATCAATGCTGGTAGAAATTGTGCCGTATATTGTAAAGATCATGAGCTTATATCGTAGATGTGCAGGAAAATCCCCAACTATGTTATCCCTGAAGCATTTAGTAATGATTTGGCTAGTTGCTCTTAGACACCCATTTCAGGGCACAGGAATTAAGTCAAAAGAAACTTTCTTTTAACTCCTGGCCAACTTTTCAAATTAGAGACTAATACAGAGATAAATTTAAACTTTCATACTCATGGAAATAGGCTAGAACTTGGTCACATTGCTAACCCCTATTCAATTGAAGCTTTCACCTATTTAAAAGGAAACAACTCATGGTTTGGTGAAATCTTTTCAATCATGGAAAGCTATTGTGAATGCTCTCTAGAATCAGCTTCCTTGGCTCAGAGTCAGTCAAAGAACACTGTCTCTCCGTTCATCACAACACAGTACATCAAATTCTCAATACCAGAAGTTGTAGACAACCCAAACAACACCTTAACAAATGCGTTCCCCAACGAAGGAGCATTTAACTTCAAATATGCCATAACAGCATTGAGAATTCTCTGCCACCAGCAATCACTGCAATGGCTCAAGCAGCTGCTGTTAATGTAACAGTATCATATGCTAACTCCTTCATATAGGAAAATATTTATTATGAATTTCAGACACAATGTGGACCTTACAGGACTAGAATCCCAGACAACAGTGGGTCAAGCATTGACTCTGCATTCAAAGGTAGCTCAATCATAACTAAAAACTTTGTGATTCCAAGATCCATACAAAAAAACTTAATTTTTTCTTATTTGACTAGTATCTGATATTTCAAGATGACCAAAATTCTTCAACTTTTGCTCTCTTTAGGTTAAAAATGCTGTAGACTCCATTGAAAAATTTGATATACTTCAGAAAAATTTTCCACACAACCTTCTAATGAATATTGATATTGATGAATACCTTTCTTGTCATTAATATATTTTTATGTAATTCATTTATTTTTTGTATTAATTTTCACTGAATTGTAATGACAAAATCTATATCTTGTATTGGATCTTTGATGAATAAAATTATGATTATTATTATTATTATTAATATCTGCCCAACCAAACTTCTTTCCCATTCTTAAGGCCATACCTTGCATGACAAGCTTTGATCCTCATGGCTTGTTTTTGCTCCTCCCCAAATCTCACATCACCACCCATTATCATTGAATACTTCTTCACCCTTTCTTTCCCATGCAACAACCCTGCCAAATACTGTTTCTCACCAGCCACAACCTGTGCGTGCATGTGTGTGAACAGTTTCTGATCATGTGTTCTAGAGGTATAAAATATCTTCATCTTCAGCAAAGAACTTAAGAGTGATGATGATGCATGCATGATGCCCTAGATGACATTGCACTTTAAGAACTGAAGAAAATATTTAAAAAATTTATCAGCCAGTATGAAAAGATCATAACAAGGATATCACAAAAGTTTCTTTAAAAGGTAGCTCCCATGTAGCTTTCCATGTCAAGGAGAGAGATGTAGATTTTTTTCCAGACTGTAAAATTGTTAAGCAAACAAGAGACATCAGAGTCAAGTTTACATCAATGCCACCTTCAAGACAAAGCTGGCTATACAATCTGAAAGCTTAACCATTTTCAAGCAAGGGTTTGCTTAGTGGACCAAATGCTGAAATAAATCATAACTGTTTGCATGCTTTTTCAATCAAGACCTTGGAAAATGTATTTGGCTGAAAGACCACTAAAAGTCTCAATGGCTCAAGAGGATGTCAGAACATACACCCACCTATTCACCAGTCCAGCATTTCTCATACAAAGACATGGTGACACGAAGAGAGAAAAAGATCCACACCAAAAGTTGGCACAATGGTAATATTTCAACTTTCAACTCAACTATTTCAAGGGTACTAGTTGAAAACTGGAGAAGTCAGTCATCAGAATTGTCTGATACACTTATTCTGAAGAATAAGTGTATCAGACAATTTACGAATTGCAAAAGTGGACCATGAAGACATCTATAGCAGAGCAAGATGACTGAAGAATACCATTAGATGGATGAGAAAACTATACAGAAAGACATAGAAAGAAATCTATTTGGTGACCTGAGATGGAATGGTGTTGGAAATTATAAGCACCTTCTTCCACAATGCTTGAAATGGCAATCTTGAGACAATTCTCGAGTTTTGGGCTCTTCTTATGCTTTTCTGGCTCCTATAGAGAAAGAATATAAGATTAAAATCAAAACAGCAAAAAAATAATAATAATAAAAAGTCTTCATTCAGGCGAGATTGAGACTGGATAGTCTCTTCTTACATCTAACCCTTATTTAAAATACTTTAAATAAACGTATGAAAAACTTAAAAATACTTTCTTAGATTTATGAAGCATTTGCTCTTAGCCCTAAATATAAAGTGTTCTAACCACCTTTAACTAATTAAAAATTCAGAAGTATGTAAGTGGAGTGTGACATGATTCCTACATATAAAGAATTAAATTTGTTTTATTAAATTAATTGTCACCAGACAATTTAATGTAACAGTTACGTATCACATTTAGGAAAAAGGTAAAGGGTAAAGGTCAAGTCCATGGTGCGAAATCCCTACAATGGGATTTGGCCAAAGCCTAAACCAAGCCAAAGTATTCACAATGGATGACATGTGGTCAGCTCATCAACTCCCAAACTGCCATAATTGGCTTTTTCCAGACCTGAACTGGCTACCTCTTAATTCTGGTAGCTTCCCAATTCTTTTGATGCTGGGTAAACATAGTCACCCCCACCAGCATTCCAACCATAGACCACCACCGCCAAGAGCAAACGCGTTACTCACATGGCTACCAGGGGCTAGAGAACAAAGTATATTTTTAATCACAAATTCATTACCCACCCTTGCAATCATTTTTGAAAGAAAATGTTACTGATGATGGCTTTAATATTACTTGGAGATCATTAAATAGATTATTGTAAAATTGGATAGTATCTACAGAGGTGACAGATGTTGTGGCATTCCCAAAAAAACATTCAGATGAAATACTATGTACACTACTTCTAAATAGATCTTATTTATATGGAAATATAGATTTTTCCATCTTAATATTACATCGTAAAATTGGTAATTTCAGCTGAATTTTGAGTAATTAGTGTAACTGAGAACCAGTTTGTTTTATCACAAACATTTATCCAAAAACATTGACGAGAAAGCTACTTCATGAAATTATATAAATATATATTTGACAACAGTACATATAAATATATATTTGACAACAGTACATATAAATATATATTTGACAACAGTACATATAAATATATATTTGACGACAGTACATAATTAGCATACTGCATAATAATTTTACCACAATAACTTATGATCTCTTTTATTTTTCTTGACCTCTTGTTAAAACATCTTTTTTCCTTGTATTCCTCGTGGCACATTTATTATACTATGCACTGTTTTTATTTTAAAATACCCATCAGACATTTTCTCAAAACGCATAACTTGTTTCAATTTGTGAAAAAAATTACTCTCGCATGAATTTGTGATAATTTTACGTATTCAACTATAATAACGACATAGGGGTTTTCGTCAAAAATATATTTAACTTTACGCCACTAATTTTATATTTTCATTAGAAACACCCTCATTCCATCTATTATCTTATCCATGAATCCGAGGCGTCAAACTTTCTATCCTTTCGTGCCTGAATAAATGTTTCCTGCCATGTAAGATTAGGTAAACCATTCTTTCATTTAATTATAGCATAATAACCCATTTCATTACTTACATAATTCTTCACAAAAAAGGGGTTAACTGACAGCACTTCATACCTCCAACG
Organism: Pachydiplax longipennis; assembly: GCA_036926295.1. Lineage (NCBI taxonomy): Eukaryota > Metazoa > Arthropoda > Insecta > Odonata > Libellulidae > Pachydiplax > Pachydiplax longipennis. The sequence goes on along the minus strand of JAVFKF010000004.1, from coordinate 68,926,645 downwards.
GAAGCACGAGGGTTCGAATTAAATTTTCACAAGTTTCCTTTAAAATTAGCCACTAAAAATAGTTTTTAAACGCGGGAAAAATGACTAATCATAATTAGATACTAAAGCATGGGTGCACAACCCTTATGTTTAGCGGGTCATTTTACGCATAGTTAATTTACCGCATGATGTCAGAGTTACTTCTTCGACGGAATAATATGAATAAAATACCTTGAGAATGCAGGAAATTAACCTGCTTCGCAGGCCGGAAAAAAAATTGAGTTAGGCTGGGGTTATGCACCCACGTGCTCATGTACTAAGGCATGGCACAAACATCTTTCATTTCAGTGTAACGCCAAAAAGAGCATTCATTTACCAAGTTAACATCATATTCATATTTTAATAGACTTATATGAAAAGAGAATATGGTAAATATATGAATAATAGCAAACACTTACCTTGTTTAACAAAGCCATCGCCTCGTGGACGATCAATCACATCACCTGCGATTCCCTGAGTTCGAAGCTCGTCTCAACTGCTTTCAACCCTTTCATCCTGCTCAACGCGCTGAACTATCGAATGATTGAATATAATCGATGTGAGTTAATCTAACTTAGTGACACGCCATGGAGAAAGAATAAAATTACTCATCATTAGCGCATTTTTTTTGTAGTAGTAAGTAGTACTTTCATTTTTTAGAAAAAACCGAAACAAGTTAGTAATTTTATTTCTTTCTCAATCAAATGATCGATTTATCTCGAGATCGACAGTCTCACTCAGTTGCAAGTGGTTGCAAGTTGGGGTGGTTGGTTAAGTGCTTCGCGATCGCGGCGGGAACTTCAGTTTAATCTTTTCATTCTTTCAAGAAGGACTATCCGTATGTTTCCAGAGCACGAGACAAGTTCTTCTGGACCTCCGCGCTTTTCTTTGTGACAACTATGGTAATCAGAAATACTTATCATTTTAATGTGTTAATATCGCACAAAATTATAGTTTATGAACTCCTACGCTTTAATCGCATCCAAACGGTGACATCTCTTAGTAATTTCCCCTACGTCATGCAGTTGGTACAATACTGATTCGGAATCCTTTTCTGAAGTAACTTATTTTCGTAATTTTAACGGTATGAATAGTTCATGAGTTATCATCGCTACTTCAATAATCAAATTTTATGACTGGCTTTATGTGATCATTAACAATAATTCATTTAAAAAAAAAAATTGATCTGAGTACTCATTCTAATAATTATTTTCTACAGTGAAATTAAACGTGTATGTATGCTTAGATATCTTGATTCATGCAACCACTACAAATTGCAGGGTTCCCAGATAGCTAAGTGAATAGCTTGTTCAACTTCGATGAAAGTAATCCCAGGTGTGATTCCCCATGAAAGCACACATGCAAAACTACCTTAGCTGTCAAAGCACTTTTAACAATACGACTGCTAAAATCGGTAGTAGCTCAAAGAAATCTTTAGAATAATATTGAAAGTGTAACATTAGATTTCTACCAAAAATATTATCATGACTATTAAAAAATTACTTACCCCCTAAAGAGTAAGTAATTCGTCTGACACTTGAAAACTAGTTAATTCAGAAATATCTTTCTCAGTGAATTAATGCATAGATAATGACAGCTGATTAAAGCAACACAGTCATAGATTCTTATATTTACATGACTCCCATCAATTGGATGAAGAAATATGATCAATCGGCCATGTGGAGATGAATTTGATTCAAACATTAGTACTGAAACAGGATTTTCTAAGATGTTTTAGCAGTTATCTTTCTCATGATAAAAGTAAATGATTCTTTAACATTCTAGTATTAAAATTCCATCTTGTTTACCTTGTTTCCCATAATTGTCTTGGTTAGATTAGTATCTTTTGAAAGCAAAGTTGAAACTTTTTGAGGTCATGCAAGGTTCTTAGGAATAGGAAAAGAAAAGAAATTTTTCACACAATGAAGGAATGCATTTTACTCAAGTGTTCCACCAAATATTTGATCAAACAACCAGACAAATTGGCAGTGATTTGATACATCTTTCCGATTAAAAACTACAAACAAATCAAACATCATGGTTTGTCGAACAAGTTAATAAAGAAAGGTGGGATATGAACATGCATTCAAATGGGAAAGCAACTGCTAACAGAGAGCAGTTGTCAACCTTGACAGATCAAATGCACGGCATTGGTTCTCCTCCATTGCCAGGGGCAATTATGTAATTAGTGACACAGACCACTCCAACAAATCATTCTAGAATGCCCAATTAAAAAAAAATGAATTTCCCTAAAGTACACAACAAACACACATTCATACTTGCCTCCAATCATATACAGATCTGACATACAAATTTTATTACCACGCACATATAAGACGTCTGATCTCTAACAATCAGACTCATTTTTGTTTTTCAGTTTTTCATTACCAATTAACCACACTAGCAATAAGTCTGTGTCTATAAGGCCTCATGGTACAAAATTATGGGTTTAAGAAGAGTTAATGGGGTCAGAGGATGCCACAACAATACACTCTCTACTTCATTCTTGCTTTTGCTGGGAAGGTTAAGTGATGCACTTAAAATATTACCCAACTAAACAACAATTACTGGGACATTTCATACAAATGTGCCACTCACTATCCCATTACTCACTCAGATTCAATTAATTTAATCTGGTATGATTTTTCCCTTCTTTTTTTAATTACACCCATAGTTCAAAACTTTTGTTGAAACATTCACTTCCAACTATCATTTTAATTTAAGCAAATAACACTTTTAATTGAAGTTTGGATGAAGGCGATGCCCATTTCTCTCACTACCAAATATTCCATATTTCAAAAATGAATACCTTTCAAATAAGCAATCACATGGATTAAAATATTTTAAGATTGACTAAGAGACAACAGAGCGTGAGATCCTTGAAAAATCATCTTTTTTTATACTTCATTAGTGTATACCATCCATAGTAGATTGTCTGGCTATCTTTCAACAATCTACATCATGAATAAATTGTCACAATGAAAAGAAAGCAAACCAATCAAATCATACTTCTATTTTCAATATTTACAAAATACAACTCTTTTAAACCCAATGCAAATGACTCATTAACCACAGTCACCAATCAAGACATTGTCTTAGTGCCAATTAAGTCACTCTGATTAAAAGAAAGTTTTTTTTACTATTCATCAAAGATGTTAATCTATCAACAAAATATTTAAAATGGTCATCCAAAACAAAAATCATACAAAATGGAAAACTCACCTTTACATATTTTTGAGTTCATGATTTTGAGGAATAAAATCATTTCCGTTTTCATACAAGTTGAAATTCAATTATACATTTGGAGCTACTGGTAATACACTCAGTCTGCAATGGAACTGAGATCATCATTCTGTTTTTACAAGAACAACACATATGATTAACGTTGACATGATAAGGCAAATTCACACATAAAGAGGTACACCAATCATTTCCCAAGCAGCAGGGAGATGAGGCCCTTCTAATAGAATTACTCTGGCAAATGTCCATATGGCATATCCCTGGGAAAAATGATCATATAATGCCCAAAGATGAAGAGATTACAAGGTAAAGAATTTAAGTAAGATGATCACATAGCATTTTTTATATATTCTATCACAAAGAGGCACACGTTTAAAATAAACACCACTCACATCAACAATTTTCAACTAAAGGCATATGTTTTCACCTTGCCATCATTCTTTCCCAAAAATATGTCAACCTTTTGCCATTATCTAGCACATTAGGGCTTCCAATACCTAATTGAATTTCTTATAATGAAAGTTTATTTACAAAGAAGATTGAGTTATTTGTAGGATATCACATTGATGTACAAAAATACTTTTTGAATTAGCTAAGACATTTTAACACACAAAATATCAATATTTACAAATCTGACTTGTGCCAGATGCAGTGAATGGTGATAGGTGGTCCAAACATTCCTTATATCTTTTTTCAGGCTGCACTGATTCATCTTTGTTGGTTAAAAGACTTAAAACTGCAGCATTGCAATTTTTTAACCAATAAAAGAGTCACTAGGACTCCCATAAGTGCTCGGCAACTCTGAGCAAATGTTACTACCCCAAGTGAGCAATAAAATCTCAAATGAGGATCTTTCTTAAAAGGAAAATTTTCTATTTTCTGTCTTGGGACTTTTAGTGAGTACCCAACATGTACTGCCAGCTCTTCATTTAAGAAATTGCTGACTGATCACAGTGCACTATCAGTCAAAAAGAACTACATAGGTGGACATTTCTTTCAAGCTTGTTTCTAAATCAATCCCCCAATGTAGCAGAACAACTTTAAAGAGGACTATCTATGACTTTTTTATCACAAGCATGGGCTAAAGAAATTACATTCCACTTGGACATACACCACCTAAATATATTACCCCAAATTTGCATGGACGATGCAATAACCAACTAAAAAAAAATCCTTCTAGCAGCTCATGTGCTAACAACAGGCATCAATACACACAAAGACTGCATAACTTGAGAATGTTTCAATCCCTGACAATGGCATTTGATGATGGAGCCAAATATTATAATGCTCTGAATCAACCTGCCATCAATAAAGCATCCACTTTTAAGTCAGTAATCACACATTACTAATCTCATGTTTCTCCAATGGTCGAACAGGAATTTTCTACCTCGTAGTCCAATATTTTTCCAGCACAAACTTCCACATCTTCCTCTTGTGAATCACCACACCAATCTCCAATTTCCAGAAATTAGGGACAAGGATCACTTCTTGAAAAAATTCTCCCTTGCAACCATGGTGCTGGGTACTCATTCCTTTCACAGATGAAGCATTTCTTGCCTATATCCCTTTAAGCCATAGTGGAATTTGCACCCAAGAAACACTCTCCATGATCAAAATGTATACATATATACTTGTTACATATATATATGTATTTACAAATACACAAGTATCTTTTGAAGGACTGGACGAAAGTAGGTTTCCCTTGTTTTGGGTGTAGGAGTGGAGGGAAGAGGAGTAATGAAAGAGGTGACCCAAATAGGCCCACCTCGAGTCATTTTTTCACTCCCACTGATGGGGTGAGGGAGGTAGTTCGGATGGATGGGCAACTGTCGAGCTAAAAAAGAAGGAGAAAGGAACAGAAAACAATGGAGATCAGTCACTTTTGTATCTCTCCCTGACTGAGCAACAAAAAAATAGGAATGAGCCATTTTTGCCAAATTTTCTAACCACATGCTTCTCCTAAAGTAATAAGGTTGAAATCTTCCAAACTGAGTCTTGATTTTTAAGGCTGTTCACATCAATGTTATGTTGAAGAACAATCCAAAAAGAATATGTATTTAGCTACATTTCCCAAGAAAAGGAAAAACAATGGTCGTTTCCTGCTTTTAGTTTATATCATTGTAAAGCTTGGAAAGTATTATAGAAACCAACAGCAAATGATGATCAATTATTTTGGTATTGAGCTACCAATCTAGGAGCTGATAATGTACTTTTTGCAATAATTCACTTAACTATTCTTTTCTTCAAAATGTTTTTCACTAAACAATCATACAAATTACTCAATTGCATGCTCATCCAAGTTTTAAAACCCCAACTACGTTAAACTACCAAAAGTGCACTTGTACAGTCCATGATTTCCATGCTCTACAATGACGAAAAGAAGAAGTCAAAAGAATATAAAAGAATGCAAATTCTAATCAATTAACAGTACACATTCATATTTTACATCTAGCCCACATCACAGAGTCATACTCTCAAGACAATCACAAAACAAATGCCGTATTCTTTGTAAAAAGATTCAAATGATGCATTTCTCTTGAATGATGCATAAAGTCAATATCACAAAACTTGACACTTGTTAATGAATAAAATTTAACATTAAGAATAAACATAAAAAATTACAGGATTTACACACAAAAGAGTATCAAAGACTTTTCCTCTCTATCTGAAGGCACCAAAAACAGACATTCAAAGAGCTTTTCTATAGAAAAACTTTCAAATTAGCTGAGTAAATATATATTTTGTATGTTTAGGTATATGTATATGCATATACTTCTGATGCAAACACAACTGGAGAGATTTTACAGAAGAGGAAGGCATGGACTGTACCATAATTTAATAAAAAAAAAATCTGGATGCAACTTCATTATGGACACAAGTCCAGTTTATACTGTAATAATGAATCTTTTGTGACTGAAGAAGGTAGATGTCCAAGTTGGGTGCAGAAGGAGAAGATGAAAGTGGAAAAGAAGATCTTCATCACTCTAACCAGCGCCCCACCATCACTGAGCAGAAGTCTCTCAATGCAGATCCTTACCTTGCAAAACTCTTGAACGCTGCCGATTGGGGATTTATGCACAAAGGGACTCTATTAGTGTTCAGTTGCTCAGCTATAAACTTGTGCATTTCCTCTGTGAAAAGGGAAAATCAAAATTAAATTAGTATTATTTTTAAACTTGAGTAATGAAAATATCATTAAATATGTGGCAACCTTTTCAAATCTGTCAACTATAATAGTTTTTAGATTATAACAGTAGATACTAGAAATTAATGGAAGACAAATCATTAATAAGTGAAGCAATTTCAATTTATAGTAATCATGCATAAATTGTGAAAATTTGTACAGGATTTTTCAAATGATAAGGCATTTTAATGTTTTCTTTTACATATCCCTTTGTCTTCATCCAAATTCACTCAAAATATGTAAGTAGAAAAATTAATATACTCTACTACATCACAAGAAAAAGTTAGCTAGAACTAGCTAGGATTTTTCGGACAAAATGCTCAATTTTCAGAGCCTTGGAGAAATCACAAATTCCTAGATATCTAGAGGCAAGTACGTTTACCCAAAAATGTGTTAAAATTTTATAGATGTACTATATGAAATTTACTTTTAACTGATATAAAATATTTTAATTTTGCTTATATTCTGAGGTTTATATTTTTAGCCTAATATTGATGTAACAGAATAGCCAATATTTTTTTGTTTGAATGAAAAAGACAAATAAAATTATAGTTAATGAAATGAAAACAATTTTACAGAAAATTATATGTAACCAGAGCATCACTTTCTCCATACTTTCATTTAGTCTATTCATTAAGTTTCAAAGGGAAAGCAGGGTAAATACAAAAGTAACTTGCAAGAAAGTGGTATTTTCTTTTTTTAATTGAGAGATGCAAAAGAAATCTTGCAAGGCTCTCAAACCCAAGAGAAGTAGAAAATTGGAAGCATCTATGTTTCCAATTTCTTATATCTGTTTGCCCAGGTGTGAGACACTTTATTTCAGTGATTTACCTTTCTTTAAAAGTTAAGAATTGACTTTCACTTTCTTGTACTACTTTGTTTTCAGTTTCTTCATTGCTAACACTGATATATCCTACATGCATACAGAGATTGATGGGGACAAGGATTTGAATTAGTATAGCGATATTAGGACAACACTCATTCATGCAAAGAAAGATCATTAGTTCTGGCTAATTAACCAATTGAGTCTATCATGAATCCATTTCAGTAATTGATGGATTAAGTAATTTTCACCAATATAGCAAAATTCCAGATCAAAGTTCAAGATTCAAATTCAAGATAAGATGACTTTCAAGGGGCAACATATATCAACAAACAGAAGTACCACTATGACAGAAGAATTAATTTTATATTACTGATCTGTATGTATTTTCAACAACCAAAATTATCCAAATATGCAAGGAATAATATCAAAAGTTGTGAACCTGAAATCAGAATTGGTTTTATTCATAAGAAAAGCAAAAATTGACGATCAAAACCTTTAACTTGCTGCACTGAGGTAAGTTTGCGCTCCCAATGGTCATCGAAGGCATGTGGTGCAACGGGTTCAAAGTCGGCAGTGTATTGTCGCATGTTCCCAGCCACTGTGTAGCAACATTTGCACATGCAGGAATGATATCGTAAACGTCCTTCATCTAAGTATGGGTGTGAAAGAGCATCCACTACAGTTATCCTCTTGTCCTGAAATTAACAAATATTTTGTTATTGAGACCCTGATAACTAAATGTAACAAGAGTTATTACAGCAGAAACAGTACACCAAAGATTCCAAGCCCAGGTTCCTGATTAAGGTTTCCTCTAACCTGAGTATGGGCAGCCACTTAATACTTTTTGTAAGTGTTGTCAAACTAATGTGTCTAGTTGCCACTATTTTTTATTTGAAAACCTTTAACTTTAGATTTCATGAGTGTGAATGAATAAATAAATTAATGATTTCATAAATTATGAATTGCATAGTGAGTAACATGGTTCATTTTGTAATTTAAATGAAAAAAATCACAAATATCTGCATTGTAAAATATTTCCATTGTAATAGTGAGCAGTTCTTGTTAGTCCAGAACTAATTGTAACTTGATAATCCACTAAATTGATCAATTATCCTTAGATCCAAAGCTTATTTACTTGATATTCAAATTAAAGTATTACAGTTATAGCAAAGAAACAAGGAGTCAACTTACAGGATCAAAGACAAGCATCTGACACAGGAGGTGAACAGCTTCATGAGTTGCTTGTGAAGAAAGTGTATAGAGAGCAGTTAGAGAAGGTGGTCTTGGAGGACGTCTCATCATGTGCACCCTGGCCCCTTCGCAAGCACGCTTCATATCTTCCAGGGAAGGTGTTCCCAACAACTCAGTGATCAATTCCAGCTGCAAAGGAAATAGTAATAAATTAAGCCACTGATACAAACTGTAAAAAGGAAAAATGGAACTATTGTTCTCAAAATTCTTTTAATCGCAAATTTGCATTGAAATAGTATATTTTACTGGATAAATTTTCTAATTTATGCTTCAGGATATAACCATTCCATCATCAAAGATAATTATACAGAATTAATAAACTTAACATTAAACAATAAATATATTACAAATATATATTAAATACATTATATTTAATATAAATAAACATAATCACTATCAACTACTGAAGCATAAACTATTCAGCTAATACAAGGGAAGCTTATGCATGCTACTTTTAGCAATAAAAGAATTAATTTTTAACTACAAAAGAGAATAGCTACAGAGCTCTTAGCCTCATGCAATTGAAAATTCAGGTGGGTAAGAGCAGCATTAGTATATAGGGATTATAGGGCTAAATGTGTGTTAACAACTTAGATATATTTATTCATATATTTCTCTCAGGTAATATGTGAAGCACATCATAAGTAAGCTTTAGTAAAACCAAAAGTGAAGTAAATACAAGATGGTAAAATAATGGTGATTAAGTTAATAACAATCTTTCCCTTAAAAGTGCATCATCATTAATATAAAAAGCAAATAATCCTAACCTGCCCTAAACTAAGCCAAATTCAGGAGATGTGAAAAATTCTACATTCACCCTTTCTCTCATTATATAACATTATATAATATTATATTATATAACATTGCTATTATGGGAAGACATTTCATGATATGTTTCTAAATGAGAACCAAATCATTGATAGGAAAAATACTAACCTGCTGAATTGGGCTCTGTGCTTGGAAAAGAATTCTGCGACCAAGAAGTTCTCCAAATATGCATCCAACACTCCAAACGTCTACTGCTGCAGTGTAATGTCTTGCCCCCATTAGGATCTCAGGAGCTCGATAATACTGAGTAACCACTTCTTGTGTCATGTGTTTGGATTGGTCAGGCTCCTCCACTCGAGCAAGTCCAAAGTCACAAATCTATATTCATAGAATTAAAAAAGTATATTTAAATTTTCCCATGATTTATCACATACTTTTAAATGAAGATGAATTTCAATCAAACATTTAGCAACAGATACATGGAACCATTGATACAAGAACCAATATAATTTTAGAGAACAAAATATAACCTTGTTGAGATATGGCAAATATTCCATATTGATAAACAGCAATAAGGGCTGCATTTACAAATTTTGGGTAATAGAAATCCAAACTTAATGTATGATATATTTAGCAATAATTTAAATTTATTTTAGCAGTCTTATGTAGAAATTATAAGTTACATTAAAAAAAACTGACCAATAAGAGGAAAATTGATGATTTAAAAACCACCTTCCAGTAGTATTTTTAAAATAAAACTCAATTTAAATCATACCATAAGATTTCATACCTTTAAGTCGCAGTTGCTGTTGACCAGTAAGTTTCCTGGTTTAATATCACGGTGAAGTATTCTGGCAGAGTGAAGATATTTCAAGCCTCTCAGAATTTGGTAGAGGAAGACTTTGATGTGGTCCGCAGAGAGATGCTGAGGTGAAACAATTATTTTGTGGAGGTCACTCTGAAGTAATTCAGTGATAACATATCTTTGAAGGAGTTAAGGAAAATTAAAAGTATGTGGGTTTTTACAGATTATCCATGAATTAAAGTCTTTTGTTTCATTGTTTTGTTTCAAACCTCTTTGTTTCATGTAAGTACAATCATCTATTACATTATTACGAATACTCAACAGCTTATTTTAAAAAATAGTGCTTTCACTGTACTTCTTTCTTGCGTCACTGTCAAGAAAAGTGAACTGAATCTCAACACAGCCAAAAAAATAAATGCAAACAAATGAGATAATTGTTATGCTCATATATTTGTTATGTTTATGCCAAACAGTATCTATGAAAGACGGGAGTGCAGTCTTTTTGATGTAGGTATTGAAGTAAAAAGGAGATGGAACGATTCCTTAGTTTCCACCCAATTTTCCTTAAAGCAGAAAGCTTCGCTTGCCGGCTAGCATAAACTGATCCAGCGCTTATAGCGAAACCAGTCACCGTTAGTAAAACTGTGCAGAAACTACAAGTTTATATATTCTTGTTCATAGTCGCAACTAATCGCATTGACTTTATTAGATTGAAGTAGGATTTCCTGAAAAACTCAGCCGACTAATATGATTTTCGAATACACACAATAATAAGAGAAGCAGAATCGTCGTGATAGCCACTTTGTTTAAATAAAATGTTATAATTTCGGAGCAAGGTTTGCCGAACAAGGGTGAGAGCTACCCTCCATTCATTTAATCATCACCATATCCTTCGGTGTCATAGTAGTTCATTTTGCCAGACAAAACAACCTCGAGCTGATGACATGCGTGATAGATCTCTTCCTGAGAGCTGCCCATCATAGAGAGATACAGACATGGCAGACACAATGAAATAAGTTGGAAAAATATAAAATCTAATTAAAGACATTTACGTCACATGTATGGCTGCGTTTTACTGTATGCAGTTTGAAATCTATCAAAATTATCTGTAAACATATAATCAGGAAAGAGAGCATTTCAAGATCACAGAAGTTTTATTTTGCAAATTATCTCGTAGAATCCCTCGTTCATTTTACATCAAGGCATTAAACGTTTTCCTCATCGAAGATTAACGTCCGCTATTGCAATGATGGGAATAGTTGAGTCGATTGTTTTTCTCATTCTAAGCGTCTGTGCTACCATTATCATATCCCCATGTTCGTTTCTGATCGTAAAAAATTCGAATAACTTTCAGAATCAAAGGAAAGTCGAGTATTACATTACAGTGAACATCCGTAAGTACGAAGGTCACTTAAAAATTACCCAGAGCTACGTGATAATTTTTTTTACTCAATCACTCATAAATGCCTCTCTCTAGATGTTGAACGGTTTACAAGAAATTATAAAGAATTAACGAGATTGCAACGGTAACATGGGTGATTCACCCGGCAAGAAAGAATGTTCGTCAAAGCAACCCTTGGATAGATTTAAGTGTCAAGTATGGCAAGAATAGTATCTAGAGTATTTACGTTATTATTCCAATTTCATTATATAACAAGGGTGTTTAGAGTGACCGGATTATAAATACGCGGGATCATATTGCGTCCGGGAAGTGGCGCCGCGAGCGAGCGATTGTGCGAACATGGAAGCGAAGGATTCGCAGGCGGGGCCGAGAGAGGGCATAGCGGTCGAGAGAGAACGTCTCTTGAGTCAGCTGTTCGCCAGCTGTGCCTCATACCAACGCCATGAGCACGGCCACCAGCTGCACGGGATGGAGGTGGGGAGAACAGCACGCAACATTTCTCCCCTCCACGAGTCGTTTATTATTTATTATCTATCGTAAAGAAAAAGACCGTCTCCTCACAACACAAAGAATTAGCAAGGACGAGCTCTTATGATAAACTTGCTGAAGGACGTCTTTCTAGCGAGTTGAAATAGGGAAGGGGAACATTTCCTTGAAAGTACAAGCGTGGCTGAGTCATACAATGTACAGATAATAATTTCAGACGCTTCCGCTTCTTAGATTTGAATAATACGATCCGTGTTTTATATCATAAGCAAACCAATCCTATTTCAAGAAGTTATTCTCTAACGATGTCATGTGAAATGTCACTCTATATTTTCTCTTTCATTATGAATCCTCGTGTAAAGATATCATACGAGGTTGAGAGGCCTTCTCGGGTCTAATCCCACATAATGAAGGGCCGAATGATAATAACGATTGATCATACAGCGAGAAATGAGGAACTAAGCTAATGAAATCAATTTCTCGTACAAATTTAATTTTTTTCCATCGGTAGGCCAAATTTAGCAATTCATATCAGAAGAAAGGCCGCTTGTGAAATAAACAGGATATTCCTGTGTTCCGTTGACTACATTCAAATAGTTAAAAATGGAAATTTTATTGATAAAACGAATTCATTAGCTGAGTGAAGTAAAACAGAATGATTCCCACTGCATTTTCACTTCTGTTCATTAGCAAGATAGGAAAAATCCAATTCGGGTATAAGTGTCGGAGCTAAAATACTGCATTGAACGCCTCAAAAGGCCACATGTGATTCAAGGCCGCAGGTTCTCCACCTCTTGTCTTTCATATGTATTTACAAGCACTATTTATGGAGTTTCAATGGCTTCGACGATCCGAATTCTGATCTGCTATACCGGGACAAATTGTCGGTTCCCCTGAAGCATAGACTATTTCCCGTACGTCACTTCGTTCGCTTAAGTACCCACGAAAAGTGCCGTTCGCGACGAATTTACCAAAGGAATTTACGCGATCTCCGTAAATCCCCTTGGTTCACTAAAGATAATGTTATAGAAACTTCCGTTGCAGAAATCAGAGGACCGGTACAAATTAGTTAATTTGTTTAGTCTTTCTGAACAATGAATCCATAACCTGCACAGTCTCGGCCAAATCGGTGCTTACGTTATAGTCTTATTAATTGCTTTTATTTTATTCTTAGAGACCGCGAAGTCATAGTAAGAAGCGTTCTTGAGTATCTTCTTCAAGATGCATCTTAAGCGAAACAACTGCTCATAAGAAAGCATGGAAGAGTATCACTATGAAATTCGGCGGCAAGCACAAAAGAAAACATCCTAAAATTTACGTAAGTATGAATGCATGTATGCATCAAAATAATGTGAAAAGAAAAGTGAAAAAAATAACAGGTAAAAGAAATAAATTCAGAATCATTTCATTCATTTTTTTATAAGGGTTGGTGATTGAAATTATATTCGGGCTGTAAAAATTTTCTTCGGAAGTCGTACTCTCTGTTGCTCTCAATCAATTTCCTACTGTTTAATAACAAACAAAAATCCAAACACGACTGAAAAACGAAGTTTCTCCTGTTACGGCCAAGAATTACTTTCCTGGTTCACTATTACCATCAGTTGAAGATATCTCGATTTCCTTCGAATCAGTTAATTATGGAAGAACAATATTAGAGAATGGAAGGAATGAGGAAGACTCAAGGTTATAGGAAGAGAAAGAATTAGAACACTTCCTTCCAACGGGTCAACATTCCTTAATAGGATAGACCTCACCTAAGACACACTTCATGACCTTAAGTAGGCTTCTATTTTCTACCGGATACGGCTGAACAGAAGGGGTAGACTTCTACCTCAAACGCATTCCGTGTATCCTCCCATTGATCCGAGTTAAATAGAAAGCCTTTCCGTATATAAATTTCAGTACATAAATACATACACATATATACATTACGTAAGTATGTTCTTGAAAAGAAAGAATTTGAACGTCTATCTTTTCCTTCTGGAGTATATAAACTTGGCGATGTTGACAGCAAATCTCCTCGCGTATCCTTTAAACGCTCTTTGAGATAAAAGTTGTCAATGAAAGCGATAAGAAAGCAACAAACTCGAGAATGAATGTCTCCCGCGAAACGTCTTTTTAAAAGGATACATTTCCTGGAAGAAGTCGAGATGAGGAGGCTGAAGGATGTCCAAGGCTGACAGGACCTGCAATGAATCGATGGAGAGAGAAAGCATGTTTAAAGCGAGTGATGGTTCACACCTTCAATCGATTGGCATTATTTCATTGCGTACAAGATTAAATCTAAATGTTATTTCCGCGAAGAATGTCTTTGAATTTTGAGTGTAACACTGTCGCGTCAATCTGTGATATTTAAACTGAAGTTCGTGTGAAAATAATAGATGTGGTAATATCCTTTGATCCATAAAAATGAAAACGCGTTCAAAACATCACATGATGTTCAGCGTAAATTTTAGTAGGGAAGGTATTATATTCAGCGTAAAATCTATCGAATAATGAGCGTTCCAGTGCGCCCTTCTAAACTTTAAAAGTGTAGAGAAACACAAATTGTATTCATTCTTCCCCTATTTTACCAAAATATAGGACAAAGCTCAATAAGCAAAAATGTCAAAGACTTCAATGATACCATGGTATGGTACGGTAAAGTTATTTGGTTTTATTTAATGCTGTATTGTATCGGCTAAATGGAAAACGGGACATTCCAGTATAAAGTTCGCCGAATTAAGTCCTTTTTCTGATAGTTGTAAGCAAATAAAACATATAATTAATGCGAAATTCGAAGGATATGCCACGCTCGGATATCAAGCGGCACACCAGGAGCTTAAGGCATAGCAATGTGCCGCAAAGCACCTTCTGGGAAGCACAGATCTGCAATGACCACGGTTTTCGAGTGCGTAAGTGTATGATTGGATTTAAACTGAGAGAAATGCAAGAAAAAGGGAAGAGTGACTCACGTTGTCATGTTTAAAGAAGCACAGCATCTTGAGTTCCCGGAATACCCGCTTTGACGAGACAAGAGATTGGAAGACATTGGGCAGCTTCTTCAAGGCCACCCTTCGCCCATCTCGAGGGTCTGTCACCGCCCTGCAAATAAAAGAAAGGATATTAGGATAATTCAAATTAATATGCAAGAGACCCAAAAAACAAAATAGGAGCATCAAAGCGCAAACTCGCCGACGATGAGTGAAAATTCATACTTAAGGAAACATAAACGCATTCCGAAAGGTCGATAAATTTTCACGTCAAATGGTGATGAGATTGAGGATTCTTTAAGAAATAAAGTCATTAATGGAAGAAGACAAAAAATTCTCCCTTGGGTATATTCACCTTATAATATTGTATTCAATTTTACATAGCATTTATATAAAAAACGATATTTCAGAAATTTTCATTTGAAGTTCATAGTGTATTGCATCCGATTCCTCTCCTCATCTGAAAACTCACATTAATAAAGCACCGAATGAAAATCATAAAAATAAAAACGAAGGCTTCTGAAGGACGATCATATCCCACAAATATAGTTTCTCGCTGAATAGAAAACAAATACCGGCAGATATTTGCTAATGCAGATGATGATTACCAACACTTAAACAATTATTGCATACTAATAGTTGCGGCACAATATCAACTCAGCAGGAAAATTACGATAGACATACTAATGAATTATGAGATTTGATCGCATCGCCGAAAATAACACAGATTAGCCGATAATTCGACAGTTTACAAATGCGTAATTATATGAACTCTTGCCATTTGACTATGTATCGAAATGGACCGAAGAACCACTATAGAGATGAACCCTAAACCCCTTCCAATCGCATTCTTGAGATGCTGGAGAGGGGAACCGGACGCAGATGGAGGAATGAGATAGCTAGCATTCTTGTGACGTCATCAATAGGGTACCAATAGGAGGGGTTTGCCTCCTGATATCATAAACGATACCAGATAGTGAGATTATCATGCACATCATCACCTATGGCTCGATTTAGAAAAGAGATTTTATTGATGCCAATCGTTTTCGAGGCATCAATAAAATCAAAATAAAATAAAATTAAAAATAATACGAGGCAAGTTTCATAGATGAGTACATACTCTGCACTGGAATGCTCAGTAGAAATTCCATAAGGAAAACATTGGTGTCCGCAGTTTCATTATTTTAGCATTTGAATACGCGGTTGGTGCGGAAAAAGTAATGAGTTTCGAACAACATCATGATTTCCATCAGAATGAGTATTTAAGAGAGTCGAGAGACATAGTATGCGAATCCTATTTGTAGGACAAACAAAAAATACGACCAAGGCTTGGCAGACGCTTATGTCAATCGGTGATTAATAATTATTAATTGGGCTGGACCGAGACTGACCCTTTCATGACAGGGGTTCCCGAATAGCCAAGTGGACAGAGTTCAACTACAGTGAAAGCAGTCTTGGGTTCGATTCCCGGTGATAGCTCATATTTGCGAAATGACTTTAGATGTAGAAGCACTTTTAAGATTACTACCACTACTGCTATTCCTTTCGTGGAAACAAATAATCCAACCATCCAGATTTCAATAAAAACTTTACTTTTTACGTTTTAATTTACACAATTGTGAATTAAAAATTAATATTATCAACTATATTTATAGGATTTGAATTTATCATAATGAAAGAGAGTATAAAAAGATAAGCAAATGGTTAGATAGCCTTACGCAATATAAACATTGAAAAGTGGAATGATGAAATTAGATTCTTGTAAGGTAACCTAAACAACCCTTAAAAATTTTCATCCGCGACATTTCATTAAAGACATCAAAGAGCTTTGGCGTGTCACGGACTATTATTATCATCATCAGCATGCCTTTTATTCGGTATTTTAATGGATAAGAAGCCAGAGGAAACACTTTCACTCTTTAAGAATCGTTTCCAAAATCCATCGAAAACTTCTTTTCTAACGAAAAGAAATCGCAGAAGATTTCTCAAAATGAAAAAATAATACCGTCGAAGGAAATTTTTGAAAGCTCCATTTGATTTAAATGGGAAGAACACACAAAGTATGAGAATATCCCACATAAGATCCGCTTTTGGTGATAAACAAAAGGAGAAGGGAGGCAAAGTTTTGGAGAGACTTTCCAATATCCTCTTTCGACGTTCATTCGCCAAAGTTTATTCTGGGGAAAGAAATTCCAGTGAAAGGAATAAAAATGTTGCTAGTTAATGAAAACAAAGAGTCAAAGAAATGAAACGTTTTCCGAAGAAAATAATTTTTGATTTTGGATAAGAAGCAAGATTGGAACTTGGGGGAAGGAAAAGAATTAAAGATAGCGAGAAAATCCGGAAAACTTTCATATCCAATGAAATGAGATTCGGAAAGTCTATTTCATTCCGAGCTTCTATGTTATCATATATAATGTTCTCCAAATTAAGTAATATCGAGCCTTATAAGGTGAAACCTTTTTCAGTCAATTGGAGAGACGACTTTAGATTAGCAATACATTCCGCCCCTGGACTTTCGTTCATAAGTGAATTCTAATTAGAGCTTTTTTGAAGATGACCGGCATTTTTGTCATTTTTACCGGCTGCGATGGTAGAGAGGTTAGTGTTCTTATAGCCGCAGCAAAAAGGTCCAGGGTTCGAGAACTGGCTAGTCGGATTTCTCTGGTTAGAGAATTGTTGTGTGTATTCGTAAATTGTTACTGTTAACTTCCCAACTATAATTCTCCAGTAAATGGATATTTGTGAAGGCTTTGGGAAATAAATAAAGAATATAATAAATAAGTAATATAATTAATAATATAAAATAATAAATATATTAAATTAATTATATAAATATAATAAATAAATATTACAAATGCAATAAATGAAATAATATTTATGTAGAAAAAATAGAATCTGATTTAGTTACAGCTAAATAGCTAAAAGAGTTAGCATTAGTTATTCTCACTTTGGTGACGGTATATTGAAAACTGTTGGAGGAAACATCTTCACAAAAACATCGTCATAAGATAGACAAATTGATCAGAGGAGATATACTGCTTAAAATTACCTCAGTGTAGAATGTTTAGATTGAGTTGGCCAACATCAAGGTTAACTCCTACACAAAATTAGACCCGATTTAGAGAATACTTAAAAGATAGGAAAGGCGTTCCTGGTGAAGGAGTCAAGATATCAGCAGATGTCGCTGCTGAGTTTCAACTGTCTCCACCAGAGGGATAAAGGAAACCGAAACTATCACGACGCCGATACGCGCTGATTTATATGCAAGATAAAGTAATGGAAAAAAATGAATCCGCGATCTTTATTGGAGGTGATTAGAGGACCCGCCGCAGATAAGGAGATGAAGGGAAAGTTACGATCGAAGGACACTTTCGACACCCAATCGACAGATGGCTTTAAAAAAGTAAATTCGCGCCACCCAATGTGAGCCATTCTTATCAGAACAAGCTAACGCACTCTTTTATACGCTCGTTTAAGCCAATAGAAAAAATAATTACATATAAGGCTCATTTATATTGTTATATAAAATGTAATGATCTTAAACAGTTACATAGACAAATATTCGTAGAGCTGATTCTCCGTACTTGAATAGGCAATCATGCCGGTAAGTATCGTGGATAACAAAATTTTACGTGAGTACTATCCTGAAGCTGCAAAGAAAACTTTTTAAACTTCGGTGAAGCGTTAATAAAAAATGCTATCACAAGGAATGAAAATGATTACAACAAAAAGAAAATTGTTTCGGCGCACCTCAGACAAAATACTCATTCATTGCAGTCTTTTCAATCTCAACTCAAATATGACGTATTGAAATCAATTGAAGGAGAACTCCTGTGGTCGACTGCTCATTCTATTGTGCTTTAAGTTTGAGGTTGAGAAATACATTCCATTGCGAATCCTCTTCAATAGCCATTCATACAATACGCAGGAAGCAGTTACCTTCCCATACAATAAGCAATCCCTTACGCATTTCAATGTGTTCGGATTCCTTTAGATAGCACAGTCTAGCGATCTCAATTTATTTTTACCAGATACTATGATCATAGCAAGTACGATGAAAACAATCAACACTTATCCCTCATCCCATAAGTTATCCCTCGATTAAATCGAGAGTAGTTGCAGACTCGTAGTCATGAAATAAACTATTCTTCGATAAATATTTTGGTCTTTGTCTAGGCCTGTCGCGTAGCTCGTCATCAGTTAGCATAAATATAATATAAATTTATTTTATGGATATTTCTTACACGTTCACTTGTTAATTACAAAAGTTATACGAAAACAATTTAAAAGGACGTTTGTTAAAAGGCAGATTTGAGCGGATTGGAGCTAAAAGAGCATTCATTTTATTTTCTACAAATTTTGTATCATATATCAATTACTGTGGTATCACTTCATGTGAAAATTAACGAAATTCTGAGTAATAAAAAATATTCATTATGAGATAGGAAGGAAAAATAATATTTATATTGGAATAGTAAAAGATCGAAATGATCGAGGAACAGTTACTATAAATTCAAGCTTGGCTTAGCTAATCTTTCACCATCTTCCTTCTCTGATTAAGAACGCAAGAAGTATAGCTCATTAAGTACATCTAAGCATCTTTTTTAATTCATACCCTTAAATTTAGATATCCATTATTACACAACATCAAATTCGAGTAAATCATGGCATCGAACCGAAAATCGTAACTGAATAAAACGTTATTTCTTCCGGAGTGAAAACCGAAAGCGACCTGAAATAATTAAACTTTAGATCCAAAATCGAAACAGAAAATATTACTTATTTCCCTCCAGTTTTCGGTTCCAAACAAATCCATTTTACGTAAGTGTAGATGGAGAAAGCTTTGGAAAATCCGAATAACAGGCTTTTTAAACTAACTAAAATCCTTTAATAAATGAGAACTTTACATTTAAATTTATCAACCCAAACTTTTGTTTCATTATTTATATAGGTTCGTAAACTTTATTCTAGAGTTAAATCTAATCTAATTTAATTGAAGAAAGTACAATAATCAAATCAGCTTAGGAAGGCCACAATATTCTAACGACCGGAGCGAAAAAACCGGAACTCTACCGAACTATTCCATGGAAATTGAGTGAAAATCAGAACGAAAGATTTTAAGGTTCGATTTGTACAATGCGCTACGTGTTCATGGCCTGGACACAAAACCCTGACTTAATTCTTCGGCACAATAGACGAATACAATAAAAAAGAATTTTTTCATTTGGAAGCCGGACGGATAGGTAATTCACAAGGGATAGGTAATTCACAAGGGATAGGTAATTCTCGCAGAAGTAAGTCCGGACAGGATTCCCTCTTTTTTCAAAGGCAGCGAATGAGTATCCTTTTTCGATATCAGTCGATTCAAGGACTGCAACAGACGTTAATCGGTGGAAGAGATAGAAATGAAACCGAGGATCGCGGCAACCACCATCTGTGGAATTCTTTTTCCAACGCCTCACTACCATTTATGCCAAACAATCCACCTGTTCCCAAAGTAATCCAAATCGTAATCGCCTTTTCTGCTCCTTAAATTCGGATCGACAAAGTGCCGGACTAAAATTTTTGGATACGAGTCCATTCCGACGGCTAAAAATCATGAACCATCGGAAATAAAAACACAAAGGAACGTCTATAATCCTTTAAATACACTCCAAAAGCGAGCTATAAGAATATTGGGTATCATTCGCTAACAGTGTGGAGAATGTCACAATAATAAGGATATCGTACTTTTACAGTTTTAACACGACAGGTTTCGGAGATTGATCAAGAAAAATAAGTACGATATTCTTATTATTTTCTGGTGAAGATGGAATTTTACATCATGAAGGTCGCATGGGTAGAATTGATGGTTTAAGGTAGAACTTTTTATCAGGCAATAAGCGGAACACATGATTGAAATCATAGCACAGCCAAGATAAAGCTCACGTAATGCGAAGTTAGTACATTTTCACTTGTATTAGTCCTCTACATCTAAGTTCTCAGTCTCGATACCATCACTCGATATCATCTAATCATTCGGCTTGAAATGAACCCATGGCTTAGTGAGATTGAAAGAATCCACTTCCGGACATTGGAACGTCTTTCAATAACAAAGCACCTTACATAATATGATTTCTCCACACAATAAACGAAAGTAAAAATAGACTGGAGCGAAAGAATGCGAAGAGGAAGATTAATGAAAGAAGGGAGTTGATGAGAGTGGGTGGAAGCGTCCCTTAAGGTTACAGCCGAGGAATTTTTCCTGCCCACCGAACGAGACTAAGGAGTGGTCTTTTCGCGAATACTTTCGGGCACATTTTCTTTTTATCCCCACAGATAGACTCGAAATCGAACTTTTTTTCCACCCGCCGGAATCTCCAAACGGTCGTTCGGAAACTTTCCCGCCGAAGCTTCGAAGAACCAGGTGTATTCCATTTGATTGTAAGACATGTCTCAATAAATAACTCGACGTAAACGAATATCCGCTCCCTCAAAACTGAGTTTATAAATATCCGTGGGCAGAGAATACTCTCGTGATAGTCTCTAAACGATATTCACACACTTCTAATTCGGTATCCTTGGTGAAGGAAATATTTGACAGCGTAACAAAACCGTGAATATACCGCCCTGCGTAGATTCGCGAGTAAGATTGTAGTACTCCATTGCAGGAAAAATAAATAAGCATGAATAAAAGTTTCTCCCGAGTTTTAACACGACTTTTTGCAAATTCATTTCACAAATTGTTTCAAGATTGTCACTAAACAGGGTTTAGTTTTGTCTTTAAAAAATCTTCCAGATTTATTTTTCTACTATATATTATTGTTTAGAATAAAAAGATTAGCATTTCATCATTACATAGATGATTGACTCTTTTTACGAACACTATCTAAAAGGATTAAATTTATGGAAAGAAATTCAGCTTGAATTGAATCCTTAGGTACAACAAAGTTTACTTGTATACTTATTTAACTTTCATTAAAAGGTCGGCGATTTTCATTTTATCCATTTACACCATTTTTGGTGAATTATCCGATTCCCTACCTACAGCAGTTGACATAAAGTGCCACCCTAAATTAAGTACCGCCAGAAGCAATCCGACCTCCATATCTACGCCATTGCTACCTCCAGCAGAGTTTGTAGATCCATCCTATGATTTTGCCTCCGCGCACATATCGTACTCAAAATCATAACGTTTCCTAGTTCAAATTTGCCCTCAACCCAAACGAACGCCACCAAACGTAAGATTGTCGCAATTCATTGCTGAATTCATTGAGAAGTATAATTTGATTGCAGAGAAGCATTGACGATAATTAACGACTATTATGCTAGGCGTAGCAAATCTCAGCTGAATCTAAAGTAAGATAAATATTAACAGTCTCTCTCCTAGAGATAGAACAAATATTCACAAGCACACACAGATTGATACTGCGAATAACCAGATGAGAGAATCTTAATTCGATTTAATATTTATAATTTTATACGCTTTCGCAGCCAAATGCAAATAATAACATTTATTTATTTTACATTTTACTTTATTTGTGGGATCCGTTATTTGCATTTTTTTTTAAGAAAAACCACATCTCGCTCGTTATAAACGAGACAGGAAAAAAATAATGGATTTTCTCCTGTCTCGTTTATAAAGGTAAGTGAAAATAAAGAGAAAAATATTATATTCATCAAAGCGCATTGTTCTACATTTGAAACTTCTTCGCAATCCTCACAGATAAAAGTCGCTGAAATTAAATATAATAAGATATGAAAATTAAAAAGTTAAACTCCTGACACGATGTCTGGTGATATACCACTATACAAAATAATTTATTTTAATCAATTTAAAATAAACATAGTAAAATACTATACATTAATCTCAGTAATTCGTGATATTTTAGAAGTTCTCTACGTTTCTGGTAAATTGATTATACTAAATTATTTTGTAATGATATCATAATGATATTAAAGGTCGTAGTAAATTGTCACTCATCCTAACCGCAATCGCACCGAATCCACCAATGAATCGTGACCACGAGAATAAATCTAATCTTATCTTTTCAGGCCCGAATTATTTTATTTAAACTTAACAAAACAATCCGCATATCTGCCGCCAAAGTCTCATTTATGCCGTGTTTGTGTTCCGAGCACCGCTTCTTCGCGATGATTAAAGCCATAATTGCTCCCCTCAATGGATGACTGTCACTCTTTCACTGGCTTCGTAATAAACGCCGTCAGGGGAATACTAATCGACTCGGCGATAACAAAAGAACGGTGATAGCGCAACCGAAGGGAGGTTTATAAACACGTCGATGGCATTACAAGGACGCGCCTCGGGATGGCTCCGATTCCATCCACATTTCACAGTTGCAGTTTCCTTACCTATTAGCGAAGCTCACGTAGATGCGAAAACCGACACTAGATTAGAAAATTCACTTTCTATCACGAAGGCTATTTAAAATTTGAGAGGGATTACTTTTATTTTTGACAATCAAGAAGTACCAGATATTTTAACACAAGTTAAATTTAGTCCCGTAATTATTACGGGGGAATCACTGGTGTTATTATAAGCTTGCAATGCAAGTGCCATAGGGGCAAGGTCATTTTTGCATTCGATGACGACGATAAACGAGGGACGAAGAAAATGCTCGTTTGCAAATTTTAGGAGAAACAAACTTTCTATGACCTCATGAGTAACTTACACTCGAGAATGGTAAAGTGTCGATTGTTTAAGGACGACAGACAACTTTTATAGGAAGGAAATTTAAGAGATTTCAGCAGAGGGCGGTCGAGTGTAAAACAGCAAGAGGAATAATAGAAATGGACGTTTCAAGAGCAACGTCTCATTAAAGCACACGCGTCATCTGCTGGCGGATATGCGGAAGGAAAGGAGATACTTTGAATGGATCACGTCGCTATGATCCAACGCAACACCATTTTCAAATGTATAACGGTTAATATACTTTTAAACTTTTTCTTTTGCTCTATGGTTATACCGCTGACCCATACAAAGACCTGCGTGTGTGCGTGAGTAAAGAATGACGTACTCTTCAGATCGATAAAAATGATATCTTCCTTCACCAAAAATGATCCCATCTAGCAATCATGAGGAAAATAAGATAGACAAACCTACCTGTCTTACTATATTTATTGTGAGACTATGCCGTGGATTATCGTCTAGGACAGATGTGTGGAACCTAAGGCCTTAAGGCTAATTGTGGCCTTCTTAGTTGTTCACTGTGGCCTTATTGTCATTTACTGAAGCTAAGGCCCCTAATGAAATCGATATTCACCGGCGTGACTTCGTGGATTGGCATTACAGAAATGAAAAAAACTTCGTAATTTTCCACAGGACCTTCGATTCATTACCGGTTTCGTAACCTTAATTACATACTCAGTATTTATTGCAGATTTTAAAATAAATTTAGAATTTCAACTCTATTCGTCGAATAATTACACGTTAAATGATAATTTATGAACAGCATACTAAATTATAATAATGATAACATCTCTTGTTGGTTCTGCAGTCATAATTTATTATGAAAAATTAAGGTTAATAATAACTGAGTAGGATTGGGGCTTTTGGGTTTGAGCCTTCGTTCCTTCCAATGATCCACAAACACGGATTGAGAAACTGCAGCGCATCCAAAATCCACAAATTTAAAATTCACTCTTGAATAAAGTGACACGCCAAACCTATTATAAGCGACTAAATGCGTTTCTTTTCTGTAAACAAACGACATCAATCTAAAATTGGGAAATTTTCACTGCGCGCCCAACAAATATTCCCTATTAAACACTAACGACTTGACCAAGAGAAATAAAGCATTCTAAGTTTATACGAGCACGTTGACAGTTAAAAATCTATTCAAAATTAACTGACTGAACTGGCGATACTATCCACTTAAACATTGAGATTTATGTGACATCTGTCGATAAAAAAATCCATCCGACACGGGTTCCAAGTCAGATTGTGCCAAACAAATCTCTCAGCCATTTAGCATATAATCAACAGACTAAACATGGGCGCGGCACTTTACGACAAAGTCATAAAAATTAGCGAAATTGACGCTTGAGTAATTTCCGGTAAACGAGGTCGAATGCCCAAATGAGCCGATGTCTGATTACCTCAATACATTTTGCATCCGTACAAACCTTCACGACATTTTCGTCCTTTGCTTCTGAGTCTAATTATTGCCTACTTGATTTTTGCATGTGTCTCATTCTTACTGTGATACTTTCTCCGGTTACCAACGGGGTCGAATGAAAGTAAAACGTTTTTAATACCATAAGCATAAAACCATAAGGCCGAAAATTGTATGCTGAAACTAGAATTGCTTTAAAAGTTAAATAGATTCAATACCTTTACACCCAAGTTTTGTATAAGTTACAATCAAGGGAATTTCAAGTCCTAGGATATTAAAATATCGCTGCCAAATAGCTCGTTTAAGTATGATAACGTCATGTAATAAATATGAAATTATGAACGAATAAGACGGATTAACGATATACAGTCGGATAAGCAGCGTTTCCCTTTGGGTCCATTTACGGTAGAGAAAAGATGATTTAAGATATAGTCTGCATATCGGTCGCACTCAAATTTCAAAAAATGTTATAAACATTACTATATTATAAGAGTTAAATTTCAATAAATACATCAAATGCTGTATTAATAAGCATTGGAAACGTGGGAAATGAATTCGGCCAATAGCGGACATTAAAATCTTACTTTGAGCCCTAGGTTGCTATGAATGTCCAGTCCGGTGTCTATCCATAGAAGAAGATGCTCCTTACACATCTTCAACCATAATTCGGAGGTTCCAACTGACTGAGTGTCACGTCTATGCTATTCACACTCAAAAAAGAAAAGATAGGATGAAAATTCTTCGTTTCCCGATTTTTTTCATTAAAATTTAAACTAAGGAAAAATAGATCAGTTTTAAAGAGATATACTCATTAGAAGATATGATAGATGTTAGTTAAGTTACTTCCTTGAATTTAGTTTAAAGACGAGCGACCCTTAATCACTACGCACATTTCTTTAAAATGGAACAGACCTCAAGATTAGTCGAGGTGGACACATGTAATCACTATCTTTAATAACATCTTGCACAACACTGCCAATTCGGCGCATCCACGAAGATAAACAGTGAATGCGCAACAGCGAAAATTCCAGTAATTCCTTGGCGCAAAAATTCCCATGTCGACCTAAATTCTTACCTCTTAAAACAAGTGTGTTATTTAAATCATGTTCGATGCGCTGAAAGAAATTGGACGGTCTAAGTCGAGCCTTGCGTTTGCGAAATTCTTCGCTATTTTACGATTCTCTCCTCCTTCGAAACAAGCAAATGCAAATTTTGCAATTTCAAATGAGCAACGTGATTTAGAGTGACGTAGCAGGGAAGTGAGCATAGAACAATGGATGGGAATATGATAGCAGCTTGCGTCGTTAGAGAGAAACGCAAATCAAGATAAAGGGAACCTACTTGATCTTTATTTAGACGGCAATGATGAAAACTGGAAATTCTGTAGACTCGTGGATGTGTTGTGTTAAGATTTTAAGAATTCCAAAATTATTTTGTTGGATTCTTTTCCCCATGAAAATTCTCTTCTATTTTGAAAATGAAGACTTATAAAGCATTTATCTTAAATAATTGATGGTGAGAATTAGGACGTATAATAGCTGTTAGTGCGAGGACATTCATTCGATAAATCATTGATTTCTTAATGTTAGAATAGTGATTAAACTTAAGAATCTACAAAAATCATGATTTAATTTGCCACTATCTAGGTTTCAGACCACACCTTTATGATTGAGCTCCACTTTTATACAAATTGAGCTCTCAATCATCGATTGAATTGAGTAATTGTTTTGCGGATTATCCGTTATCTTTACTCTTTGTCGACATTTTTTGTGGCGTTAAAAAAATATTCAAACTTCAAGTGCATTCGTATTTTCGCGTTCTAATATAAGCAGGAGTTACGTAAGACCTTCCTATTGAGTAATATGAATACGTCTACAATCACATTATCACTCCTTAAGATCCACGATATGGTGCAGAAGACTCTTCAGGAGCCCACAAAACAACAGGATGTGATGGATTACAATTCACTATCATTTATAAATATTTCATTTACGTAAATTATGAACGTTCTAAGAAATAGAAATGAAACTTTGGATTATCTCCTGTTTTCTGATTACTAGCCCGGATAATCTTGATATCACTCTAAAATGAAATTTCCATGTTGTAAGATGGCACTCCTAACCTAACTCGGATATACATGAGCCCATATTCAACTGTATACTGAATTTTCGCATCTAATAAACTGAACGATTTAGACCAGAAACCAAAGAAACTGCGCCCATAGAATAAGAGAAACCAGCGTTTAAAATATATGGCATGGGTTCCAAAGCCACCATCGATCTTAGTTCGCTCGATAAGTAAGAAAGACGTATCGATTCTTTTCACAATCGAATTCCCGCATTTTATCTGCGCCTTACGATTCGGTATGCAGTTTCAATAATTCCACACATCTCGACAGCGAGCCCAGGAATTCCTTAGATGCAATCGCTGAATGCTTTTCCTGCGAACGTACCGAATGATGAAAATGTGAACATATGGAATTGAGAGCTTAGGAACGCTTCGATAAATCGTTCACTGGCGACGGATTTGTTCCGCTGATTTAAGCGCCGCTGAACCTAATCGAAAAAACACAACAGCTTAGGATACGTGTCCAAGCCCTCTCGGGAAATACTTGACGATTTTCAGATTGAACGCTGAAAATTTGCATCTGATCTTAGCTATAATTGGGCCAATTGAAGTAAATTAATTTCTTTCAACTCTTAAAGCTTCGAGTGAAATAAAATAGGTTTCGGCTCGATTTTCAGCTGAATCAATATCTACGATACGTTACAAGGAATGCTTGTTTAACACGGAGACACGTGTACTATATTCATACAAAGTCAACATTCGTAAGCGATACTAAAATCTGCTACTCACATTAACATTGCGTATCTTTTATCGGCCGGCCAGTAACCATACCGTCTACATTAACGCAAAGATAGAAAATTCATTTAGAAAGATTTAAATATAAGAAATGAAATAATGAGACAAAACAAGCAGAAGCCGAATCAACATTCTGACGTCTCAGCAATATTTTCAAGACATATTGGAATTTATTTTAACAAAATTATTTTTATGCTCTTAAATAGCTTTTTCTCGACATACCACATCCGAAAGGGAAAATAAGATGGGCGTATTTTCTAACCCGTAAATTCAAATTTCCAGCTATATCAGGGGCATTATTTCTAAGCAGATGATGAGGATTAATAGAAATTTATTTCAACTCTCCCTTTCATTCTTTCCATTAGAGCATAAGTTCGGCATACGAAATAATTTGGCAACAAATTCTATAAGCGAAGCTTTCTAAATATGTTTTTCGATCTGTCTAACGAATACAGTTTCAACTAATAGTTGTTTTGGCATAAGTTGTTCTACTGTCACAAAAGAATCCAAGACGATCAAAATTAAACGGCTGCTGATAATTTTTGTTTAGCGCCACATCTGGCCAAATTTATAAATATTTAAATAACCGTCGCAATTGAAATTGTAAGACAATTTCGGCTGGCTGAAGAACTGTTAAGCCGAATTCCGGGTTCGATTCCCATTGAAATCATATATTTGCGAAAAGACTACTACTAGGCCATCGAAGCGATATCATATGGTTGAGTATAACATCGATAAATTTATAAAATTAATTTAAATCACCCAAGGTGTACATCATTATACAGCGAAACAATGCACCGCCAACTTTCCGCTATCGAGCCACCAATAAAGAATAAAAATGAACCAAGCAATCGTAAATCTAAAGTTATTCATGCTTCAAAAGTACACGAACCATAAATAATCCATACCACAGAGAGACGAAAACGGAAAATTAGGACGCTTCAGTAGCAGCCCGCGACATCCTGAGCTTTTCAAAAGAAAAATCTCATTTTTTTCGGGACAATCAATTTGCTCGACGGCAAACATCCTTTCGACGGCCTCCATTTGTGTAGCCTCCACCCCAGAGCCCGTGTCTAGCGACTCAACCGCCCGTCTATACGACTCTCACTTTTTCGGCTGTCCGATAGGTGCGCCCTCCAGGAATGTCTTCTTCCAACTTTCCTATATGCGAATCCACGGGTGTTCAGCACTCAAAAGAACACATGCCGCTGATACTAACGCCACTCTAAATTCTCATTCTGTAAGTTATGTAGTATTTTTATGAGTAAGTTACTTGACCTTAATTTAGTGTACGACCGAAATATGCCTGTTAAAAAGTTGCGCTATAACACTGTTGAAAATAA
The DNA here is from genome assembly GCA_036926295.1 of Pachydiplax longipennis. Classification (NCBI taxonomy): domain Eukaryota; kingdom Metazoa; phylum Arthropoda; class Insecta; order Odonata; family Libellulidae; genus Pachydiplax; species Pachydiplax longipennis. The sequence goes on along the minus strand of JAVFKF010000004.1, from coordinate 68,897,370 downwards.
GATAAGAAAATAAGATGAATACCGTTTGAGATATGGAAGGAGGAGATACCCCCTTTTTCTCAGCACTTTAAGGGTATTTCGCTTCTTAAAAAAAGCGAAGAAAATATTTATTCCACAGCTAACAATATTTAGAATATTATACTGAATAATATTATAGCGATATACTAATATAATTACGAGGAATTTTCACAGGCATTCATAACAATATAATGTATATCAATATGGAAGGGTTTTACACTTTAAATATGGATCAAAATCATGTACATAGCCATATAATGACCAGCTTCACACATTCTTAAACAAAAATGTATAGATTACTAAAACACCGTACAATCACTTCCTCATGATGTACACACGTTAATTCCGCATTCTTCCGAACTTTACTGTTTATTTTTATTTGAAAGTAAGCTTGGTAGTAATGAATGACTCATACACGTATTTCTGACAATTAAAATATGCGATGCGAAATTGAAGCGATCGTCCACTAATAAGCAAACGTTGAATTTCGTCAAAATTTGAATCACATTGAAAGACTAATTGAACTATCACACATAAACTCAAATTCATATTCGTCTCGCACATATTATTTACGAAAATTAAATAGCTACTGTAATGCTTATGAATGGACGAAATTGTACTTCGTTACAGGACACACGTTAAATATTTAGTACTCTAACTGTAACATTATATTTTTATTCCGCAATATGACTGGAAAATTCCTCCTAATTAGCAGTTGAAATGAATAATCAAAACATTACCATGATTGGACCATTACCATTGAAATGCCACGAAAACATAAAAATGAAAAATGGCATTTCAACAAAAGTAATTCAATGGAACGAATGGAATTTCAACGAGAGAAATTCTGATACAACCCGTGGGACTCGAACCGATTTGAAGATTACAGAATTCGCGCATTCTGATTATAAACAAGGATTCAGAGCAAAAAAAATGTTAAGGGTGCCCTTGACTGCCTAATCACACGATACATAACCTCTAATTTAGGAGAACGGGTCGAAAAGGCACTCCCAATCCACACATGCGTCGCTTAAACACGCCATGGCGAATTATATATTTTGTTCAGCAATCGTGGGAAATGGAATCCAAAGGCTAAAACATACGCAAATTTCAAATCATTCGAAATTCTAGAGTGATAATCTCTAAAAGTAAACTAGAATTTCGTTATCATCTGATTATTCGCGAAGGATGTGCTTTAGATAATCTAGCGGACGTTGAAAAATAATCACTCTGATTGCAATCACCTAACTTCGAATGATGTTCAAAAGTTTGCTTTTCACTGCATTGCTGGATAAAGTATTAACGTAATACATATTTACAAGCGTTGAGTGTATCAAATTCGAAGTAATTTTAAAGATAAGATTAAGCAATAATTTTGGTTAATTATTTCTATGGTGAGGATTATGTGAGGCAAAGGTAGCGGAGAGAAACGAATGAATATAAAATAAAAGAATGCGTAAGCACCAACATAGGGGATTTTTCACTGGCTTAAACATACTCTTCTTTTCTTTCTTTCTATATTTTTAGTCTTCTCCCACTCTCCAAATGGATAATAATACGAAATACAAGGACACGATGACTGGAAAAATGGATATATAAAAATATGCATGGATTTATTTCAAGTGATAGATAATAGGAATAGAAAATCATGGAAGAATATTGTGAATAAGCAACGCAAAAAATGCTCATCCGAGAAAGAATAGCTTCAGTACTAAGAACAATAAAAGAACTATGTATTACGCAGCTATCTGGTACTAATGTTAAAGCTAAATGTGATCCTTTGATGCTAAAAGACGCGAATACTTCATATAATTCGGTAGTGAAGAATCCGCAACGTTATAGTGTCGGTTTACTTTTTCCAGTATGAAAATTAATTTATTCCCGAGTATGAATCGTGCGTCACAATACAAAAAGCGTGTCAATCGGACAGAGGCCGTGTTTATATTCGTTGACTCCAAGAGCACAAGAAAGTAAAAGGAGTGGGCTTTCACGATTACGTGACCCACTCCACTTTCGGAAGGCAATGTGTTACGCATTGTCGTGCGTCCGACTTCTCCATAACAAACTGCCGTGCGCTCCGTACGAACATCGGCAACTTTTGGCTATCATTGGGCCATCGATGGAATACAATGATTCTCGGTTGGGCTGTAAATTGTCCCATTATGGGTCATGCGCGAAGGCATTCTTGAATTCATATGGAAGCACGAAAGAGAAATAAAACGCAGCCATAATTTCAGTTGACTAATGAGATGTTTGATACTCGCCGGGCTTATGAGGATCGATGGAAGGAAGATAGATGGCTACCGGAAGTTAATTCGACCCCATTTGCGTTCCGATCAATGGAAACCTTTCACATTACGTAACTATAAAAGGGCTTCTTTACGAGAATGAACTTGATAATATTAAACCACTCGAAAAAGAGACAATTATTTTCTCGACGTGATTACCATAATGCTTCTTTTCCGAGGAATACCTAGTTTGCTCTTCATAACTAGAATATTATCTGTATGATCATCATAATATCATCTCTAAATCATATATAACAAATCTGAAAGCCTTCGTATGACAAATGATACAAGGATTAGAAAATAAGAATTTTTTCATTCCGAGATATATACGGTAAATTTAGACTAGATGTGACTCATGTTATTGTCAAGCTGTTATTTTAGATGCGGCTAGACAGACAAAGGAAGCATGCACGTAAAACATGGGATACAAGGCATATTATGAATATCATATGAACCAATTTTCCAGCGATTTAGTTCAAACGGAAGTATTCACTCCATCATTACTCAGTGCAGGTCGGATGTACGCAGAAAAGTTTTCTTCCACTAGGTAACAAAGAAAATCAAAGTATTTATGCGTGGAGTAGTTAATCCTACAAAAATGACTCATTAGTATGGAAATAAACTGAATTGTAGACACGGATCCAGACACTGAAGGTCGTGACCCAAAATTCAAATCCCCATTCGCTGGACGACCCAAATAACATCGCTCTTCAGCAGACTTTCGAAAATAATAATGCTCACTTTCATTTGATTACAATTGCTCGCACTTGCACTTGAAAAGGGTAAATGACGACGAGAGAAGAAAAGTAAGTTTTTATACCTGAATTATATAGTTCAAGTTCGATTGTTAAATGATTACAACGAGAGTGCCAAAGGATAAGAGAGACTTCAAATTTTATAACTGACCATTAATCTCTATTATATGATAAACAATTCAATAATACATATACATGATAAAATGAAGCACCCGATGATTCCCTTGTCCTTTCACTGACATACATCTAATTTTTCCTCCTTGATCGTGAAAAAGCAACATACAGCTGTAATTTGCAAGGACAGGATGAATAAACACTCCAAACACTCCTATAAAGCTGCAAAATGGACACTGAGTTTTGCCATCGAAACTGCTAATACTAAAATATCAGAAAATTGACTCCTCCTTAAAGAATCTATTACTATTTGTTATTCTATTATTATTGATTATTCGATACGGGCCTTAATTCTTCCGTTATTTTCATTGGAAAATACATATGGATTCAGTTTAAACATTACTTTGGTAGTCAAAAGGTTGGGTGTGGCGCGAGTAGTTGATAATCGCAATATTTACAATCTAAGAACACTATTTCACGAGCAAAATAAGAATATTTTCTACGCCCGTATTTTGGTGTTTACGATTTCGCACGATTTGTCATTACGATCGAATCTTCCAAAAGAAATAAAGCCTGTAAATATAAAAAAAAGACCTTAGCATGAATTTCTCGTGGGAATGCTCTGACTCGATCGAACTAATGATCCTGATGGGATCGAACCAGAAAAAACTCAATACATGAAAAGTAGTGTATCGTGGAAGAAATAACGTGCAAAGCTAGAAATTTATGCTACTTCTGACTCTCGAAATTTAGGCTAACGGACACACATACATGCAAACTTTCTACTTATTAGATAGATGCCATTATGAACGACGGAACATCAAATATTTAATGATTCTCTTTACACACATACCTTTCCATTCCGCATTGATTCAAATAAATATTGTTTCGTCCCTATCATTGCGCAGTTTCATTTCGTTTCACCATTGTGGAATTTGGTTATAATTATGTGAAAACGTGAGTATTACTTATCGAGAGATGATTTAACACACAGTATTCAGTCAAACCAATATTTCAAGGATTCCATCACTTTCCTAGATGTACGAACTATGTTACGATACGACACAAAACGATAAACCAATAAATTCCATAGATTCGCGAGTAACGCTGTATAATTCCATGACAGGAAATTAACCTGTAGAGTTTTGCAAAGTTATTAAACAGGATATTGTATCTTCGTGAAAATATTTCTGATTTATTTCCTACGATTAACTAACATGGCTTGACCCATCTTCCTCGAATAGCGCTCGCAGTCTCACTTTGATATGCAGTAAGTGTATATATTATAAACAGGTTTCAAGAAAGGAATGAGAAAAATCCTATGCAACAAATATCTATCATCAGAAGGACACAAGGGTCTACCCACACAAGGGATCCACAAAAGGGAAACGCAAAAGATGGTTGAAAAGGGAAATATAGGTTTACAGATAACGAAAGTGAAAAGGGTGCTGATTGTTCCAGACGTCAGGTCTGTAAGTCAAGGCGATTTCTAAAGCGATTATGGGCGAAGAAATATTTTCCCCGGTAAAACAGTCGCCTGTCATCGCAACTTAAGGAAGAAGCGCCGAGGAAATTCTGGGAGACAAATGACAAACATAGCGGAAAGAGGCGTCAGAAATTCTTTCCGTTTCCTCTTTGACAAGAGAAAAAAGACCACGTCAATATCAGAATGGGAAAGTGCGAAGGCATAGGAAGATGCTTACGATAAGTCCAGCATACAATCCACCATTATCTTTCTTGGTGCGAGAAAATTATGGTATCCTAACTCGATAACTTTAAACACTTCGGAAGTTAAATAACGGAAGCAGCAGAGCTTGGCTATAAGAAGTTAAAATAGATGATGAATTTGGTAGTGAATAATAAATATGAATAGATAGGAACTGAAATGTTGCTCTTAGCAGTAATCTTTTCTTTGCAATCACTTGTTTCTTTCGAGATATCATGTGTTGAGTTACAAAGGTACTTCTGTAACAGATTTGGAAAATTTTCTCATTACAAAATTCTTCGTTGACGTACAGTCACATCTCAGGGCACAAAATGTTGTGTTTTCACAATATAATTTTATAACGTGAAAATGTGAAATAACTGATATTGTATGGCTTTCTTAAACTGTTATGTATGTACTTTTGATACAAGAACTATCGAGTGAAAAAAGTCTCTGAAAGACATATGACGGAAATGTTAAAATGAATGAGTGGCCATTATCAAACGTGTTTTACATTCCTCGTCATTCCCAGTTGTTTTAGATAGCAAGAAGCAATAAAAAAGGTATTCGATCCGCATTTAAGTAAATTACGCAGGAATAAGTACGCTCGGGAAATTTTTTTTCGACGCTACAGTAGATCATTTTAATATTTTCGAACGGCTTCCCACTACGCCAATTACTCCAAATGACAATGATTTTCTTCACTCAAAAGTACACCCATAGCGAGGTAATTCCATTTTCGAGTTTGGAGTGATTTTTTTATGGCAAAGAACACAACTTAAAGTGAGAGGACAGCACTGTTTATAATTGTTTCGGATCTGTAACTTAAATCAAGAGGTTTTATGCATGTAATAAAGAGAGGGGCATTTTCTCCATTTGTAAAATTTAAGTGTCGCTCAAAGTAACACGGATGTCGACTTCCAAAATAAACTGTTGAGCTACCTGCCCAGGAATACTTAAATAAAAGTAAGTACCATTGTCTGTTTTCTGAGATTAATTTCTTCTTTTTTATATTAACCCATTTCAAAAGCATTAAAACTTTTCTTTAGTTACAACTGAGGGTCCTTTCCCAACTATTATCCGATATTTCCCGAATAGCCAACTGAGAAGCATTTTGTGAAAGCGGTCCGGGGTTACATCGCCTATATGCGAAATGACCTCAGCAATCGAAGACTTTTTAAAATTTTACAAGTCGAATATTTCTGGATTTCGGTCAGCAAAGGAGAAATCTGAATCGCTTTCTCTAAAATTAACTATGAAATGAACTTGCAAACCAATAAATAAGCGATTAAAACACATAATTTTATAGGACGAATAATATTATCAAAATGTATAGATAAAGCATTATAAAAAGTCTAGTTAAAGCGAACATCGAAATCGTCTTGTTTTTGAAGCCAGATGATTCTATGAACAAATGAAAGCACAACGCATCCGCTGTAATTCTCGAGCATAAACAGTAATATTTTGAGAGATATTAAATGCGAAATTCTCAAAATGTATCTCAGAAAAAAAGCAAAAAATATCTCCAAAGAATAACGACTCGGATGAAATTTCAAATTTTACACATAATTTTAAAATGTATACATCTTTCGAGATATGACCACAATAAAGAATTATCTACGCCAACCTTAACTTCCGCTTTTTTACGACGGCCCCATTTTTCGGAAGAAAATTCGCAGTTTTTTGTTCACCATCCTTTACGCCGCCGTTCCGAAAAACGGCTACCGAACGAAACCTTATAAAAAGTAAGGGCGAGTTTATCACCAGGGCTGCTCACGTGACTTTTATGAGTTCTGTGCGATCACAAAAAAGTCCTTCGGTCTCATTCGAGATGAATTTCCCATTATTTCATTGTACTCGTATCGCTTTCACGGCAGAACAAAAATATTAGGCGATCCAATGGTCTCAACAATCGAATCGCACGCAACAATGGATCCGCGGGTTTTTAATGCACTCACAATGGCGCGGTTAATAGATGGAATTTTCTATAATCATGCGGCCAATCGTTGAAAAGCGTGTTCGATCAATCGAATATTCAATAGGAGGATTGTTGAATGAATTTGTAGGGAAGACTTGGAGTGAAAAATCGATAGCAGAAAACGGGGTGAATTGGGTTTCCATTAATCTCCGCACCATGTTTTGTCTTTAAATGCTGAGCCGGTGGAAAATTTACGTTGACTACGATAGTCTATGCGTCGCAATTGATGAAAGCTCGCTAGTTATGTAAAAGAAATAAAGGAAAAGAAAATGAACGAGAAAAATTATTTGCACGCTAAAAATTTCACGGATGACAACTAATAAAAATAAATAGAACTCGGTTGTAGCTCCTTTGAAGAACCAATTCTCTTTCAAAAAAGTCGGCACTCTATTATTTGAATTCTTCGAAGACAAATCGCAAGGTGATTGTAAACTCATCATCATAAGTGATAACATACCGCAATTCCTAAGATCTCGGTAAATATGATTCAAGAAAATGGAAAAAAAGACCGTGTGAGTCAAATCAGTACATTCATAATATCTGTGATGACCCGAATGACGGAAATATTACAGCTACACGTACAACACTTATAATACATCCACTTTTATAGCCACTGGTCAAAAAGATAATATGGTGACAAAATATGTCAAAGTAATATAAAATTATTTTCGAATTAAGATAAGATTTGAGACGAAAAACCATTCGCTCTACTCAAAGCCCCAAATCTTAGCAGAAAATGCTCAAATCTGAAGAAATAAGTCGGTTGATGTGAATAATCCCTTATTTGAAATTGTCAAATAACATTTCAGCGATGTTTTAAGCTTCTATACACGGCTGTATCGCTATGCTTGAGGGTTTCCCTTTATCTTTCGTATAGAAATAATAATGTATTTATTTCATTTTCGTAGATGAACAACGAAATGAAAAAATTAAGAAAGCATAGAAATAATGAAATTAGACATCCCAGAAGAAAAATCTTTTAAGGCACATGCATAAAGCCACAACATCGAAAATTATAAAGACAATACGCAATTTTTACTTCGTTCACCGCAAAGTTTTTAGATAAAGCAAAGGAAAAACTCAACTTGCGCACATACTAGAAAGTAAGTTTCATTTCTTAAGTAAGCAAAAATGTTTCATTCTGATAACTGCGTTTCTATGAGTTCACAGATTTGCAGGTCAAAAATTTCTCTCGGAATAATTTGGTAAAGCCACCAATTTATCAGAGAAAAATTCCGTAGGGTAAAGCCTTATGTGCGCCATTGATCAATCCAAGTCTTCAAAAATTTCACGAATTTTTCATAACAAATTACGTACATTACATGTTATACGAGTCACTTTACACGCGCGGGAGGATTTCACGGGTTGGATGAAGAAGTATGAAAAGGAGCGCCAAAGCTGGCTTAGATGATAAAGGAAAGCAGGCTGAATTGGTCGATAGTGACGCATTCGGAGGAGAAAGAATCCAGGGATGAGCCAAGAGAGTAAAAAAAGGCCTAGAAGCCGGGATGGCGCACGGTGTGTGATTTTTCAGGTATCAAGACGTCCTTTCCCACGCCCTCCACCGGTATCGCCCGCGGCGTGGAATCGAAGGCGGTGTGGGCGAGACAGGTGAGCGGGAGCAGGTAGGCAAGGCGTAGTAGGTGGGCGAGAGAAAAAATCCTCTCTCTCCCTCGCTCTATTTCTCCCCAACTAGCGTTTAATTGTCCCCGCGACCTTTTACACGGGAAAAAGTCCCTTTTCCTCCGCTTCGATACTTGTGTAAGGAAAGTGAGATCGTTCCTTGGCTTCGGGTATCCTTCTATCTTTTAGAAGAGGAAATTCCAGTGAGATCCACCCACCAGATGGGAACAGCGAGAATTCGACGACTTAGAGAAATTACTGAAAGGTGATGCGACGCCATTTCGTACCATATGAGTAGATACTTGTGATAATATTGTCATCCTGGAACGACTAATTTCCTGCAGACGTTAGTCCGGTAGATGCCAATACTTAATTGTGCCAATCACGGAACTAAATGACCTAAATAATTCCAGGAGAGGAAATTTTTCTGATTTCTGCGACGATATTTCGTAATTAAGGACAAGGACGGTGTTTTGGTAGCTGTATTAACTCTTCTAAAAAATAAACGTGACTTGTAAAAACAAGGGAAACACGTGGACTTTGAACAGTATTCGTAAGACCTCGAGTGGTTAAGGAAGGGAATTTAAATAGATAAAGTGGAACAGCGATGAAGAGATTTAACACGCTTGTCTGCATAGGAGCCGCCAAGGGCAAGGGTGCTTGAGATTTTCTTAACGATTCGTTCTTCATCACCTTAGAGGTGGCCTTATCAGAATTAAAAATCGAATATTAGCGCTAAAATTAACTAAGAAATGACGTGGAAATATGCTTCAGATAGTGTAGACCTTGGTGAAGAGGAGGTGACCGCAAGGTAAAACTTCAGTTGAGGGCGTACTTGGTCATAACCTTCGAAGCCATGATTAGAATTCTCTTCTAAAATACTCAAACCATAATTTTATCTAATTCAAAGAGCAAAAGAATCTGGTCGCATTTGAAGGGTTGACTTGCACGTATTTAGCTCAAGGCGGCTGGTTCGCAAGGGGGATAAAGGGGTACATCTAAAGCCATTACTTAAAAAGATTATTAATGAATTTAGGAAAGATTTTGCAGTAAAACTCTTGCTTATTTCAATACAAATGGAACGAAATCGGGTTTATTAATAAATATATTACTTACGAAAAATCTGATGGATTAACTTAGGATATCATTAGAGTGTCGTCTAATTCAAGAGCAGAGAAACCAAAATAGCACCAAAATCGACATACTTGGTACTTACTGAATTATCAGCTAGAATAATTACATTGCGTATTCGAACTTGCGATTCCCTCTTTAAAATACTTAAAAGAAATCTGTCTAGCGATAATCCTAGCAGATCTGTTGACTAGAACTCAAATTTAGTTTCGAACCACACCAAATAAGAAACCCATGACGACCAGTTTAGACGTGACTCTCTTGAGTAACGCCCACTCATTGTCACCAATTACCCCTTCTCTCTTACTTTACCCCTCTGACCGACCTGATTGACGGCGCATCCAAACCGGTTGCCATAGTTTTCTCACGCTTCACCACTAAAACGCATTCCCATAGGATGGAAAACATCTATTAAAGATAGAGCATTCGAAACTTAAAGTATGATTCTGAAGGTTTTCATCTATGACATATAGACTGTGGCTTTCATTGCATTTTCGTTGAGTACTCAAACCATGGCCTTGCGATGGAAACAACTTTTAAGCATAAAAAAATAAAGATTCTACGGCCAGTCGTTTCCCCAGGCGATCGATCTGAAGTACTCCACGATTGAGCGAGTTAGATTCACTTAAATTAAAAATTTCCCTCAAACATATAATCTCCGTTAATGGTCTTAGGGATGAAAAATACTAACTTTTCACGGATCCATCAGTTGCTCTACGTTTTTTCCAATCCTCGGGACACGAAGAGACTGGAATCGATGAAAATAGAATCGCAAAAAGGTCGACAGATTCCAATAATAATTCTCTTCCACGCATGTAATTTCCCTAACCACCCCAAGCTTCGAATCGAACGCAACGCTATCAGCACCAAGCATTCATTCGTTCTCATGAGTGAATCTTTATTAGGATCGCTTTTTCCTGCTTAAAAATCACTCGAAACGGAAAATGGAAACATTCGCTCCAAACTTCGGCTCGAGGAAGGTTTTAAAATCCCTCCTAATGTTCTATAGTTCATTTTTAAAATTTAGGGATCTACAATCTTCGATAATTTTATACCTCACCGAATATTTTGTAGCAAAATTATATTCCAAATTAATGATACAATTCCAAGAGCTCCAATTTTAATTGAACATAAAGATTGGAACTTTTCTGACTAAAATTTTAGTTTAATGGTTCTCTAAATTGTAGGTTTTTTCTTGCATTTACATGGATTTGTTCTTTTTCATCCTTTAGTTGCAAAGATTTTTCCTACACTATAATATTCCTTCCTTTTTTAACTAATCTTTGCAAACATTATAGCGACATTCTACAAACAGTAACTAACAACAAGTCTTCAAGGGGAGAAGGCTCCTTCGCCCCCTGGATCCGACAATAACGCATTGTTCTGACCTATAAGAAAACTCCATTAAATGAAGGAGGAGTTGTGCAATTCAAAGGGGTGATAACCCGTCCGCTCAATTTTCTACTTTGAATATTGTACTGCACATTTAAGATCAACGATTAAGGCTAAAAATCAAACATTTCTATATTTCCAATGCGTACATTTTTATGCTGAAAACCCACCAACCCCTGAACAGCACAATTCACGAGAAATATGAATCAGTAAGCTAGGGATCCGGATCCTGGACATCTGACATCGAGAAAACCGACTGACATAACCCTTTCAAACGAACGTATCAAGAGGAAGATTACTGAAAAAGGAAGGCGAAGAAAAACGGACATTTCTTTCAAAAGGCGAACGAAGGAGAATATAAACGAAGAGAATGTCGATCGGCCGTCTCTCACTATAAGAACCCCAACAATGGTGTTGACTAACAATGGACTTTTTTATCGAACACAATCACTGGTCTCCAAAGGACTCCTTCACTCCTCTATCCCTATTCCTCTATTCAAGACGTCACTCATTTCTGACGTCCTGATGGGGAATTTCCTCACGTTTGAGGCGCGTGCCTAAAATTTTTTCATTATGATTTCCTTCGGAATTGATTTCCGATGATGTCATGCATGAAAAAGAAGACCGAGAGATGATCGAAACAGAATATTCTAATTAACGGTGATGGGATAAGAAGACATTTCAAACGGAACATTATTCAGAATAATTTGGGATAATCTTTTCGTGACTTTCATATCCTCTTACATCGAGTCCAGTGTAATCTAGAGGATCGTCATATTCTGAAAAATACTCTGAGAATTCAGAATAGTACCGTAGTGCCTTGGTTAACGACGGTTCCAGGATTACCGTCGTTATCCTTGCATAGGTAAAACATAAAAAACTTGACTCTTTCCACAAAATACATTTATCAATTTTTGTAATTTATTCCGTTTAAACATAAGTTCGAATAGATATCGCAGGAATTATTTAACAACAAGTTGCACTGTAGTGTAAACAGAAAATTTATTTTGTATTATATTTAATATTGAGTATTTTTTCCATTCCTATAAAAAAGAGCATTTTCTGTATATTAAGCGCACTTAATACCCATTATTCCCAAGTCCTCACTCATAATAATGATTATGCGTGAATTGATGGAATAAATAATTACTTAAAGCTTACTGTGATAGAAGAAAGGCTTCTTCAGACAGAGATTTAGAAGTAATAAATGATGATTTACCTAGTGGTAAATGCCATCCATAGAACTAAAGCATAATTTCTTAAAAAGGCGACACGGACAATACCCTGCATCTCCACTAGTAACTCATATTCCTAATAATAATAAAGATTCGAAGGAAGGCATGCTCATTATAACTACATTGCCAATACATCCCCGATAAGCTGAAAATAAAGGAATGTAGAGGCAAAGATAATGATCAATTAATGGTTTTCATAGTTCGTTGTATGTGCCCTTGATTCTGATTTTTTGTAATCCCACCAAACACATGTATAATCGCATTACTTCGTCCGTTAACGAACCCTGATTATCACAGAATTATCGAAACACCCTAATAAAAGTAGCTCGCTACGGCGCGAACCGACAGAATAAAGTCCCTTAGACCTCTTATTAATAAATACACAAATGATAGAAAATTGCGTCAAAACTATCAGCGAATCAATTTCAAAAAGCGGACAAAAGACGAATTGATTCGCCACGTTATCTTAGGGGAAAGTAGCTTAAAAAGAACTTCCTTTTTTCGCCTTCAAAGTAGGAAATCCTTTAATTGGTATCCTTTTCTCAAGGGATTGACTCCGGATGGAGGTTATTACTCGAATCGAAGGAGGAATTTTGTCGGAAGATTTAACGTCGACGGGAGTTGGCGGAACAATCTCGTTAATGTTTAACATGTTGTGGAGTGGGAATGTGTCTGTTTCATACATTACAGCGATTACGTAATTACCGCGCCGACCGGCATTCCACAGCAGCTAACAAATCGAAGACGTTCAAATGGTTTATAATCGCACGAGGATGCTTCCCAGATCACTGCCGATTCCAACGAAGGAATGCTATGGCAAAAAATTCACTCCGAGCGCGATATAATTCCCTAGGATAATCCATGAACGTGTACAGTTAAACGTGTTAAATACGGGACGTTTGTAAGTGCTTTTGGCGCTCTGACTCTGAAATAAAAAAAGACCTCATTGAAAAGAACTTCAAGGAGAATAAGTAGAACGACTAGAATCTAGCTAATTAGTAACTGGAATGGCAACGGCAGATAATAACAAAAACCTCCCACAATTTATTTTTGTTGTATTTATTAAAAAATAAATCTTCATGAATATTTATTTATCAATTTGAATGATAACAAAGAGAAATTTATTTAGAATTAAAAATCAAGCGAAATATTCGATCTGTTACAAATGACTAAGAAGAGATACCGATAGATCTATCGTATCTCAATCATTCCTTAAAACAAATCCGTAGTATTTATTAGGCGGCTGTATTAATCCATTTCAGATTAACATGTTTTCATCGCGTGCACAATATCTTAACAAGACTCTATAATATAACTGATATTAATTCCCTGATAGCGTAAATGAGACTACGCGACCTCAACGTCTTCAACAATTTTCCAGACACTTAAATTTCCTCCATGAGTACATTTAGAATAACGGATATGTAAAAACGTTATAATCTCATAAAATTTAAACCTCTATAATGGTTACTGTTCCGATATATAATAACAATGTGGGTTACCTCTCTTAATTAGCGTACTGTTTGGCTGACATATACATTACTCTCTCGAAGAATACGGACAATATAAGAACAGACGTAGTATTAGATTTTAAAATATACATCAACGTACTTCGAACAAGGACAATAGACTCATTCTCGAATGGGTTTACTTTTTATTGTTACCTTTGAAATGCTTTCCCTCGAAAATCTCCAAACAAAGAGCCGTTGTTTAAGATCCAGTATTCTCAAGATGAATCAACGACAAGGATATAATCAAGTATCCGATCGTGAAAGAGTACACTACAACAAATTAATTAATGGGAATTAAGCTAATGATGACCCTCTTCCATTTCAACTTTATTGGTGTCAAATATACCATTGTAAAAGTCGGTCCTCATGCTAAAATTCGCCACCAATTCAAAACTCAACAAGGGCGGCGAGGGAAAGATAAAGTACAAGAACATAGATAAAGAATAAAAAAGTCACATAAAGGAGCAAACGCTCCGGAAACATATGACGATCGGTTTGAAAGGAGCGTCGCGAATTCATTCGGAAATGGAGAGCAGTGAGAGTGAGTGGCATCGATTGTTTGGAATAAAAACGGAAGTGGACGGCAGCGCCGCGAATTAATGCGGCAAAAAGAGCAAATTGGGTGCACCTGAGTCGCGATGGCCGAGAAGAATGCAATTTCGAACAATTACATCCCTCGCTAGAAATGAACAACGGCAGTCAAAACAAGCGACCTGAGCATGATAATCAAGTACTCCTGCACCTGGTCAACGAAGAAAGAAAAAATTAAGAGTATGCGGAGGAATTTAAGCAGGCGAAAGATGAGTCGGGTGTTGCATCGATGCCTGCTCGGATCGATCGACGCAAAATCAGATAACAGATACACTTGCTTCATCAACTCTTACGCGGCGTTAGATAGTGATTATTAATGGGAACATGAAGAGCCTTTCGGTAGGATAACGACCCAAAATTGTATCAGAGGCTACGTAAAATCGAACCTTCATCAAGTAAAACATCTCATTATCTACGATTAAAAAGGAATCGAGAGAAATTACCCGAAGAGAAATTGAAGCTTTAAATAAAAATGCTACGAAGGACAAGAGCGCGCTTGATTGATACTTTCAGTCTGTTCCAATAGCAAATCGAAGTCAGCTACCGATAATAGGGCATATAATCACAACTGTGGGAACCAAAGGAGATTTCGCAGAAAACGATTAGGGAATGGAAAATTGGAACGGAGGAGAACTAAATGAGAGTGATGAAAATAAATTAAGTGGGCCGGAGACTGAATAAATAAACAGAGAGAAAAGACTTTAATGAAAACAAGGAGAAGAAAGAGAGATGAGTAAACAGAGAATAAAGATGAATAGTAATGGCTGAAAAATTGTAAATTTCGTTGGGGAATCCAAAAATCATTTCTTAAATTTTCTGTAGATCTTTAAAATTTTGATTTAAGAGATATATTTCTCATATATGTGACTTTTTTACTCTATTTCTGAAATATATGTTCAGCATGAAAATATATAGGTTTAACTAACTTGGAAAATTAAGGAAAGGAAAATCGGTGACCCAAGAAAGAAGATGAAAACCTAATTCACGTAAGGGAAATAAATGCCCTTGGTCTCTAAGAAGACCGAAAGAATGGCTCAAAAGGAGTTTTCAAACCTCCGAACGCACTATCACGCCTGAAGATGTTTAGACGAAAATTGTTGTAACAAATTAATTGATTACCCGTGAAAATTACTTAGTATTTTTTAATTCTTAAGCATTTTATCTTCCATCAATTTGAGCCATCAAATCTATTACGCAATTGACGTCACGAACAAAGAATGAGAATCATGAGAAGAATACGTAAAAGGGAAGCCAAGGGTAAAAAAGTGGAGAGTAAACGAGGAAAGAAAAATAGAAAGTTGGGGAAATAAGACAAAAGGCATTCGGGCTAAAAGGAATCCTTTCCGTTCCTTTCGCCTAGCACTAATAATTTTCCGGTAAAGGTCGAAGCAAAGAGAATACTCAAGTAATCAAAAAATGAGAAAATAATGTGGAGAGAGAACACGAAAGTGAGGGAGGAATGTAAAGAAATAGAGAGTAAAGGGCGATACAAAGGTAAGAGAGAGGGCAGATGGGAGGAAACCTATTGGTATGTGAGAAGGTCCGGAAAGAGAGTTGGTATGAGAAGATAATAGAGGAGAGTTGGAAGAGAGGAATTTCCGTTGGCCTCCCTCACATATCGTCCGCACCACCGAGAGAAAGTGGCAATTTATGGCGTTTTCCAAATTGCCTCCCTCTTCTTTATTTAATGTCTTTTTCTTTATCTCCGAGGGTTTTTTATGCTCTCTTCGGGAGAGAAATGAGAGCGGCTTTAAGCAGTAATTGAGAGTAAAGAGGATCTTGAACTTTCCGCAGCGACGTCTTCATTTTCGACCCAATGCTTTCCAATAACGATGTCCGAGGAGCGGGAAAAACATCACGGTAATGTTCGGATATGGGAATTTAAAATCTGATGGAATGATAGCCTTTTAAGGGTTTGAGGCGATATATCAATTCTTTTTCGTCGGTTTTCTCGATTTACGGGTGCCGAAGGTCGAGATTTTTAAGAAAACATCCACTCGTACGAAAACGTCAGCCTGATATTGTAAAATCTCCTAGATGATGGGAAAGAGCGTTGGATCGCAATCGGAAAACATTGCCAACCTTTTTCTCCGAAGAATTCTCCTACCGTTTCTAAAAGATAATGAAGATTGAGAACTCACTTCGCTTAATATTGAGAACAACCTCATCCTAAATATTTTTTTTGCATATTCGAATGTCCTCTCCTTTTCGTCTCTATTTCTATCTTCACATACATAATTTATGTTTTTATTAAAACGTTGACGAAAGTGGACTTTTCAATTCCAATCTCGCCTTAAGAAAGACCATCAAGATATAAAGCACGACTAAAAGGAGTCTGTATTTGTAAAAGGGATACGATTTAACTTCCTCCCACTTAAACAGGTATGTCTGGGAAGGAATGAATTCAAAAATCTGACGAATATGAAAATGATGACATCGAAGTCGAATCTCAGTCTGACAGTTATTTCAGTTTTCTATATGATTAAAGTATCTATATGAAAGAGGAATAATTTTTAGTAGAAATTAAGCGGAGCACAGTACCACTTTGGATTTCGACTTAGCTTAAAATAGATTTAAATCTTCGCGAAAAACCACCTCTATATTTCTAATGAGAAATGTTCATCTTAAGAGAGGCCTACAATCATCCTACAGGGAAGTCTTTCTTTCTACGTTTACGTAACTAAGCGACGTTTAAGATACGTACCAGCGTCTGAGATAGTGACGAATAAATACTTGGACGACGATAAGGTCCGAGGATGTAATTAACTCGCACATTACAGTTCTGGCAATGACAAGTTTTCCGGTTCTAAAATTCCTCTAATGTGAAAATCAAATAGGACTTGAGAACGGCCTTGTCAGAAGTTACGAAAGGAAAACTTTTAATGTTTGATTGTAAGTAATCTTCAAGGTTACTAATCTGAGATAAACCGCCCGCATGGAGTCCAGGGATAGCCGGCTACGAACCCCGAGGGCATGGTCGCCTACTCACCGATATTCTGCCGCCTTTTTTAGCCCACTTTCACAAAAAAGAGAAAGCAAAATTTTCATACGAGACTGAAAAATTGCCTGTGCATCATTGTTATGGGATATCATTGGTAATACCTAGAAAATATTTTTATGTAATCGAAAGTCAAATCTATTTCAACGAAATACTCGTTTCGTAACTCGCTTTATTTTGACATTTATTTTCCCCAATTGTTTCACATAGCAATAAAACTTTGATCGCATTTTTAATGAATACATTATTTGAGAAACCGTTTATCTTCTTATTTCTCACGGCGGTAACACTCCGATAAATCTCCATCGCATGCTTTGTACATCATAGTGAAATTCTGGAGGATGACCTGGCTACTTGCAAGAAGATAATGATTAGAGTTGAGGTTGGGATTTATGAGGGAAAGAGGTGCTTTTCTGGGGACAGGACGACATGGTAAGCCGCAGATAATCAATCTTCGATATGTTAACCCAAGATGACGACGATGATATACGAAAATTAGATGGATAAGCTAGCAAAGATGGGAAATGAAGAAATACAACATGCGTTTCCGATTGATGAGGAAGATCAAATGAAATGAACGAAAACAGCATCGACATTTATCAACATACTTAAAATTCATCAAGCTGAGGATTTCCGCAGATCAAAGGTGAATCAGTGAAACTAAATTTTTCTTCGATTCCTTTACATAATTATTAGATATTAGAGGATATGATGCAATTTCGAAGAGCAAAAAGAAGATATGAAAGTTCATTCCGAGAGAGAATACTTCGCTCTGGTGTTTTCTCATGCGGAAAAGATACGAACTAACGCAAGAAATTCAGTCTTCGAGGAAACGATTCGACGACATCGACGAATCCTCAACAAAAACAAGATTCAGAAAAACACGGAAATAAGACATCGCGAGAGAAATGAAAAGCGATTGAGAAAGTATTTTCCACATTACTTATTGCTAGGATATTACCAAAAATTAGGATATAACTATGCTATAACACCCTCTTTTGTTGATACTCTTTGATTGGAAATATCTCGTCCTTAATCATTCATTTATTAACGATTCCAATATCATAAAAAATAACAATCTAAAGCGGAATCCTTTAAATTAATAAATATATTGGCAATGAATTGTTTTATAGTTTAATTTAATTTTTCCTTTCAATGCTTAACTTCCGTTTTAAGCACGTGGTGTAAAACATCTTGTATTACTTAGGGGCGGAAGGATAAAAAGTATTAACTACATAAGGAATGTAAACAATAAATAATATTAGCTACTTGAGCAGTATAAACTACATAAACTTTATTAACAGTATAAGTATTATGTATTCTTTGGATGCAGCATTCCAACCATATAACGATAATTGTAGAAATTTACATATTGTATCATTCGGTACAGTTAGAAAAAAATGTACTTGTTACCAGGTAATTTTGGCTTTCACATTACACTACAGATATTAAAATATCTGAATAATGGATTAATGATTTCTTCTCAAATTTGTTATTCTCAGGGTTATCCATTCATTGTGCAGCGCTTCAATGGACCTTTTCAACTATTGCATTCCCTTCTAGAAAAGAAAGGAATGGACTAATGCGCTCCTCATATTGCCTAGTAAGCTTAATTCTCTCGCCAAA
Source organism: Pachydiplax longipennis (assembly GCA_036926295.1). NCBI lineage: Eukaryota > Metazoa > Arthropoda > Insecta > Odonata > Libellulidae > Pachydiplax > Pachydiplax longipennis. The sequence continues at coordinate 68,878,405 of JAVFKF010000004.1, read as the reverse complement.
GCATTAGATAGCTAAAGGTTGAGAAGCCATCTTATTCGGGATGGTGATTTTCCTGACAAACAAGATGATATACATGAAGTTTAACTCATAAAAAGAAGTAATGCTTGATTGATTTTGTCATTAAAATCCAGAGTGAATGAAACTTCCATAAGCCATAAGATTAACGTGGTCTCTTCATGAAGTTGAACGAATTAGTGAGTGGAGTCTTGAAAACCGAACCTCTCTGCGAATCCCACAAGAATCAAAGTTTTATTCCGACTGCGAAAACCCACGAATTCGGAAATTCGAAGCACTTCTCTCTTCACCTTTTCTTGGAGCAATCCGTTCTTTCGATAAACAGGCGCATGATAAACGTAATCGAGAGAAAAGCGAATCGGGCAGTCCATCTGCCACAGTTAAACCCCACTCTCGCCCAATTAACCGCCGTCCGGAACGGTAAATTACGGGAAAGGCAATCGAGAGATCTGACCACCGAGCCCTCCGTTAAGAGGAATGAAAATTTGAAACAAAAAAAGCGAGAAAAGAATAAGGAGAAAAAGGACTAAATCCGGTTGACGGGCATCACAAAAGGGCCCCTCTACACCATCCCCATCTCTTGGGAAAGATAGGAATCACTCACTCACTCGGGGGCTAGCTAGACCCATTCATTATATATGCGCAGTACACGGTTCATTTGGAACGACTATTTTTCAGGGAGTTGAATATGAAAAAACGTGTATTGGATTGGTGACGGAGGCAAAAGGTCATCCACACCTTCCTTCGTCTGGGGATCGAAAAAAAAGTGGGCACCGAAAAAAGAAAAAAAAAGTTGAACTGAGCATAAAAATCTCTGGGAGGAGAAAATAGGAGGGGAGTTCCAAAACTCGAAATTCAAGGGTAACTTGATTCGATTTATAGAAACCCGTGGTCACAATATTTCACTCCCTCATCTTTGTTGGCAAGGGGATGCTGCGCCGAAATCGAGTTACACAAGAATTTAATCAAAGGCCTTCTTGGGAAATTGAAATTGAACCGAAATGCTGGACGAGGATATGCTTGAAAAGTCGTTACGTGCATTCTTCTGAGGATAAAATAATTCTCTGACAAACGATAAGACTGACAATAGTATGGAAAAATCGGTATTTCTTCAAGTGAAGAATTACGAAAAAATAAAATTTTCTCTTAAATTATCGATAAGAGTAAGAATTCGCATAAATATTATAGAATAATTGACCCATGTATTCAACACAGCAGTTGATAAATTAAAGAAGAAAGGAAGCCTTCAACAGTAGCTCACATTAATTATAATATTGTCATTTTTGCTGTGATATAAGATTGAATTTAAGTCATACTTCATTGGCAAAAACTTTTTCACGGAAACATTAAGGAATAAAAACTCAGCAATAATTATAGGAACTATAATCCTTTTCCCATTGCTTAATCTGCATACCTCGATGAGCGAAACCATTCACGAACCTCGTTCGAAAGCCTCGTGAAAACGAGAGAATTTTAACTTACTGAAATAAGTAGATTACACCATAATACTTCAAATACTTGTCTCTATCATTGAAATATTCTCTCCTAATGTATCAGTGCAGCAGCAATCAGTAACTCTCACAAGAAACTCACCTGAAAGAAAAGAAAACGTACATTAGTCAATCGGAAGTAATCGACATGGCAAATATTACAATTATACATATATATCAATAATCATAGAATAATATTCCACCATAAATTCATCAACATTCACTACTGTGGCTTATTGGTGGGTATATATATATATGGTAAAATGAGAAAGGCCAACGAGAAATATTTTAATTTTTCGAATTAAATTATCATTCCTATACTTCTCCTTTGTTAACATTTTTCAGGAAAAAGTACGGACATTTTATGTCGCCATTTGGGCATAGCTTATTACAATTTGCAAAGCAAATGAATGATCAAGTCGAACATTAAATTGATAATCTAGTGGTAATTACGCTCTCCTTCCTTAAAAATCTCAACAGGTGAGTAAAGATAAAAAGAGATTCGTATTTCTCGAACAGAACAGAAATAAATTAACTATATGAGTGATCCAATGCGATACATAAAAGGAAAAAGGATGATGTAGTCCAAGTCCAAAATTCCATCATCCAGGAAGTCAATAATGATTGGTGGCTTTAATGATTATATTGTTCCCAAAAGGGACCTCAAAACAGAAAATGAAAGATTTTCTATGAATAAATAATGTAATAAACTAATATAATTATAACATATATTCACAATTCTATCGAACATTTTTTATCTTCCTCTTTCCATATTGATCTTTCCTCATATTTTTGTCTTCAATATTTGAATTAGTGACTTAAAACTTCGTCGTTACAAGTGATTATTTTGTAAATGTAAACATCAGAAAATTTACAAGTAAATATTACTACTAGAAATACAGAAGAAAACCTGAGAAGCAATTCGCATTCCGATGAAAGGAAAGAAAAATGTACAACAGAAACAAAAAAATCAATCATGTATGTGATTTAAGAGCCGATGGCTATATATGGATGGAAAAATCAGAAAACTGGCAGAACTGGGAAACAATTCGCAATGTAAGCGGAGGAAAAACAAGCATAAGAAGCATTTATCTGGAAAGAGCACGAAGAAGGACTAAGTCGAGGCAATCGGAAGGCGGGCGCTATCTTCGGTCGGGAATCGAATGCCAATCAGTGGGACGGAGTGCCCGCTTTTTTTTAAAGTCCAGATATCTTCCATTTGGGCCTGCAGACGACCCTGGACCAACCCAGACATTCGAGAAAAAAAACCCACCCACCTAACCAAAATCAGCCGCCCCCTCCATGACAGACTCTCTCGGCGAACCCAACAGGTTCGTCAGACTCTCAAGAGAAACCCAATATCGGTGGCAGGGGAGGGGGCGAGTTGCCCCCCGGAGTGGGGCGAGCCAAATAACGAAGCGACTGGCGAAATAAGAAGAATTAAGGAGCCTTCTTGGTAACGCCATCTTCAGCTGACTAATTTCCAAGGGTCCTATTCGACGCCTCCGCAGGCCCTTTTCGACCCATCGATATTTATTTTCCGAATTTTTTCAATTCGACTTTTACCACCATAAATCCGCCTCACCGATAATGGGCGGCTGTAAAATATATATAAATGGCTGAAGGAGAAATAAAAGTAACAATTCTCGAAAGCTGTTTGAATTTATCAAAGCGTCGTAAATAATGAGATTCAATTATGGACGCTTAAAGGGTGATTTATTAAATTTAGCCAAATCCCAGTTCGCGCAAGCCTTCGAATTCAGTCACCTGAAGGCATTCTTGGTAGACTATGCCATAAAAGTATACGACCAAATTGAGATGAAAACGTGGCATTTTTATTAAACTTTCCGTTGAGCAAGTAATGGAGAAACGAGAAATTCAGCGACTGCTTCAAATATGATCCCAATACCCAAGTAAGTAAAAAAAAATCTTCTTCGCTGAGAATGACGCTAATTCAAAATCAGGTTAAGGACTTGCAAGCATCATAAGGCACCATTGACTCGTTTTTTAAGTCAGTATGTTGTAAAAAAAGAGTTCAAACGATCAAGGAGATAATTCGTCGAGTTCGCTTGTATCCTTCATTTCCTCTTCATAAGACTATGAGGATTGGAGTATTCAGGCAGGATTCACGACCACGACTTTCTTCTTATGGCTTCATATATAGACATATGAACGAAAATATTGAATTTATTCCCCAAATTTAAATTATGTTTTCCATTCAGTTTACATTCAAAATTAGGAATATGTAAAAACCCAAATCTTTGATAAAAGAGGAAAGAATTCGCCTTAAACAGTAATTTTTCCTGCACACAGGTAGATTTAAACATTGAACGGATATCGGAGTCCGGAAAATAAATAAAATCCAACACTGAAATGTATCCGTGGTCGTCCGAGAAGTCACGACCGGTTGCCACGGGCGACCGAACTCTTTTGTTCTTCATTTTTCATCTCTTCTCCGAAAGAGGCGCCACAGCTGCAATCACACCGCGTATCATTAGCTTAAGTAGCCTCATTTGGCACTTGCGATTTATTTTAGTCCGTCCGTCGTTCTCATTGCTCCTTTAAGGCCACCGCTCTTTTATCATTATTCGACCTTCGCCACTTTTTCTTTGGGTATCATCGCAAAGCGTACTTTTTGCTTCCAGACGATGGGAAATGCGGCTTTCGATAAATAAGCGGTGAGAAGGATTCGATTGAGAGCGATTTTAACTGCCGGAGAAAATCGAAGACGTTTTTGACGGAAGGTCTTTTCGCCTCGAAATGATTTGCATTTAATAAAGGTTTCAGTAATACAATAACCACGGCAACTTTCATGAACCGCACCGAAGGATTATCCGTGAGAAACGAGCACTCCTTCGCTATATCGAGGTTATCCTTTCCTTTGCATATATTAGCTCGATACGGATTAGGTTAGGGAAACGGGAATTTACCGAAAGATTTTTTCATTTTTATCTTTTTCAACCTTTTAAACTCAGAAAACCTTTCAGCCTTAAAACTTCCTTCTTCTTTCTTTAAAACTCTCATTGAATTATGACTGAATATTCGTAGTCCAGCTGATATGAAGATCGATTCCAAAGAAGTCTAAAAGTTAATGAGCCACTATTGCCAATATTTACTCAATTTCCATCCTAAATGTTATATAGAGATATTTTGAAGTAATTTCTTTAAATCGTCAGATGGTAAAATTATTCGACCATTTCTAAATTCTATTAATTTCTAAAGTGCTCCTTTCAATACAGACGACAGAGGGCAAATCACATCGATATTTAAGGTACCGATTAAATATTCGTTAATTACAGGCGATGGATTTAGTATACCTAAATATATATACAACTGGAAATTTAAAAAGGAAATTGCATTAAGGTGGAAAAATGTTAGGATGGCATCAGTTAATCAAATTTAAGGAAATACATTTTTACCAAAAATATTGTAAATACATGATATGATGGAAGCTTAAATGTGAAGAATAAGAAAAATCAGTCACAATAACAGAATGCAACGCTACATTATTGATAAATTCGTGGTTATTCGCTATTCTATTCACGGCTACCGATAAATCACTCGATATTCGGAGGCTATATTACTTCGTGTTATGGAAATCACAAAGATACACGGGAAGTCTCACGTTTCGAGCCAAAGAGACTTTAAGGGCACCACTATTGGTCACTTGGAAACATAGGGACAAGAATGGCGCCTGCCTCTATCACGGTGTTCTTCTACACGAGCGATTTCTCCCTTTGGCGTGCATTTACATAACCGCCATCTTCCACGTGACTAAGCAGTGGATGGAGGACACCGAAGTGGTTTCTTCCTCAACAGCAAGGGTGTCCAACAAAACTAATAAAATCACACGTTCGTCACTGACGAGGACACCTTAACGACCTGAATGTGATTTACCCGACATTTACCGAGGGAAACATCGATTGGCTGACTGAAATGGAAAGATACGGAAGAATAAGTATGAAACTAGACTGTAAGCAAGAAAAAGAACAAATTATGAAACGAATCTATTGTCCTGATATTCCTCTGGGTATACAATTAGCCCATACGGTAGGGGCGGACGTACATCTACTACACCTTCCGCAAAGATATTTTCTCTGATTTAACCACGTTTTAATTTTTTAATGTTTACCAGCCAGTTTCAAGAAGCCAATGTTCGCAGCCAATGTATCGTAGCAAGTTTTGAATTATCGCCAGATGACTTAATTACTCTGCGGAGAGTCAGATGAATAAAAGGAATATTTTCAAGAATAAATGGCTAAAAATTACAATAAAATGCAAGTGATGCAAATTGAAAGGTATCCATGGATAAGCTAAATATGAGAATGTAGAGACTTGATTTTTGCCAAGATTTATCTTGGAGATACATCTAGGAAGACTAAAGGGAACTGACATTCATTCTTAACAAGAGAAATTAGGTTGAATGACAATAATTCTTTGCCCAAACGGAGAAAGAAAAATATCGAACTCTGTGAGGATTACGTAATAGGAGGCTTTTAAAGGGGTAGAATCTTTCACTTGTGCTCATGCGAATACACCACCGATAGCCAGAGATACATTTCTCTTAAACTAACGAGTTATTATGATTTACGAGAGATACGTTAAGAATAACGAAGGAAAATAAAGCAGAAGGAGAAGAGGAGGTAGCAAATAAAACGATCAGCTAAATTAAACTTCTTCGGCTGAATGAAACCAAGTTGAAAGCAATCGAAAAGAAAGATTACCCTATCAAGAGCATCTTTATGCAGCAATTATCGCACAAAAAGCGGCAGACGAGCAAATCAGGAACGCGGGAGGTAAGGGCGAAAGAAATTTTTCTTAATTTGGTAAATGGCTCTCGGAAATCCCTCCTTATTTCACTCAACGACATCGCGGAAGATAAAATATAGTGGAAGCCGCACTGAAAGGTCCGGGTAGCAACCGTGTCGCACCGGAACTCTCATGGGAAAAAAAGAAATATGGTCTGGCCATCCACTTCCCCGAAATGGTAAAGAAGACTCATTTTTTCCATTTAGAGCCAAAGAACCCCTTCGCCCTCCCACAACGTCTCAATCTCTAGCTATTAACACGTGGGATTCTATCGCAGGCTTTTCGGACCTATTATAGAACCTTGCGGGACGCCTAAAAACGACTTGTTAGCTTTTTTTTACAATACCTACGCCCATATCGTTTCAGTTTATTTAGCTATCCACTTTTATAGTTTCGTTTGTGTCATATTTCAATGCTGCCGCTCACAAACAGCTCGTGTAGTAACTAATTCAACGGTGTAGATGGTGAGAAAAGATACTTTGAAGCTCCTTGCCGTGATCAATCAACGTTAAGACCGCTTGGAACAAATCAGCAGACTTCGAACGAGATGACTCGTAAAAAGGAAAAAATGACACCTCTCAGTTCCATCGCCGATCGAACAGCTGAGAATCTGAGGCGAAACCTTTAAAATACGAGACAGTTCTTCGAGGAGTACATTCGCAGACATAGGAAATGGCCGATGAAAAGGTTTTCTGAGGAAATCTAAGCAATAAAAATTCGCAAAGCGTGCTTCGTCAGCCAACGTGCATATCTTTTCTTTGCAAATTCGCAAATCGCAAAAGACGACCGTACAGTGTGAGAAGGTTTCCGAACACGAGTTTAAGAAAAATATTCTGGAGATGGACACAGACCTCACGAATGGCGTGAAAAACTTTAAAGCTTAGCGCATGATTTTATGACAACAATAAGTTGGAAAATGCCATTTGCCTAACCAATATTTCAGGTAAGCATAAATTATTTTCAGCTGTGCTTCCCTGCGTGTGTGATGCAGAATACTGGTGCCCTGTGCAATCTGTATGAAATACTACTATTTTCCCCCTGCCATACGCCACTGGCGGCTTGCGGGGTACTTATCTAAAATCTATGGAATAATCCGATTATAATTCGTTCTTAAAATTTTGCGGAACACTACGTATAATGGAAGTTCGTAATGCAAGCTTTAATATAACCTATTCCACACTTAACCTTTCTCATTTATCAAATTTAATTTAGAATCAAATCAACAAAGACGTGGTGTGATGTTCCGCATACATCGAGTAAAAACGTAAACAGGGGAAATAAAAGTCTGGCAAGCATTGCCTAAAATGACGAGATGGATATATAAGTTTTCAGATATAACTATAAAAGAAAAGCTAATTTTAAAATGCTTCAGAAATCGTAAATGCAGTGTTCATGGCATCTTAACTGCGTAACAACAAAAACAGTAATAAATTATCATTCGCTGAGGAATGGCTTGAATACCACGAAAAAATCGCTGGAGTTAGTACAATCTTCATTTCTCAGTTCATTTCATTGTCAAATATTTCTATACTTAAAATTCCACAAACTATTACAAGTGCAGTGGATAGTTCAAACGTCAATTTTCATCGAATTCATAATGTTAATTCGAGGAGGATAGGCCCAAATTCCTAACATATTCAAATACTTCACATTTCCTTAGTGATTTCGAAATTTAATTTGATCCCCATGAAAAGATATCCCACACCATCTCCTCAGAAAGGATGGCGACGATACTGACCCCGTGACATCCGTTTACTCGTAACCAATTCGTTTTACAACGGTTTGGGTACGCGTGGGAGACAAATTAGGCTGAGGATTAAGCGGATAAATCTGAAGATTCCAAGTCTCGCTTTTTGCGGATCCTTTTAAGGAAAACGGCTCAGCAACTTCGAGAAATGGGCCAATAATAATACCGGTGGTTCTTGACGTATAAATCATCTTAAATATCGACTTTTATTTTCGAATAAAATCCTTTGACAAATTTCTCCAATTCTTCCATTAGCATACTACTTTCTTAATACCTGCTCTCCCATTTGATGCGGCAAAAATAGAAAATTAATTTTCACGCTATAATTTATATAAACGACTATCAAAAGAGATTATAGTCTTCTGACTTTTTCCCTGAATTTTTCGAGGAAAGAAACATCACCGAAATAAAATAGTAGTTGCTTTTTTGATTACTCAATAATGCTACAACTCTATCTTTCTTTCCGTTATCAATAAATCGAGATTAAAACATCTGAAGCATAATATCAATGCAGATTTCTTTATAGTACACATTCTTATTATGCATTATCAGTGTCATTCCTTATATTCATTGATAACTTTCCAAAACCTGATATAACCGTAAACCTTTAAAAAAAGAATTACGATTACTGACAATATGAACGTTCAAATCAGCATCAGCAAGGACGACGCGAAAAATCGATAAGAAATGTGAGACAATAAGGAACCCTAAATTAAGCAATTGTCCAAGAACTTGAATAGAACGTGCATATATGATTTTTTAACGTTACAAAGAAACAAAACCAATGCAGATATCTTATTTATACGAAACTGGGACAGGTAAATTCCATCTAACTTTTGGATTGGGATTGGAAGAGAAGAATTTTTCCATAACTTTAAAACAAATTTTTAATATTAATATCGCTTATTGGATATAACTTCTTAATATATGAGAATAACATGCAAGCATTTTACAAAAAAAGGAGAATTAAAACAATGATAAAATAATAATGAGAAATTCAATATAAATTCGACAACGTAAAGCCACGGATACTTCATTAGTTTGTACAATAACCCAAGGCCATTATTTAACACACAAATATTTCCGAATCTATAAATGTACACAATATTGGCAAACTCTAATATTCGAGATATAATGCTGCGCTGATGGCATGGCAACAACGTCCTTATCCCTCACACGCATCCTATTTGCTCTTGCCGACAAAGGAGTCTCTCTTTAGGGAAAAACACCTGTTCCCTTTGTCAGTGGCAATTCCTTCCGCCCACTCTCCTCTTTGTGAGATCCAAAGGGGAGAACCCCATTACGACATTGGAAGGCGTAGGATACTATTATTATTAATACATTAATTGCAGTAGCAACACAAACCCGATGGCAACTTCTACAGTAGTCTTATACGCTATTAACATGGCACAATCTACATAATCTGTCCAAAAATACCTTATGATTTTAAGGGAAAGCCTTAAACACGAGATTTTAATAATATTTGTTCAATAATTTAAGTTCGTCGCCTAATCAATTTGAACTTATCGCACATCGTGCTCTCCTGATGTATACTGCGTATGAAGTCTTCTCCGATTTTCAACCAGGTCAGATAAATCGCTATTCTTCAGAGTTCTTCCCGATGGGTATTCTCTCAGGATGCAACTGGTTATTGGGTATTTATTGTGATGCAGAAACTCTAAAAGATGTACTAAAGTGCAGTATTGTAGGCTAATAATCGCCACAGAAGTCAGAGGAATTATAAATTACTTCATTTATAAAATAATAATTTCAATAACTAATATTTAGAAATAATGACACAGAGTAAAATAAATGCGATAGAAAAAAGTTTGAGGAGCATATTATTCACCGAAATGCTACGTTTTCAGTTGATATCGCAGCATATTTTCAAAAGATATCGTTTTATAAAAAGCTTCCGTTCTGGTATCAATGAGATATTGGGATAAGTGTCCTTTCAGAGATTTCCCCATTCGAGAGGAACATCCACGAGGCTTACTTCATTCGCAGTAAATAGAAACTAAAAGCTGTGCACAAATCGCATGCCTCCACCCGCGAACTACATCTTCCGGCGGAAACACCGGCGATTGAAGAATTGTCCAATAATAAGGAGAGCCGACAGCTGCCGGTGCAGGACCACTTCGCGGCATCTCTTCAGGGTGGAGCACGCGCGTATAAAAAACAGACGGCTGTTAAAACACAAGAGCCGCCTACGTGTCTTTTTTTACGAGGGATCGCTTGGATTTCAGTGGAAAGGGATTTGGCGGCATCGAAAGAGGGCGTGGATTGGATCATAAAAAGGAGGAATTTGCGACAATGCTGATGTCATGTCATCGGACACGTGCAGTCTTAGAGTAGCGCATTTCTTCTAACTAAATAGGGATCGCAGATGGGGGCTGAAGTCCACTGAAATCTTTGCTGAAGCGAACTCGATCGCAAGAGCATTGGCCAAATAAATGTTAAGCAAAATCGGGAATTTGATGTTAAAGAATAGAGTAGTGATGAAAAAATTCCATATATCATCACAGAGGATGATAGAAATACGAAAATTTCCTCTGCACAATAAATAATAATGTAAAACTAAATGTGATATTTTAATTAAATCTAACCACATTGGTCTTCGTCTCTAATGATGAATTAAATCTTCCGCCAAGTAAGTGTTATCTTTACTATAAGCTATATCGATCACCATTTTTATAATCAACAAGCGAATAACAAGACTACGTCAGAAAGAATCTCACCAGGAACATCATTCGCGAATAAAGTTTCGCAAACACCAACAGAATCAACAAAAAAATAACAAATGCCCTTCAGGGATACATAGCAATTTCAGGGAACAGTTAATATTTAAAATTCGAAAGTTTTTCAGCTCAGCGAAAGCACCGAAGATAAGGGAAAAATTAAAAGCAACATTAAAGGGAACGAGATCGTTGTAAATAAACACCGGTGTGAGGAATGCTTCCTGTTATTTTAAATTAAAGCCAAATTATTTGCTTTAATTTTAAAGATATCGTCCTCAATCGGAAAACGTAAATGCTATAGCAAATGATATCCCGAAATGTATAAAAAATTTGATAAATTTCACAAAATTTTAGAATAAGTCCTATATTGACGGATTAACTTGGATTTTTATCGAAAAACGATTGAAAATCTCCGGTAAATAATACTCTTAGAAAATAAATGTGTCATGGGAAAGATAGAATTCCTTAAGATTCATCGATTAATTCTGCAACGATTTTTGGGCAACTTTACAAATATGACCACATCTTCAGAAAACTTCACAGAGGACTAATTTTGATAGCATAACACTTCCTACAATCTACCATTATACAATTCTAATCGACCTAAATTACCACTAATTACGACGTAATCCAACAACTTGAACTGAAAACGATTACAGAGTTCCTCGAAGGCTTCCTTCTGCGGCCAAAGGAAAAGATTCCTTGTTACATGAGACGAATTTCACGTAGCTGTCTTCCTCAAGTTATCGAAACGAAACTTACCTAATTCTGACACCCACTAACAAACAGGAGAACCGATGTTTTCCCTTATGAAATTAGAAGGGAGCGGATGATCCTTTTTGCCTTGCTTGTCACTTTCACTACCGAGATAACGTTCTATCCTTTCACGAATGTAACACGAAAATCTAGATAGATTAGCGAAACCATGAAAAAAGTAAAATCACAACTTTTTTTAACCAGTCATTTTGATGACGAAATTCAACTGTTTGAGAGAACAGGTATACACTAAAATTCAATAAATTACCTTAATTTTTTACTTCGCATTCGATTTCAGAGCAGCTGTCATTTGATATCAGATTAAACTTTCTTTTACATCCTCGAGCGCAGTAAAAACGTTCTCTACCAACACTAACGCATTAACAAAGAAAATAAATAGAGAGTAAATCGTCGAAAAAAATGAATGGACGGTAAAGCTAGAGAATGGGTTAAAAAGTAGGACGCGGCGAGGCGTTTTCCGCAAATCCATACTTTCTTATGCACACAATCCTTAACTTGTGCAACACAACGGAAGCGAAGCAAAGACAAGAGCACGTGAGAAAGGTCATCGGGATCACAGCCGTGCCGCTTGAATATCCACGCGTAACTTTTGTCCCGTGATGAAAGAGTTTAATGCGTGTCATTCCCTTTTGCATCACAGCCGACCAATAAATCTCAGCTCGTTATTATCCATATTTCCAGCTGCTGCTCAAATTCCCCGTTTCACATTTGTGATTACTAGGAGAAACTTAGGTCTCGACACCATACGAGGGTCCTTTTATATTCCTATACAAGTTGTTATTATTATTGTTATTATTATAAAAAAACAATTTTTGATGGACAACTGTACAATGGACAACTGTTTTGTAAATTCATATTCCGGGGAGAGCTCTTTAAATTAATAAAATGTAACATACACTAATATTTACTAGATTTATAATCTCTACTTCCCATTAATTACCATGTAACATTATAAGAATCGTAATTAACTTATCACTTAACAATGATAAATGAAGGCCCACGAAAAGAAACTGTGAAGCTCCTTTTTGAAATTTCTTTGAAGGTGAAATCTATTTTCGTATCGCGAACAACAATTTGGCTAATTGCTGTCTTGGTTTAATACAAGGGGTAAATCTCTCGATTATCGAAAGAGAGGTTGCCCCTAAGGTTCAAATCTCGTCCGCGATAAGAATGCGTGAATCCGCAAGGATTTATTGAAGCTAAACCGAACCTAAACCGAAAATAACATTATGTACCAACCCTTTTGATAGAAAAAACACTGCATGAATACATTGAAGAAGGCTAACAGACATAAAATTGAATAAAACAAAGTTTTGAAGAAACGTCTTGATTTCATCCCGGTTTAGCTGTCTTCAAAATTCTCTAGTCAATCGCTTACAAAATATAGTAATAATATAACTATATAATAGGGTTACTCTATATACTATTATACTAATATGCTCTATATAATAGTATTATTATAAATGTTTACTATATTTTATTAGCGAGAAACCAGGAAATACTCAATTTTGAAGAGATGTAACAATCAAATTAAAAATCATCCATTTTATATCCAAGCACATAGTTCACGAATCACTTTGATCTACGACGCAGATGTTGGGAAGAATGTCAGAATGAAGAGAGTTAGAAATAAAAGAAAAGGAGGAATCAAGAAAGGAAGAGAGAGAGGAAGAAGAAAAGTTCCTCGTGAAGGAAGAATCCTTATCGGATGCTGTCCCGATTCCCACCTTCACAAAAGAAACAAAAGAGAGGCAAGAGGCAATGCTGAAAAATCCTCCAAAGATGTACTCTTTACGAGGCGATTCGAAAGGGCAGGCGGAAGCAAAACGCAGTCTGAATCGGCTGCAATGATGAATGGCCGATCCATTCATTTGTGCTCGAACGAAGCCAGCTTATGAGTTTATGGCCTTTCCGTAGGTCGGGATTAGTTTCCAGAGAAGAGAACGCTACGAGGAAGAATAGGAGTAAAAAACGCGGAGTGGCCGTCACGAAAGAACTGAGGAGAAAAGGATTCAAATCGAAAGGTTTAACCTAAAAACCTATTAGGCATGTAATTCCGGAAAGTTAGGAGAATGTAGCCGAGATCAAAAAGTAAGTTTCCCGTCCGCATCGTACGGAAATAGAAAGCCGTAGAGAAGAAAAACTTCGTTCCATTTGAACACAAGTAAACAGGCTGCAATGCGTTGACGAAAAAACTTTAATTCTACATAGAAATTGAGAGAAATTTCTTTGGGTTACCTCATGAAAAGCGACTATCAGATATTGCACGATATTCATACAAGTTAAAATAATCTTTCAAACTTTTCTTTAGATTGCAATATATTTCGTCTGTTACAATGAAAAAACTTATTTGACTACTTAGCACCACAACATAAACATAGTTAAACATAGTTGAACGATTTTAACAGGTAAACTAAACGATTAAACTATATAATTAAGATAAAAAATTACGGAGTTTTAAAAAAGGCACATTAATTAATAAGATTAATAAAGAATAGCATAATCCTAAAGTAAACCTTAAACACAAAATACCAACGCGATACGCGGATTGAATCAGCAACCTGAATATATCAAGCATGTTTCTAATCATGATGTTCCCTTTTTCTTTTTTATGAAAACATCTTTCCATTTCAACGTTAAGTGCACTTGCATTATTTTGCATTTAAATGTCTTAACCTGAGACTCATTAGTCTTAATCTCGACTCGATAAATGCCGTTTATTATTAAATCACAAAATTATTTTTCTTAAATTACTTAACATGGTCTTCAAATCAAACAATTCACACATACAACACAATCAGTCCCCGGAAGTAACGGAACACCTCTGTAAACTGCAGTTTACGGCTCTCCGTTAACGGAATACAAATCAAAGGACAGCAGAACTACACTATCTTCCAATCCTTGAGAAATACGACTTCTCCGAAAGTGTGCATACTCAGGTGAATGTCTAAGGATGAGATTATCCCCACAGGAGAATAAAAAACGCAGCTGCAACGAAAACGCGCTGAAATTAGACTCTCATCTGCCGACCCGATCTCACAAATGGAAAGCGCACTCTGAATATGATAAATGTTTGCGAGTACTGCCGATTCAAACACATTATCCTCAGCCATTAAAGAGCTCATCGCAGAAGGAGCCGCTGATCTTTGTCTCTGAGAAATCGAATAACGATCGTGGTTCGCCTAGCGACCCGTCTGCGATGCGCGGGGTGAACGCGACACGTGCATCGAGAAAGGTGAGTCTCCATCAAAGAAGCCTTTCTCTCCTATGGAAGAGGTCATCCGCTCTTTATGGTGGGGCGTTGCCCGCGGAGGAGCGCCATGTTAAAGCAATGCTCGTGTAATTTACGAAAACCTTCTTCTTTGGACACATGAATGCCATTTTAAGGCGCGGAGCTTTACTGCTTTCAAGAAGATCGCTGGACTATGCTTCAAAAGACATGCATAAGATTGGAAACGTTTATGAAAGAAATCGTCAGAAAGGAAACCATGTATACATACAGGCCCGACGGTTACTTAGATGTGGGGAAAGGGAATTTAATTATACAATTCCTAAACTGTTTAACATATTCAAAATCCTAATTGGTTAATTTGATGACATAGTAGAATTCGGAGCCTCATAATGATCATATAAAACAGAGTATCAAGGAAAATATAACTAAAGATGTAATTTTCAAGTTTCATTTGTTTTTATAGTTTTTGTAGTTTTCCAAAAATAAGAATGATTATTCAATTTTCTTGGCTTTGACACTAGTCTCTATTTCGTAGGAACAATATTTCTACTTTAATTCTGTCGGAAAGAGATAAATTCTTCATAACCGATTAGGACTTCTCATGGATTCTATAATCTCATGCTACTTTCATACAGGGAAGCTTAGTAATTAAAGAAAAAATAGCTTCTCATTTTCTCTCTTCCCATAAATATTATTTATTTTTAAATTATTTATTATATTTTTAAATCAGTGAAGTGTATAAATAAAGTTCGACGAAATTTAAATTTCGAGTACATTAAACTTTGATTAATTGTAAAACTCAGAAATGGAGATCTTAAATTAAATTCATAATTCAAGGGGTTACAACACAGACTTCCTCGTTACAGTTCGGACTTATCTAGTAGGCCTAGCAAAAAGCCAAACAAAGAAATAACAAGTAAGCGCCCCTTAGAAAGCACTCATGTGGGCCTTTTTCATTGGGGTTGCGTGCACGCGGATGGGATTAAGGTGCGTGGGTGGAGAGGGCTTAATATCGAATGCCGAGGGCCAATTATTGACGTAAGAGGGCGGTCTCTAAGAAGAAGAAGACCTTCCAAGAGAAAGGAGCGGTCATTTCTCGTCCGACGGGAAAACCCTCTCCGACTTGTGTGTGTGATGATACTAGCACACGCGCTCAAAGTAACAGAGGAAATGCCTATGAAATTGTAGGGCGTAGACGGAAATGGATAAAAAATAGAGATAAAATGGGAAATGAGAATAGAGGGAAAATGAGATAAAAACTTACGAACGAAAAAAGAAAAATAGAGGAAAGGAGATGCGAACGTCCCATTTATGCATTCGAAACAAAAGATTTGACCAAAGAAATAGAAATATGAATTGGAAACAAAATATGAAATAGTTTTCGTTAAAGAAATCTTTCTGTCGCATCTCTCGGTTAATTTCATACCATCTACTATTAATATAAATTGGATTTTGTTAAAACACAATTTCTGGGAGCGGTTAACTTTAACGTAAAGGTAAAAATACTCCTTTGAAAACGTCTATATACGTTCAGAATTTCCACAAAAATTACGCGTTAAAAGATTAAAGAAAATACACTTCTACTAATATAATCATCCAAAAATATTTTCCGACTCCGATATTCTCAATCAAAATGAGCAAAGAGAAAATGATCTCTACGGGTAACGGAATAAAAATGAAACGGGGGTTTCATTTTTTAAAGGGATATGTTGGTTGAATTGCTAATATATTTACAAGTAAGAGCACACAGACCAACTAGAAAACAGCGTAAATTTTAAACCCCGGTCGCAAGAATAATATGGATAATAGCTATGGAAAAAAAATCTACCGATTCCGTATCCGTAACGCAAATATTGGGTGAAGTGAATCAGTAGAAGGAGCATTACGATCTTAGAGCCTCTTTCAGAGAGATAATAAGAATTTCATTTGCAATTAAATTAAACAATTCATTCACTCTCCTGATGAAACTAAAGTGAAAATATCTTACGAAATTTCATAGGTATACATTTCTAAAAATAATTCCTCACATCCTGAAATTATCCATCAAAACGACTAATAATTGAATTTGATCATCGAAAGATAATGTTCTACAACGCCAAGCGCAGTGATCAGAAAATAATAAATCCTTAAACTCAAGAATATCCAGAATGGAGAAGTTACTCTGGTTAATGTGCATACTATTTCATTTAAGTGGAACAGAGGAGTAAAAATTTTCAGACATCTGCAGTACTTAGTGTGACAGATATCCCCATCAATGAAAACACAGATAACTTGAATATTTGGTTCTACGAGAAGGTAAGATTTGAAGCCACTATGCAGGCACACTTATTCCGATGAATTGCAATAAACGCTGGACAAATTATTACTCTCCTCCGACTTCGTAGAACAAAAGACAGTACACGAAGCCGTCCGAAGAGCAAAACCCGTCACGGGTCACGAGCAGAGATCAAGAAAGAACGTAGCAAAAGATCGAGCAAAGAGTAAAGGGGAAGATGATATAGATCGAATCGGAAGGTGAGGATACAAAAGAACTCGAGGAAGATGGGTCAAGTTGAGGGAGTTGAAGAGGATAGAAATCAACGCCTTCTATTTGCACGATTAGTTAAGCTCCTCCGTGGGCCTTCTCCTCATCTCTACGCGGTGAGGATCAAAAGGATACCAAGAAAGGACCGGACTTCGACCACCCCGAAAACGGCGTACTTTCTAACAGGTCGTATAAAACCCCAATCTCAAAACAATAAGAGAAAAAGCCAATTGCCTAAGCACGATGAGAAAATCGGCTGTAAAACAAAAAGGAAGGACGAAAAGAAGGCTAATCGAGGTCGTTTCTTCGAATTTTACGGCCACCGTTTATTTCCGGAGGGAATCAAAAAACAGGAGAGGCTCGAAATAATTAAAAAAAGCCGCGATGGGGGATAAAAAACTTCCCTTTTTATAAGGCGCGTTCTTGAAAAGTGATCGAAGTGGAAAATCCGTCGGGTGATACCGAGAAAGAAGGCCTTAGCTTAGCGCGACGAATATGGGGAAAAATTAACCTTCGTTCCGCAGAAAATCGCCTTTTTTCATCCCGACTAAGAACTACGCTCTCGATTACTCTTCAAGGCGGAGATTAGAGGGCAATAAATGGAGGAATAGATCATTACTTGTGAAGGGAACTTCTAGAGAAATGCGAATTTATACGATTCATTAAAAAAAAGACACGCTTAAGAAGTTTTACTTTGTCGTAATAACATAAAAATAACTTTAGGCCTTTAAACGTGAGATGGATGTATTTTTTACCAACTTTAGTCATAGACTCGTTTTCACGACGATATTTTTTTCAAATGTTTAGAAATCTGTACGGACTGAAGTATAAAAGGGCAATGGTGAAATAAGATTTAGAAATAAATTAAGAACTATGATAAAAATAATATCAAAGAAGAATATATTGCAGATAAATAAAAAGATGTATCAAAGAGAAACTACAGTTAAAAGTAGTCAAAATAGTATGAAGTAGTAAAAACATTTTTCGTAAAGTAGGGATCAACTTTATTACGATGGTCTCGTTTTTCTTATCTAAAGTATTTCATTTAACTCCCAAACTTCATTATGTCGAGCAGGAGGAAACACTTGGGCCTAACTATCTTACGGCAGTTTTTCTCTCATAGCGTAAGCTCACCGTATCAATCTCCAGTCCATTCCGCACTTTTACGGTATTGTGGTATCAATTCACGGAAAGGTAATCCCAGAAACAACTACTGCTGAGCTTTTTCTGAGATAATAGCGAGAATAAAGCCGATTCTTTTGTGTTTGCTTACCTCCAAACTATAGCTAGATATCGCACGAGGTATTACATAGATACGTGCAACTGATGCTGAAAAGGCAACTGCAATTCAGCGATAAAAACATGCATTCACTTCCGTACTCAGATCATTTTCTTAGGCTAAGATAAGAGACTGAAATTTTACTTCTGAAAAAACTAATTAGCTCCACAACTAATTCATAGGTTTAGTGTTAACCTTGACTGTAAATTAAGCAATTATTCATCAAATTGCGAGTATCTGCGAAGAAAATAAATTGCAAATTGAAAATAAACTGAAGGCAAAAAATCACGGGGATGGAGACACCTAAAAATGAAAACGATACATATGTGTAATTTAATTCACTAATATAGATGCATTAGCTAAGAGGGAAAACCGCCTCGTGGTTCCGATGGTGGAAACAGAAACTATGCAAACACTTAATCGAATAACAGCCGCTCTTCATCCGCTTTGTATGAGCACAAGTCAAATTCGTGGAAAGACGTGATATAGTGGCGCTAATACCGAAGAGTAGATGACCGCAATGAGTTAAATATCTAAACCTCGTTCCCGGCACCTTTACGACCCCCTCGTTAAAATTTCCATTTAGTAGAAGGCCTCATAAATAATAATCTGCTCGAAACCCACGCAAAACCCTCTCGACGACCTCCAAATCCTCGCTGCCCACTGAATACAGCCACTCCGACAAAACCCTTCTCTCTCACAGGATCTAATATGAGCATCTGAGAATATCAAGAGAGGAATGATAAGGGCCAAAGGGGTGAGAAGAGGACAAGGAAATAAAGACGAATGTTAATATAACAAAGAGGAAATGACAAGATAGTCCAGAGAAGATTCCCCTTAATAACACCTGAGTGGCTATTCTTTGTCGACATTAATCAAAAGAAAAATATCAAAATAATACCGAAGAATCAGGAAACGAACGACCTTACTTGATCAATCCTAAGAATAATTTTATTTAACAAATAACATACAATGGAGTTATTTAATCAAATGACCGTGCCATATGAAATACAACAATTAATAGTTACAAAAGCGAAACTTATTTGTTAATTAAAGGCATTCTATGGGCATTAAAATTTGAAATTTTTCTGTACCCTAAGGATTCCACTTGCTTTTCTAATTTAAACACTAAATTGTTCACAGTTGTTTCAACATAACTTATTGCAAGTAATGTATAATAGCCCCTAGCATTGAAGCCTTCAATTATTCCTCGTAATTAATAACAGCTAAATTTAAAATTTTATTTCACTATAAAATTAGGTAATTCTAAAAAAAGAAGAAAAATTCATTTCGAATTTTCTCCAAACTTGCGAAATAAAATCCAGAGTATTTTCTATTCTCATTATACAAAAATATATGGACTATGAAGAGAAAATACAGAATTCTAGCCGAAGATGAAACCCTAGCCTTCAAGAACAACGTCTAGAGCGATACTCTGTGCAATAGGTGAAGAAAAGCATAACCACGTCTGAGAAAAATGATAAAATGCCACACCCTTTGTACAGGAATCACTTTATTTTAAGCATCACAGCTCACGAAGCGATCGGAGAAATAGATCGTACGCATCCACCCACGCACGCGTTCACGATTTTTCTTCGAAGGCACGAAAACGATATTAGGTGAGAAAGGTCAGAGTTCGGTTATCCCGGAGGGTGAACAAAGCAGGAAGTGATTATCCCGACCAAATGTAGGATGAGCCATTTTCAACGCGTATAGAGTATAACGCGTTAAAACCGAGACTTTATTACATCTGTACGTTATTAATTTGAAGAAAAATATACGATAGGAACATCTTATATGAATATTTTATATGAAAATATGCATGAATACCTGAACTTAGAACAAATTAACAACTCTAAATAAATCAGAGAAATAAACAAAAAAATGATTTAAGTAAAAATTATATAAATGAATATAGGAACAAACATTCTTTTGAGAATGTGCTATGTAACAGTCTGAAAGGGTCTATGGAGAAAGGTGGGGAGTTCAGAAAGTCGTTAAGTGTGTATAGAAGAGAATGTTGCGAAAGGAATAATGTAAATGTAAAAATATGAAGAAGCGTAGTCAGTCTAATTACCCTAGGTGGAATGAGATATTTAAATGGCGAAACTAACAATAAACAAAGAAACAAATACAAAAGTGCTTGGGAAAATTTAGAAAAAATATCCGATCAGAAAAGTGAGAAAATCACTAGTTCACCAGGAAACTACTTTCGGGTTATGATACAACATTCAAAGCCTATATTCGCAGCATAATCAGCTCGAACTTTAGATCATACACGCCCATGTATGCGAGTGCATTTGTGTGCAGTATGCTTAAAAGCCCACGATAGCAGAGAGCCACAAACAACAATAGCTCACCCTTAGAGCTACTTCTGGACGGGAAGAGGTCGTCTAAAATTACGCCGCTGTATTACAAAGGTACATTCTAAGCAAAAGCAGCACAAATCGGAGGGAAATAAGAGGATTATAAGGAGAAAGCGGCAAGAATACTCAGACTAGGGAAGGGTGCAATTCTTGGCAGGTGAAATGGAAAATAAAATGGAGGAAAAGGGTCAATAATAGCCTTTCACAAGGGATGCTCGAGGGTTATTATCTCTTACAAATGAGGCTGGACTTGCGGTCCGACATTACTGTGTTCCCATTGGTTACTTTCTAGCAGGTTATTTGTCCTACTCTAAGCGAAAATACTTTTTCTCTTCAAGGATCTCCTTTACAAAGGCTGAAGGGATAAGGACCAAAATGGAAAGGAACTATCTTTTCAGGAAACTTTACATGCCTGAAAGGGAACGAGAGAACACAAGGAAATTCTTTAAAGTATCTTTACTCCCTCTTAATCATAATCTGTACCGGAATTAATGTAAAATGAGTTGTTTTCTTTGAAGAGGGAATGTCGCATAAGAAAAGGAAAATGAAAAAAAAATATTTCAACCATACTATTAATGTTCATAACAATAATAAAACAATTTTAACACATTTCATTTTTACAAACGCGTATTAGAAACTGGCCTAGGTGGGCGGGTAATTTAAAACATTTTCTTATCCCCAATCAACTTTTAAAATGCTTTTTTATCGATATAAGCTGTAACTGTATTATGATCAAGAAAAGACTTAACAGTCTGATTTTAATTCAACCTTCTTGACAGATCCCACACGATCTGCAGGCAGGGACCACCACCTATGTAAGTGGGGGCCTGATTAAGTTTGTGCTTATGAACATTCAACAACATACTAAAATTTTTTAAATTTTTTCAGACATAAGGCTTGTTCATGGAATGTTACGTTTACAGCGTCTGATACCTTAAATCCGCCCCTGAATGCTGGAAATGCAAAGTTATCAAGAGGGAGAGAAAATCGCCCTACTTCCCCACTAGATTCGCCAATGGTTTAGAATCCGAAAGTGATTCATTTTCCAGATTATTGAAGTATTTATTAGTAATACCTCGTACAGAGATACAGAGTCTTTCTGCTCCTATGATGGCTGATGTTTTCCGAGAACGTACCTGAATTGCTTCCTTTCCTTCTTTCCCAGAAGGGTTTTAACTATTTTGTTTCAATATTTGGATTCATCATTATATGTTCACATGGAAAATTCTTGGATTAGCAAACTTCCACAATAACACCAGTTTTGTATAAATAAATCTTATCCGAATTTCCTTCCACAATAGAAGAGGAAACTCTATGGAAATCTAAATATTTAATATTTCCCGAAAATGTTGGATCGCTAGATAATTTCCCTTCTGCGAGAATTTTCTCCTCGAGAATCATCCGACTTACAAAAACAAAATTGCAAAAAATTCCCATCCCATATAGAGTATCCAACCAGACTTGGCAAACACCTGGACGATGAGGAAAAAGGATCAAATTTTCAAAAATCAGCCTCTTCCTATGCCACGCCCTGGAACTACGGGTTTTTGGAAAGTTACTCGATCTGGACTCGAGCCCGGCAACTGCAGCGATGGGTACTTGTTCCTTTACCAGAGCTCCTCCGAAAATGAACTCATTATTCCCATTAACATGTAAAAATCGGACAATATCTCTTTATTGTCTGTTTCGAGAAAGAAAATTACATGAAAAATCAATTTGGAAAAATAGACGCACCCTCCCTATGATCTCTCCAAAAATTAAAAAATATTTCTATTGCTCTGAGAATCTTTCGGTTCTTGATAAATAGCAAAAGGCTAAATGCGGCTTCAATGAACATTTTACAAGATGAATGAAAACTGCATCTATATTGGCAAAACAGCTGAGTCTAATTAGAACAATAAATCTTCTAAATTTTTCACAGCGAAGAAGTAACCAAGCGCGTTATGGATTCATCCAAAGCTAAGAATTAGAAATAACCCAACCAAGCTAAATAACATATTTAAGCTTAAAAGAATACAACTGCTAGAAGTTGAGATTGGCCAGATGGCCAAATGTTCATTGCCAAAAAATTTTAAAAGCTCTGGATTTAAACAGAGCCATCGCCCAAGAACTTAGTGTAAGAAGAATAATAGTAATGTTTCCTTTGAGAAGTTTCTAAAGAGAATTAATACTCAATCAAACACTCAAGAAGCCCGAGGAGAGGTACATACAAAAGGGAAGCTTAAAGTAACTGAAACGAGAAAAAATTAAAGAAATAGGAGCACTTAATATATGTTGTATGCGGATAAAATTTATAACGAAGAGGATTTCTTGTTTTCTTTTTATGTACAGTATATATTTGAACTTGTGATCCAAGAGAGCAATTTTCCTTTTAATGAAATACTTAATACAATGAGTAAACAAAAGTTCACAGCTTATTTGTAATACTCTGTAATAATACGTAGTGGCGTTTCACTATGTCAATCTTTCGCTTACTGCATCTAATAAAAAGTAGAGGATAATGTCTCTTGATCGAAGGTATTCAAAACCATTAGTTCAGGAAGCTCCTTTATAGAACGATCTGCCAGGGTGTGATTCGGGGTAACCAATTTTAAAAGGACCGAACACAACCAGAATGCACGCAATCAGAGTTCTGACCTTGTCCTCAAACTCGCTCCCTACCCTTAAATTCCCTCAAAATCCTCGCAACTAAAACGCAGGCCGTCCCAACCATGAACAGATAGACCCACAAATAAATACACCCTTTCCAGGGCGTACCCGCAAGAAAAGGGAAACAAAAACACTGGACGGTGAATAAACAGCAGAAAAAAATGAGGGGCCCGTTGAACACGGAGCCGAAAAATTCGTTCCAAGCGGAAACGAAAACATTACTTAGGAAGAGGTCGAGTGGAAGAGGTCGACTCAAGGGATACGTGAAAAGGAAAGCAGTCACGTTCTCGGATATGATTCTCCATGGAATTCGGGTGATCTGAAAGAAGCGATACGGACTCACAGCGGTCGGAGTAATTTCATCAATCCTCAAGTCGAAGGCTTGGTACTGAAAAACGGCCGAGAACCTGGCACGCATTTTTAAAAAGCTACAACGGAGATTTTGAACCTGAGAGTCCCACGAAAGAGAAGCATTCAGAGATGAATACTCTCCCAAACGAAGAGCTCTTCGGAATCTCTTAGAACTTTCGATATGTGGTGGTCTTCCGTTTGTACTAGAGATGGGAGTTTTCAAGGAAAAGATCGATTTCCCGAATCAAATTGAATCGATTCAAGCACGAGATCGTATTCGAGAGATCGTTCGGATCGGATGAGATCGATCGTGCTGTCTATTATTGGCTGCTTTGAATCGTTTACAACGACTTCTATTGGCTAGAATGGTCACGTAACACCGGATTTTTATCATCTGAGTCTGTAAATATGCTATAAAAATTACTTAAGCTGTAATGTTTTAATGATTAAGGTTTTCTTTTTCGAGATAATAATTGTAATCATCATAATTTCGTTGCAATCTTTACTCTAACGTTAGGAGATGATGAGCTACTAAGTATTCTGTAGAATGTCTAAGCATTGCGTAGCAGGAACTGCCCTTATTCTCCCAAGGCACGGTTCACGCAGACCTCTATCTCATACTTCCGAATCGAATCGTATAGATCGGTTGGATGCATCAAATCGAATCGAGAGATCGATTCTAGAAGATCGATTCAAAATGATTCTCAATCAGTGAAAAGAATCGACCTTGAAGTAGATCGGATCGGATTCGCCCATCTCTAGTTTGTACATACATCATCTTAAACAATACATACTGAACTATTATAATAGAACAGAAGCATACTGCAACAATTTGGATGCACCTCGCCAACGATAAGAAAGACTGAGAAAAGGGGAAACCTAAATCGTAAAACAGATATTTTAAGAGCGATTCAATAAAGAGGAATTATTGTAAGTCTACATAATAATCATTTTAGATACGGTTTAGTTTTTACTTTATCTACTCTTTTGTAATCCGTACGATATTAAAGAACTTCGGAAAAATAGGTCGCGTATATCTCGACGATTTTTGAAGAGAAAGAAATTGTGGAACTTTTGGTAACTGTATCTAACGATTATTTTACTGAAATGAATAAATATTCTTTTACATTTATCTTCCATAAATATATGTACTCTCTATTACCGTCTCCATTTTGCCCCGAGAAATTTTCCTCTCTAGCTTACGCTGGGTGCACACAAATGAAAATAATACCGAAGAACCACCGTTATAATAGTCCGTGATATAGAAGAAAAAAACTGGGCTTCGTCACTGCAGGCTGAAGTACCGCTTTATCAAATGACTCCAGACCGTAGAAGAGATAGCTAAACATTTACATTTTCCAAGTTTTGGATTAACACAACACGGGCATAGCGACTTCTAAGAGACGACAGGTCGTGTGTGTTGCATATTATCAGTAGGAATAAGGCCACGGCGGCGGTGCGTGCGAATGCTTGATAAACGTGTGGGAAGTGTGGCTTAAACCGTCTCACGCGAGTAATTTGTTAATGGATACTTAATATTAAACAATTCGCAACATTTGACGAGAGTAGTGGGTGTCAGGGAAGTACACGAAACTGCTCTTAGGCACACAATGTGACATCCACTGCATACAAACTCACGCCTTCTAAGTTTGCAAATGACGCTCATGGTGACATGCGTGAGACAAGATATATGTGAAGTAAGGCTTAAATAAATTTGTTAAATACCATCTCTATAAGGAGAAAAACAATGAAGGGCATGCCTAGAATATTAATATTTCTTTCTTAACGAATCAAATACTCGACGAAATTAGTTCTGAATATCTGTAAAGTATTCAGAGTAAAGGCCGGTTTGAACAGCATTCCCTCAACGAGGAGCTAAGAGAAAGGAATGAAACTTACTTGAGAAGATGATGAGTGAGGTAGTTTTCTATAATTCCCTTTCTATAATGACTTTTTCAGCAGGACTCATATCTCAGTAGCTTTTAAATCATCACAGCCATGAACAAGACTTACATTGAAGAGAATCAAACATATTTATCCCATCTAGCACCAAGAGACCAAAGAAAATATTCCTTCGTCAATATATGGAAAAGTATAAACAATATTCAGTTGAAATGAAAACATGCAACAGCCATTGACTACGATCTAAGTCAGTCATATCAAAGATGTGACTTAACAACGAGTTGGAGATCCATATTCATCTGCGAATGAAGTAGCAGATAGTTAAATAACGAACTTTAACTTTAGATATTACCTCCAGAGTTATAACAACTTTAAACTGATGAAACAAGAATAAACGGGAGATCATAGGTTACTTGAGAACATCATTAACATTGTCAATGAGCCAACAATTTCCATAAGCGGCCTTTGATCGTTCCCTTTAGAAAAATATCTCCGTTGATGCAAGCAAACATAACCGAGCAAAGTTACATTTCTGCTGATAAACATTTTTCTTACGTGAGGTCTTATGCATACAAGAAGTAGAGTTTTGAATTCTAAACAGAGCTTCATGGAACCCTACGTTCTTGCTGTCGAGAGTTTGGGATCTATCTCAAGTTGGAGGGGTGGCTCAAAAAAGATCTACATTGCAGAAGATGGGGATTCTCATCCCTGAGAGATTGATACTCCCAAAAAGCTAATGTTTAATAAATTAAGGCCATAATGATAAACGCTAAATTTGCTGTTCCAATTATTCCTCAACAAATTTAAAAAGACTGCTTGCATATAAACGGCCTATAGATTCATCGAATTCTATTTTTTCGGAAAATGTTTCCATTACATCGCTGAAATTTGGCTTATTAATTCTGTTGGAAATGTTTTCAATAATTGTAAATTTAAGGCATTAGTGTATTAAGAGGGAGAGCGTCTTAAAGCAGTATTTTTACCATAAGTACTGTGTGAAAAGGACCGTGAGAAAACCGCGTCTTAAGCGGTTTTTAATGAATTGATATTTTTTAATTATATTTTGCTTTCATTTTTTATATAAATTTAATTTATAATATATTTTTTATAAATTAATTTTAATTTAATTTAATTAAGGCAATCTTCATATAGAAATGCAATTTTTGTGGTTGCTTTGCAAAAAAGTTATGAAGTTAACAAATTAAACACTTGAACAACATAAACAATATGAGAAAGAAGTAAACATAAACCATAAAAACACAAAATAAACCAAAATATTCCTACTAAACAGAAGCCAAGAATTGTCGAGGTGGAAGAATTTTTTGCTACATCTCAACTTTTAAACATATAGTAGCAACGACTTAAAATCTCTGTGTCCGTATAGACAGAAGATCTTTTAAAAATCAAACTTGTCTTGATTAAAAGAATAGTCTTTTACGTATCTAGTGAAAATCAGGTAATTTTCAACAACAAACATAGAGATGATGAACATTTCTTTAATGATGGAATTACTTTAACCCACACGCCAAAACGAACCCATTTACAAATTTTCACTGAGAAATGACTGTTTCAGCCGCATTTAAGAATGCGCTGCAGTCGCAAAAAGCAGTTTCAACGGCCGAAATTTCCGCGCCTCCATCCGCGACCTTCCCGCGATTTCCGTACAGGAGGCGCCAGCGTCGCGGAGGGCCTCGAGGGACGAAGAGTGGTATGAGAGAGATGGGAAATAGGTCAATGGGTAGACCATTGTAGAGGGAGCACCTCTTAAGAGAAGGTGGAATGCTTGATGGGGGACGACGGTCGATAGAAGACCTTTCTGGTCAGCCAGGGTCTCTTCGGAGTGATGTCCACAAATTAGATGGCGATAAGGGAGCACCCTTTCCAGTCTACTGCATCTCTTTCCAGAGGCAAATGGAAAAATATTCCAAGTTAGCACGCTTCAACGGAAATATAGGGAGAATTGAGAAAGGACATAATTAAGTTACGTTCCGCGAGCAAAGTATCCGGTGAAATAATAAAAATTCAATTCGTGAATTACAGACATTGAGAACACGCCTGGCTGGAAAAACGTTCACGAGATATTCCTTCTTAATATTAAAAAAAACAGAGGCACGATTATTTAAGGTCTCTTCTCGATATGTGCAGTATATTTACGCAGAAAATTAGCTTTTCCACTTGATTGTTTCAACCGATGCATTCAATATTATAATCGCTAAATGATAAATATAAATGCACATAATTAATTTTAGCACTGTATTTGAAGCCATTCCGTAATTTCGGCAACCTTTCTTTTAAGAGATATATCCGTTTTAAGGAATGAATTTGCTGAGGAAATAATGAAATATTCTTAAAAACCTCCGATAACGATTAAGCATTCAAATCCTTCGGATACGGTAGGTGAATATCCTGTTGGGAATATCTACGCATGCAGAATGACATTCATGCAAATAAGAATCCGAAAGGACCAGGTAATTTAGATACAGTAAAAGATAAATTAAAAACTTACAAACAAAGGGCGGGTAAATTTTGGCAGAATGAGTATTTTACAGCTTGGGCCACATGGGAAATATTAATTCGCTTAATGAAGAATATTATGGAACGAATTATTTTCGTTACCGACATGTAATAACAGTACTTCGTATTTTCATTTCAAGAATTATATCTTATATAGTACTTTACATACATAAGGAAGGAAACAGAACGAAGGAATACAGATAGATGCACATTAGAGTAATAGCAAATAGTATAGTATGGATATATGACTAGAGGGATGAGATAGTAAAATAGGGCGACAGAATGGCACCTCCCACGGTGTCGCAATAACGTAAGGAAACCTATATACAGTAGAAAGGAGGTTGTTGAACAATCGCAAGAAGGATCAGGGAAACTCGCGGTTCGGTGAAAGGGTTCTCCTTAAAGGGTGAGAGAAGCGTATGTCGTGCGGGAATATCACTTCGATCTTCTACTTGGACGGAGGGTAGTTTTTCAGTTACCCTCGTTTATATTTCTTATGCAAAAAGGAAAGGGAACTACGGAAGGGTCCTCTTTACAATGGAACTCAAACCTAAGAAAAGCATTAACAGGAGACTAATTACTACTAAGGGTTAGATGTAAGAAGAGACTTTTCAGTCTCAATCTCGCCCGAATAAAGACGATTTATTATTATTATTATTAATTCTTCGATACATGCCTTCTTGAAGATTTCAAAATGAAATAATAAACAGGAATGGCAAGTAAGGTGAACGAAGATTATCTATTTACCTCCATTCGTTCTTTGAATTGGCAACTTAACTAACCTTATTTAAGCACACGAAAAAATGTAAAATAATTAATTACTCAGTTTACGGATTATTTACACGCTGGAAGGTTCTGTATACTCACAATATAGGAGAGAAGGGACTATTTTAACGTATGCCGAGAAAAGGATGAAGTATTTAAATTCTAATCGGCCTAAATTTAAAATAAAACTAACTCATTTGCATTAAAGTGGATCGTCTGCGCCTTAATTTGGTGATTATCCATATCAATACAAGATACGCACCTGTCTTGTAGTGTAATTTGCCTTAAAGTTTTATAAATACATTGTTCTTCGAAATGTTTTGTTTTTATTCATAACTCATACACATTTTTACGGGAAGGTGTTACTGAATTTGATGATCCTAATTTGTTCTCTGAGAAGAGCACTACTTTTAAAAATACTAAAATATGGGTTAACAGATGCCCATAATAATAAATAATAATCATTTCCTTAATGGAAACACGAAGACCCAAATTAAACCCATTTTAATAATGACCCCAATTAAATCAAATTAATTTTAATTGCTCATCTCAAAATAGCTTCATAACAACTGCCTTCACCAAATTTTCCACTACTCAATACGTTCTCTCGAAGAGGAATGAGAATAATTAGTTGACTTAGAGCCGTGAGCATATACCAGTTGAAGATAAAAAAATTCATTATCGACAAGGAGATGAAAATCCAATCTCTCCTAATTCTAGTGTAACGACCAAAACCGCGGATATCAAAAGGAATCAATTCCTTAGGAGACGGTAAAAGAACTAGAAAATTCGCGGAAAAGTAACTTCGATGACGGAAACATTTTCATTTCCAATAACGAAAAAAATGCTCAATTTCTGGCAGCCAACCCACGCTCTCGGATAATTGAGCAGGTAACGAGTCATTTTCATCACTTCATTACAAACGAGGGTTTGTTTGTGTACCTCTAAGGGGCGGGAAACAAGAGACTGCCAGCAAAAACCACCTTCAAAACCGCCCCTTTTCCAATTAATTACATCCCTGAGCCGCAAATTATTACATGGTTTCCGAACAGCGTTTAAAACCCATTCGACAATCCCTTTCGCAAGAGAACAAAAGGCAACACACCTACGGCACCAAAGTCGTCATTCAATTAGACGAAGCCCACTCGGTTACATTACATCGGAGGGCTGTGGGCGATGAGAAAGTTGCCACCGATGGCCGAGTGACCCACTTGCATCCGTCACACTTCACGACAAAAAACGCCCCCACTCCACTGATTATACCCACACGCCCAATCAAAGTGACGTCATACAGGTGATGTACCCGCACTCATAAACATTTGCATTAAATAACGTTTAACTGGTGAAGGTGATTCTAATTGCATGCAGAAATACATACACTACATCGTAAGGTAATATCGGTGCATGAGATCCTGGGTCATTATTCCATCTTCGAAAATATAAGAAATAATACATAATAATAACTAATAATCCGCGTTTTTTTTCGCTCCCATCTTGAGTTTTTCCGCATGGTGGGTTTTTCCATAGACCTTTGGAGTAATCAAGTATTTTTTCCCACAACCCAATTCTTCCTATATTTAACTGTTTTAGATCTAGTTTTAACCTATATGTTTGCTTTTTATTCATGTCATAGTTAGTATAGTTAGACTTTGTAAATCGTATACTTTTAAACAAACTTAACATATATGCATTATATCTTTTGTTTATATTTGAATTTTATCTCTCTAGACGTAAGTTAAGTGTAGATGTTAATTTTGAATTACTCTTGTATATTTTCATAGAATATCTGCAAGAGTTAGGTGAAAGAGAGGCCATTCTAGCCTGACATCGCCAGCAGAGTTCAACAACTATAATGTTAATAAAATAAATCTCAGGCTCATGAAAATATTAACAAATGGAAAAGAAATTAGAGTAGCGTTTCTCTGTATTTTCCATTGCGAAAAAAATTAAAATTTTATGTCTTCTTCCTGCTTAGGCATCCATGAATCACGAAAAGTAGATAACTCAAGATTTAGTCCTTTCACTTTAATATCCTCCCAGTACTTTTGCAATCTCTCCTTCCGCCTTTGTTTTCTTCCATCTTCTCATATTTTAATCCTTTTATATTTTCATTTACAAGAGTAAATGATAACGAATAATGCATTAACAACAGAACTGATAAACCGAAAATATAAGAAAAATTTTACCCTAATTTTAGGTACGTTATAAGAACTCACAGCAAATCTAAATATGGTCGTGAGAAAGATTTTAGTTCTCACAGAATCAACGGTAACAACTTACCATAAATATTTAAGAGCAGACATAAATGTGTTGTAAATAATTTAACAGCCATTTAATGACCGAGACACGAAGAATAAAAAAATGTTAGATAGGATATCGTAAACCAAAAGTTATTGAGAACGAATAAAATTTGGAGCAGCAATATTTGTAATCGTTTCACGATGGCTTTGTGTGATTCGGGAATTCATCTTGACAGTTTAAAGGATCCCAACGACGCTTAAATTATCCTCCTGCATACAAAGTGTGCCATGAAAACACAGCGGGGCAAAGTCTTCTTGGAACGATACCTTCAAGAGCAACAGTAAGAACAAGCTCGTTTTTCTCAAATAAACCATGTTTAAAAATATGGACCAATAAGATCAGAGAGAAGGTCTTGTTTGGGAGTTACGTAAGACATCTCCCAGTTACTGTGACAATTCACATTTGGGTAAGAATACTTAAGGATTAATTGTGTTCCTGAGTAATTCCACTGTAGATATAATATTTTACGAGAATAATAATAGCCAGATTTCCTAAAAAGAATTTTCATTTAAATAATCGTCTATAACTTAATTCTCGACGAGATGATTTTACACCGAGAGAAATGTTATTAAACATGTCATGTTACCTGGGTGAACGAATGAACAAAGTGCGAATTAGACCATTAAACACGAGAAAAGTGTTCAAAGACAGGTTTTACGAGTGTATCCTCGATAATAAGATTGCGTGAATGCGAAATAAGGCCTTAAGTGGACTTGAAATGGCCTACGGTCGAAAAGCAAACTAGGTCGATTAAGAGAACTCGATATGCGGGAGCGAAGAGATATTTTCACGGAATGGTTTCAAATCCCGTAAACATTACAGTAAAACTTGCAAGGCTTTAAATTCATCTATTAAACATAACTAGAATGAGAGGGGAAAACGGATTGTTTGATAAGCGACGAAAACCGTCTTTGCGTTTAATACATAAGTTCCTTATTTCAATAAAGAAATTACGGGAAATATTTAAGTTCTAAGAGAGTCACACCGGGACGTTCCTTTAAAACTTTGTTTTATCCAATTTGATTGGTTTTTTAGCATTCTTCAGAAAAGTTTCACCAAGATAAGCGATTTCAGCCTTATGGTCCTTTTTTACTTTGAATTTTCCACTTTACTTAATCGGAGTTTTTATTTAAATCTGGACAAAAGGAAAATGTAGACCAGGACTATTCCGTTTAATGGGGGAGTCTCAGTACAAACGGTAGGCTTATAGATAGCTTGACTGCAGATAAGAGGAGAATCATATCTAACACCAATACCATTACTACTGTTTGAAAGGAGTGGAAATATAGCCTGAGATTAAAAATTTTCCTTAGAAATAAAAGAACCCAAAATGTGGGGGACCATCTTATACATTTCACGTCAAGTCCATGCTAATATGATCCGCTGCTTTGAATTCTATAAATAGTATTTATCGTAACATAAATGGAAAAACGTTATGCATTCCTTTTATTCATAAAATTTTAACGGGATAACTCAATCATATTACATAAACAAAATATAAACCCTATTTAAAATACAGAATGATGAATTTTATTTAGACTGAAATCCCACATTTATTGCCATTTCAAGTTATCTGATGAATCCGTGGGAATATTTTCCCTGCGGAATATAAAATGTATTCGTAATTACAGTTGCCCCGTTTAAACTGTTACTCGTTAAACGAATTAACATACATCGAAAGTCATAGGGGACGGAATGGACAAATGCTGTGTTCGGCTTCAACCGATATTTCATTTATCCGTTTTCGTCTTAACCGGTTTCCACCTAATTCCGAGAGGTAGCTGACAACATAAAAAACCTTCAAAACTTTATGTAGAACGAGGGGAAATCCATGGTATAAACGAACACGCGATGTTAAGAAGATTTATCATTAGCCATCATCATGTTGGGGAACAGACGAGTTGGATTCGATAGCATAATTCGAGCGGAAGGGAATTCGATTACCTCTGGTGGCCGACGTCCAAGACTAGCCATTCAAAGATTTAGGTTAAGAGGTAAGAGAAAATAAGAGGACTTTATGGGACAAGGGTGAACTCCAAGAGGAGGGGTTCTCTGGTAAAGAATGAAATGAATTATAACGGGAAGAGCTCCTGTTAGAAACTTGGCTCTTGCATTTCTTTCAGAATCGATAACGAATCTCCTTGCAAAAATCCTTGGTGGAAGAGCAGCCGAGAAAAACATCCGAAGAATATCAAATTAAATTTTAAAGTTGCGCAAAAATGTCTTAATCCGTATATTCGCTTATAATTATTTTTATTTTATTAAAATCATATAATAGAATACATTCGTATATTCACCCATAATTGTTTTTGTTTTATAATTCGGACATTAGAATATAATTCTTTCATAATCTATAATGAATCTCTTTGGAAACAATAAAACTAAAGAAGATTTCTAACGTCAAATGAAAAGACAGAATAAAATCAATAATGTGGACAGAATTACAATCCGTTACTTCATTAAATAGTTAAACTGGTAATTAGGCAAACAAAAGGGGCATTTTCAACCGACAATTTATACAAAATTCCTAAAACACAATACAAAATAAAAAAGGATAAAATGATAAATGAATCAACTAAAAAGGAATTGATACGCTCTTTAAGACGTATAATGATTGCAAAACTGTCAGTAAAAGAATCCACGGTCTTGAATCATCATGAAATGAAGAAAAAACAAACAAATTCCGCTTGATTACAATCAGCCATTATATCCTTTCCTTCACCAATTTCTTCTTTTTTCGAAGAAAAACTGCATATTCTTAAAATAAACAATATCTGAGAGTGAAAAAGTAGAAATTAATTTTATCTATTGAGTTATTTCTCATTTTCTCATGTGTGATCATAAGATAGCAGTGTTGGCGGCATTATCTTAAAAACAAGTATTTGCAGATTTCAGTATACTACTATATTAGTGAATATTTATGGCATTATATGTTTTTAATTTATTTAGTTCATAATTTTGAGACGTTACACAAATCCATTTAACTTCAATGATTAATAAAAAAAATCAGAAATGAGGCATAGATTATTAAATTATTTCTAATTTTCCTCTTCATCGCGGGTATTTACCTAAAAAAATCATAATCTCTTTCCATCATTAATCTATGTAAACTGCAAATTGAGTTACTAATAGTTCAACAGGATGGAGATACAAACAGTCTCTATTAGCTCACCTTTAAAGATTTAATATAATTGAGGTGGTAATTATACATTATTCCAAGAGGAAGCAAAATTAAATACGTCAAAGTAAGCAGAAACGCAGAGAAAATGAAGCCTACTCCAGCAGTGCTGTAAGGAAATTGATAAGGTGAAGTGCGACTGAAGGATTTTAAACCTAATCATCCTCAATCCTTCAGGTAGGAGACGTAATAGGAAATCTGATTCTGTGCGTCTTGTAATAAGGACACTGTTGACCGCTTTCGAGTGATTTCAAGGAATTTGGTGGGAGGGAATTTCGCTGCCGCTGTGCGACCCGACGTCTCCGAATCCATTAAGGACCGAAAAAGCGAGGGGTTTATCGAGGACTTATTAAAGAGACTCGCTTTGTGTGATCATCTTCATGAAGACACGGATTCCATTAGTGTGTGCCTCACAGAAAGAAAAGCAAACGATGCTCCTTTTATAAGCGATTTTCATTTTTCATCTCGAATCTTTTCTTCATCTACGTTAAAATTATAGATAAGGAAACCGCTTTAAAATTCATCAGAGTCCGTTCAAGTATAAAATATAAACCGCAAAAGTATAAGAGGAATCCCATAGGAACGTTAATTCTGGGCTCTGGATTAAAGACATTTCAGGTACAATGGAAGTGGGCCGGTCTTTATTCGCGACAGACTACCGAGGTAAAGTTAAGCTCGAATACTAAGGTTATAAAACGTATAAAACGAAACTTTACGTTGCCAATGTACCTTAACTGAAACACGTATACGTAGTTCAGAGGCTTTTCTGTTTAAATACACACGCTAACTCAATTGAGAACTTCCGCTTGAATGGCTGAACCAATGAAAACGAAACAAGAATGAACGCATGAAAATATTATATGAAATCGGAAAATTTTGCCTTCGAAAGAATGGTGCGTCCGAAATTTATTTTTATAAGCATCATATTCTAAATTGAATCTTACTCCTCCAGTCTATTATTCATTATCTTTCCGCCTTGAATAAAAACGGTTCACACAAAGGAGAAATGAATAACCCAAAGGTATTCTCGTCTTTCCTTTGCTGAGTTCCGCGTGCATGTGCACTAACGCACGATTACTCTTCACTCCATTTACAGGAGCGTTGATTTGTCGTCCGTGCCAATTGGAGATGCATCACGCGACTAAATCTAGTGAGTGGAAAACGAGAAGGAACGCATCCATACGGCGTGGATTAGAATAATACTATTGAAGCTGCAAAATAGATGAGAGAACAATGCGATGTTCTACACGCTGTAAGATAGACTTGGCGTAGCACCTTTAACGATGGTGAAAAATTATAGAGTGTTAAATCTCACAATCGGATCTAAGATACAGCAATAGTTTTTAATTTACTATCAATCAACCTTATTTTATTAAATAAAGGTCGATTCAACAGTAATCTCTTTCCTAGAAAGCGAAACATGGACTTTAGAGAAACGAGAAAAATAAAATATTAGCTGGTGAAATGTAGATTCGGAGGAAAATCACCAAAAACAATTGGACACAGATGAAGACAGATGAACAGGTGTTGAATGAAGTAAAGTATTGTATGAAGGGAAAGTATTGTATATAATTCAAACCAGGAAAACGAAATTCACCGTACATTCATTGAGACACAATGAGATGATGAAAACAATTTTTGAAGGGAAAGTTCTGCGTAAGGGAAAATCCAGAGCATAAATGCTTCAAGAAGTAATGCATTCGGTGTATTGTAGTCTAATCAAGGAAATGAAAGAACTGGCAAGGGATGGAGAAAAATAGTTGCTAATAGCGACAAGGCAACTGCCCTTGGTTGGATGACGAATAAGTAAAAAGATTCTATAAATGTAAATTGCGTTGTATAATGATTTCCATGCATAGAATAAGTTTACCATAATACGATATAGATAAATAGAATCCTGTTTCAGAATTTGGTTGAAATATATTCATATTTGCACAAACAGTGAATAAATTACAGACCATTCTTCTGCGGGATACTATGATAGGGAAGGAATTAAGCAGAGATGAAGGGAAAGACTGAAAACAGAATGCTGTGGAGGCAACATCACCGTTGAAACTTAAGAATAGAAGAACGAAAGATGAGGAGTATAAATATCTAAATCAAGTATTCCTAAAACGCCAGAAATGCAAACATTTTGAACTTATTGACTCCCGTCGAGAGAATGCCTTCTCGAGATAACTTGAAGGAAAATTCCTAAAATCGGAGAAAATCGTCGGAATAAAGGTCTTAATTTCTACATGAACCTTGACCTTATAGAAAAATGTACCTAAAGACTGAAGACCAGTGTACAATGTAGTGAATTCTTTTGGAGAATCCTGACCTTTCTCACTGCTCAGTGACTAAAGATCTCGCAAGAATTCAATAGAGGGCAAGCCGCCCCTTTCCACTTGATTGTGACCTAGATTCTCAGAAAGGATTAACTACGCCTTGCACGAGAACATTTCCATTTGACGAATTTTTAATCTGTCCTTTCTTATAAAATACGAAAATACGATCATTAGTCATATTCTTAAGTAATTATTCCTCAGAAAAACCCTCCTGTTTCAATGAAATTTATAGTCAACGAACGCAAGGACGGAATATTTTCTGAATTCGGTATCATTGCCGAAAGAAGGTTTTTAAAATCTCAAGCTCATGAAAAACATTGAACCAATTGGACACTGGACACCTATATATTTCAGTGTCCTCAATTTTTTTTGTGTCTACTTTACATAACGGATTGATTATTCTGTGATGAAACTCTTGGCGAGCAGACGAAGTGGAAGTTTCAGTCGGCTGCAGTTTGAGGACCGGTTTCAAGCAAGAAACCCTTTGTCAAACTTATGTGACGATGGATGCATAAGATTAAGGATGAAACCAACGAACATTTTGGGAACTTCAACAGCTGATGGATAACTATTCCACATTTGTGGTGTACGACCATTCGAATATTCATACTTCTGCAGGACAAAAAACTCGAACCGAATCGACATGTGCAAAACATCATATCGGAAACAAATTGGAGTGATAAGAACAGTAGAGTAAATTCTTCACAGTTGAATATCGCTTATGGTAGCAGCAATCATGGGATCGAAGAATGATTTTTCGTTATAACAATCACAAAGATTTTCATCGCAGTTATAGGCAACTAAACAAAACGAAAGGAAGAATCGATGATTAAACGGATCCAAAAACGCTGAAGGAGCAATCAAAACTTTTCGGATAATATCTGATGATTTTCCGAAGTGAGGACGGCAGCGGTGTATGCCGACCAATCCTGTGATGACATGTTATTGACATAAAAAAATAACCCTTGATTTGTGTGGCGCCGACGGCTCTAGAAGCAACTCAACCCTCGTCCATCAATTAGAGGAGTCCCTTGAAAACACGTCAGTTGTCCGGGAGACTAATCAATCGATCATAATCATGGCGTGAAATATCCGGCAGAATTGTAAGAAAAGGTTATGGTGAAGGACGACCTCCGTTACTTTTAACTTTGCAAGACATCAACCTTATGTATAACGGAATAAACGGTTGGTTTTCTTAGCCTGAGATTTTCTTAATGACACAAAGAAATAGACTCACTGATATACCTTTAAAATATCACTTACTAAACAGGTCAACTAAGTCCCTTCCTCCAGATTCCTTTCTTAAGAATATTCTTTACATCATGTTCTCTAGTGTATCGACCGCTTAAGCTAATGTTCTCCTTACTTAGACCCTTTCAGAATTCGTTAATTTCATTCTCGGAGGAATGTTCGAATAATTATTTGGGCGAATAATAATTCATTTTTACTCTTGAAATTACTGATTATTCGAGCTGATCACCAAACGAATTCAAACCTATATACCAACTACACTGAAAAGGTACCTGAAATTGAACTACAGCTATTTTGAAAAGAGAAAAAAAATATAACAAATGACGTATTAACAACGAAATTCAATGACTACATTACCAAGTTATAATCATCACATTAACCAGATAATGCATTTAAATGTGAGGTGATTGCTGAGCATGATTCCCCTCATTAAATATTATAAACCAATCATGTATTCAACCAGAAGTTAATATGTCTCAATACTAATACTGAATCTGTCTATGACTAAAGAGCAATCATGCACTATTAGCACTTCGACGGAATACTGATACGAAAAAGGAAAAATAATGTCATTCCTAAAATTCAAAATCCCTTGAATATAATGGAAAAAGGGGGATCAGAAATCCAACGCCCTTTATTTTTTCAGTAACTCCCAATTTTCTTCAACCACCAACCCTTGTAGCAATTCAACTCAATTCACATCGTTGATTTCGTTCCAGGTTGCTTAACATGCCCTCCGAATCCAAAAACAAATTTCCTCCCTGCTGGAGCAATAAACAAATGCGTACGTAAATATATATAAATTGCGTGCGCGTCTGTGTAAACATGCGTACTCTTCGCTTGTGCCCTCAAATGCAATCGATCGCCAAACGATGTTCGATATATCGAGCTATTATGGTAACGAATGCGTGATGACTGAGGATTTTTTATGGGAATTAATGGGAGAATTGGGAGCTTTTGAGAGTGGTAAGAATGGATAGGAAAGGAATAGGAAGATCGTAAATTGGTGATAACGTATTTTAGTGAAATATAGACATACATGGAGATTAAATAAGTAAAAAAATATAAAACTTCGGTTCGAATCCGAGAAGAAAGGAGATTATTAACATAAATCTTTATTTATCTTAATCGGAAGATATTCAGGAATATTGCTGTTGGAGCCTATTAGTTAAATATCGATCAATATGGCGATTAAAGAAATAAAAGAATTCGTAGAATTTCAGTTGCGAGAAACAACGAGATTTTCATGGGATTTATGTTTATCATACATCTGAAGTTTCACTGCGGGAGGTATTAGTGAAAAGGAAAGAGTGAAAATACCATATCGGAATCAGACACGGTGAACTTACGTAAGCTTCCCTAAAGGTCTTCCTATAAGTCAATATTGGAAAGTCTTAAATATCTTAATTTGTTTCCACTTGGAGAACTATTGGTCACAGGAATAGAAAAACATTAAATAATTCAACCAGTAAAACCAAACAAATTCTTAGAATAAATAAACCTTATCAAACGCTTGAAATGGCGAGATCCATCGATTTAACGCACACATAACCCTTTCATAAACACTTTCAGCCCCACCAATTCCGTTTGGATTTATGTTTTAAGAGCAATCAAGAAATAAAAATTTTGTTCTTTTATTTTACTATTACTAATTTCATATTTAATATTCAATGTTCAATTGTTACATACGTACCATACTCAACGTATTTCAGATAGATATACTTGTATAAGAGAGTCTTAGTATTTTTTGTGCTTCTACAGCTGACGTCATCTCAAGTATATGGTTCCCGAGTTGGGAATCGAACCGGGGGCCGAATTTACAATAGACAAATACTTTACCTAGTTATCCGGGATCCCGGAAAATTCCAAAACTATATTTTGAATACCTGGATTACTACATAACTTATATACTCAATAATTAGGTTAGTAATTCCTAGTACAACATTTACAACAATTCTTTTATAACTATAGGGAAGTTAATTTTACCACAATAACGATGATATAACTCAGTAAAAGGAATATTCCAACCTACCGATACCACAATATTTTCGAAAAAAGCCGAACATACAACTCGTCAATATAACAGCAAACATCGAACAAACATGTAAAAAAGATGGTCGTTCAAATATGAGGAAGGTAACATGGAAAGAGAAGATAAAGGATGTAAAGTTAGGTAAAGAATGGGGATAAAGTAAGGAAAGGAGCGAGGCAAAGAGGACGAAGCCTATGCTGGCGATTTTGCATAATCGCATTACTCTTCAGAGAACTCTATGTGAAGACCTCTTCTAGAGAAGCGCTAGCTAACTAATAGGATCCTTGTTTGCGATTCCACGCAGGAGACGACGCGAGGATAATAATCTGCAGAGAGGTAAAAAAACAAATGAGTGCTACTCTCGAGGTTGCCACGGACGGATGATTTATCCAGATGGAAACGGTGGCGCAAAAAATGCCTCTTCTGATGAAACTGGATTGGCTTTGCATCCTTGGGGAGATTAATTCTATCCCGCGAGAAAAGTACTGGCTTACGTAAAGTGTAAACTGTGCGGTAATTGGTCAGTTGCGAGTAAGTGGACAACTCCAAAGTACGTTTCCTCCGCTGAGAAATGACGGGACTAACCCGAATAATTCGCACGTTTCATTTATACAGAATGCGCCATTAATTTCAATCAGGACGTGCGATGCACTAACTGCATTCATAAGTATGAAATACTTTGCCTCTTTGGATGCTGACGTAGGTAATCATCTGAATTTTCAGAGCAAGAAGAGAATCTAAATTAAACCAATATTTAATGGAACTTTACGTAATTTAAAATTTTACAAAAAAACAAGGCTTAACTGTAATTAAAAACTGACCTTCCGATGTAAAAATATATTAATTATTTATTGTTACACCCAATTGCTTGATATTTCTCAAATTAAATTTATATCGCGTAGGCTGCGATTTCATTCATGAAACAGGGCGAAAATCATTTTTATATTTCTTCTTTCGGTCCATTCAATATATAGTAAAAATTTTCATTAATTCCAGGAAATCTAAATAAAATGTTCATTGACTTCTCTCTGAAAACGAAGCTGACTTTCATATATTGAATTAATTGATATATTACAACTCTTGCGGTTCGTACAAAAAATAGTGCTAGCTTCAGTACACAAGGCAGTGTTTCAGGATCAGGCTCTAATTTTTATAAAATTTGATCCGTAATAAAATGTTTTTTCTTTCAAAATATAACTAAGTTAATTCAATCTACAGAATTCCAGTTAGCTGAAATCAATTTGAAATGATTGTGAGCCAAATAGTTGAAAATAACAAATGCGTAGACGGAGAATTTTCATTATCACATTTTAGTAGTCCTGATAATGTTTATTTCCAGGTCTACTGTTTTTGTGGAAATGTTCCAGTTAAGCGAAGAGTTTCTAATTATTAATTACGATTACTTACTCGTAATTATGGGAACTTGGAAAAGGGGTCGGCTTAACCAAACAGCTTTTTTTGCAAACATACAACGATATCGCCAAGGCATGACTTCCAGGAACTTACCTAGAAATAAAGAAACATTTCATTAATTTCATATTAGAAATTTACTGGTACAAGTAATTTTATACCATACACTACAAAGGATTTATGGAACATTTTCGCCAGTTATTAATGCCAGAAAAAAATCAAATACCCTTCATATTACCTTGGTTCATCAACGACGGACTTTCCCATTTAAATTTACATTAAAAGACTGAGTTGCGAAAATATTTTCAGAGTATTATCAAAGAGAAAAAGAGTTGCCCTGATTTTCACTGAAAAATATTTGTACATCTCAGGATTTCACGAAGGGGCACCTAAATACAAAACTCAACGAAAGAAATACTTTATGCATTGCGAGCATTCGGAGGAGAATAACATGGTCATAATTAATTTCGAATTCCACTTCTATAATATGATCACAACATCAGGGTTATTTAGGCAATAAAAACTCAGATTATTTAATTTAAATTACTGTGTAGATACTAGGAATGACGTAGTAACGGTTTTCTGGTTGTAACATATGGAATATCGAGAAAAGAACCAATATAGTTAGGTGGGGAAAACGAAAGCAGCTGCCGATAGATCAAATTCATGACTCACTCTATCAACTGAGCTTCCCAAGAGACATGTTTGCTAATAATACGGAGCTTTAACTAAACAGAGCAAGATACGAGGCCATATGCTCCAATACAGAGTGCGACGGGGAGAGAAAAGCGATATCGACGCCACCTACCGATGGAAAGAATCGGAAACTGACATCTGTCAGTTAATGGGCCACTGACGACCGGTGAGAGTAGTAAAAGTGAAACAAAAAAGGAAAGGAATTGAGGCCAGCGTCACGTTATGACCGCGTTCGTTAAGCCGAAGTTGCTCAATCGAAAGTATGAATGGAAATGCTCAACTTCCGGCACAGTACCGAAGCTTTTCTAGAACTAAAAACAGTTCGAAAATAAGAAATGAGATCTTAATCCAACTAATTTGTGCATTAATATCCGCGGCCGATCTAATTTG
The DNA here is from genome assembly GCA_036926295.1 of Pachydiplax longipennis. NCBI lineage: Eukaryota > Metazoa > Arthropoda > Insecta > Odonata > Libellulidae > Pachydiplax > Pachydiplax longipennis. Next base: position 68,835,662 of record JAVFKF010000004.1, on the reverse strand, counting down.
AAACGTATGCGAGAATAAGATTGATGAGGAAAAATTCTCTCCGAAAGCGGGTGTGCCCGATTTTGAAAGTGGGCGGGAGTAAGAAATCCGAGCTTGATAAAAAGCAACCAAAAGGAGCCGAAGCACCTAGGTTAGAAACTAAGGATGACTGTACGCTTTTCTGAACTCTACCGGACAGCATCGCGAATAATTTGCTCTCACGCAATAGTTAACCCTCCATCGCATACCACGACATTAAATGATAATTAAAAAATTGTACGATCGACTACGAAGATATGTTTGAATACTTGATTCCATCGAATTGACAAACAAATAAAAACCAAAACATTATATAACTGCTTCCAATAAGGCAGATTGTCATAAAATTTAGGATTTCATAGAGGTCTTTACATATTCATTGGTTAATGATATTTCAATGGAGGATTGAAGCCCTTCTTCTAGGATTGTGTCCAGACGAGCACCCAGAAATTTACCTTACGGCATTTTCATAACATTCTATAAATACTTTCTAATAAACCTAGTAGAAGAAGCTATGATTAAAGAATGTAAGGACACTCTAAGCCTTACCTGGAAGCACTACTATTTTACGGGAATATTTTAAGTAAAATGTTAAGCTCTGTTTGTAAATGAAATTGACAAATATTCAGCAAGTTATTAGTTACATTAATTAAGATAAGCCTTCAAAGGAAATATGAATGCGTCTGTTTGCGTGATATGTAACCTTTAGAGAAAATTGATGAAACTCCAGGAAACGTCTCGTATACATCATTGCAAAGGTTGATGTTTTTACATTACAGTAACATATGCTTAATTACATTGCCTCTATGTATTTTCTATTACATTATTTATGTTGTAAAATCATGTATTAGTACACTATGTATTTAACATTGACTTAAAAAAATCCTCATTGAGGATGAAGGTGCTGCTCAAGAAAGAAGTTTAAAGGAATAGTACTTCAACTTAAACATTCTGTCATTCTCACTAAGAGAAACAATTTGTTCCATTATCAACGATCCAAATTGAAAAAGACTGAAAATTCGTCACCCACGCAAATACAAAAGTGAATCTCCGTAAAATAGTATCTCAAAAACTTAATATGCAGAGAAAATGGTGAATTTTCAATCATAGTCGTCTGGAGAATAGTCACCAACATGATAGAAAGATAGGTTACTTTCTTTAAATTTCAATTCTAAATAAGGATCAAATCATAGATAAGTCCTCCATAATGAATAGCGAGAAATAGTTCTTAGTTCACCGAATTTTGCGCTCATTCAATCTATTCATTCGATCTCTCAAGAAGTATTCAGTGCATACCACGAGGATCAGGTAAGCGTGTGCGTAATACATGAACACGCAGTAATCCGGTTTATTTTCGAGGTAATCCGATTCTTCGCAAGAGGTGAAATGCGGAAGGAAGCGATGCCATCAAATAAACGCATTCCCTTTCGCAGGCCAAGGACAATTAATCGAACATCATTGATAATGCGCACTTGCAATGCCCTCTCGTTTTACACGACCTTTCTCCACCACAATGCGTATCTACAACGCGATATATTGTCACTGCTTTCGTGTTATCTCAACGAGGACGCATCGTATATGGGTGCAAGCTTAATTGCGAGTACTCAGCAATTACACAATACAATAAAAAAGTATTATTATAAAATATTTATCGCTTTTAAAACTTCGAGGCAGGGAAGGAAATGTTTTGGTTATCTTCGCGGTGCTTTATGGCGAAACTATGCGGCGGCACTACATTGAAAAATCATACGATTAGTGTCTCCGAAACCCATATTGACATATTAATATTGATAAAAAGGGCAACATGAGAATAATCTAATCATTAAACTGGTGCCACTGGTTTTGCATTTTTAAAATTTTAACAATTCCGCTGGATATTTTTAAATCATTATTTAAAATAAAAGGTTTGGAGCAGCTGATAATTTCAATCAAAAGTGCATTTCAACAATTTGTGAGCACACCAGTGACATTTACCAATTAAAGAGTTGAGAATAGAAATGTAACAGAAATGAAAACATGAAAATTAAGAATCCTCTTTTTCTCCTATCCTTGTGAAGGAACCTTGTGAGGAAGTCATCGCTATTTAAATCTCAGACGGAAGTCTATTAAAGATAAAAGAGGATATTCTTCCTTGAAAACTTGAAGTTCGTACAAGAGAGTCACTTCCGCAGCCCTTAGTGGCAATCAAAGGCAGCTGTCCGAAAGCTGATCGAGCGCCTTCATATGAGAAAGGAGCAACCTTGGTAATTAACTAACTCTTAATTTTGCTAATTTTTCTCGAGTTTCACATAATTATAGTTAGAGATTGAAGGATAGGATTAAACAATGTCTTACCACGTAATTAGGATTATACCGAACTTGTAAAATGTATTTATTAATTAAGAAAAGAATTAGCATCGTCAAACAGGTGTTCACTTTGGGTTTTGATCTAAACATATAGGACGAGAGCATGTCTTTATGAGAGAATGAAAAACTGGCATAAAATCGGATCTAAAAACAACGAAATTATAATATAGTCATTTGAAAGACGTCGCAAACAAACATATTTAATCAGCAACTGAAAACAGTAGCAAGTATGACGAAAGTGTCCGCTTTATGACGCATGCATAAAAAGCAGTGGCGAGAGAAACCGACTCTCCTTCGACTCGCATTTAGATACTTCCATTTTAACAGAGAATATTTTAAATAAGATAAATCAGTTAATCATAACTTGGGAGATCCTAGTGAATACATCCGCAGCAAGAAAGGATAAGAGTTAGTGGATTGGGAAGTCGATATGAGAAGCTCATCAATTATTCCCGAGATGACATTGCTTGCGTCACAAGGAGCTGCAGGTGGCGCCTTCCCTCACTCCCCAAATAGTGCCCTTGCGACTATTTCCGTGGCGTTGGCTTGGTGCGCGCCTCTATTTCAATTCTAAGGAAAGGGGGTGAATATGGCAGAGGATGTAGTTAGGCATTTAGGGAAGACTCGAAAGTAAATCCGAGCGTAAGTCAATGGATCGCATACGAAATAGCTCACCTCCGTTCCAAACCGTTGATCAAAATTTATTAACCAACAATAATTATTAAAATACGATAATCTTATATTACAACATAAAAATTATGACTCATGACAAATCGAAACACTAGCCTTCCCTTGAACTATAATTATTCTTTGAAGACGAGTAATAATAGACAACGAACACCTTATCGTGATGTCATATTCAATGGAATAGTTCAATATGCCTTAGGATATCTTTTGAATTTCTACTAAAAACATTTTAACAAAATTTGGATGCCATGAAAACGAAAAAATACGTTTAAAACAATGAATCTAAACAGTATAACATATTCATTTATGTACGATTCAATGGAGTATAGCCATAGCAGCAGGAATTATAGAACAGAGTAGACGCATGGATCCATGAGTAAATTCGTTAGAGGCAAGAATTGGCGAAAATGCGATGAAAACCAGAGAAAAGGTTAGAGAAAAGAAAAGCAGAAAGGAGACTAGCAAAAGAAAGTCATCATCAACGATTACTGTAAGAGTGAAAGGAAGAAACGAAAATGCAGTTGAAGGATATAAAGTAGCAGTAGGACGAAGGAAAAGGACGTTTCAGATGAGCAATAGATGAAGTGAATTGAGCAACTGGTATGTACATCCTCCTCGAAGGAAACACCTGACCGAAACAAGATTTGAATCACTCACGCTCACTAGGAAACCGTCTGCCTTGCAGGACTTTCAAACGGACTTAAATATCGGACCTCTTTTGTTTTTCTCCATGCCAACGGAGAGAAACGTATTCATGGATACTCGAAAGGCTCGACACGGACTCCTTTAAGGATTTTCTGCTTCATTAGTCAGAACGCCGCGGGATTTTCACACCCATTCCTCACGGGACAGAAGAATTATTTCCACAGAAAATTCAAACTGTTCTAAACATCATTCCATTAGGAATTCGGTCGAAACTCTATTGACGATCCTAGTTTTCAATGACGATCGGATTCGAACTCTGCCGTCCATCCCACGACTTAGATCAACAACAAAAAATCTTATCGAGAAGAAGAACGTTGATTAATCGAAGGAATAATCGATTGGAGATGACGTCGACGGGTCAAATAGGCGGAAAGATCCCATCGCGAAGAGACAAATTCCGACGGAAAATTCGATGGATGAGGCGGAATTCGATGCAAGCGTAAAAAAGGCCGACGCAAAGACTAATGTACTCGAGGCCGTAAAGTCGTATCTTTTCCCGAAGGCGAGCGTACTTAATCTACTTAATGGAGCCTTTTCAATCACCCACCCAGCAAAGAGAGAGATACGTCATGGAAAACATCATCTCTCAATTCTCCATGCATTAAGCAGCATCACGAGCGGAGTAACCACCTTGCCCCCCACACTCTTTTAAGAAAACTCATAACGGACGCACAGCTGATCTCGAGGAGACTAAAGTGGAATGGTGGGCTAAAGAGTGGCACGAGCCGAGGACGAGGTTTCTCTTAATGGTCACTTCGCCAGGTGAAGGCGATCTTTTATTTTTTATCCGAGAGGACCAGAAGGCGTCTGCAAGAAGCATCTGCCGCGGCCGCAGGTCCTCCGCGCCTCCGACAAACAAAAAAGAGGGCAGCACGAGCGCAGGGCGCGTGTACGGATTTGGCACCTGCTAATAAAAACTCCTTCATCACCTGCCTCTGAGGGCCCGACCTTCCTCAGGTTGATCGTCTGGAAGACGCTTTAAAAGGACCGAAATGAAAGAAAGATTAGGGAGAGACTTTTTTGAGCACATTCCCGGACAATCTTAGGCATGTCTATGAACGGATTCCCGGACACATCAGTCCACCGCTAAAAATTATCGAAACAGAACTAAGTATGAAAGAGGGCAAGGAGAAATATTTATAAACCATTCTTAAATATATCTTCAGCAACGAAAAATCAACTTTGGATTGGACTCAGTAATTTTTATTATTAAGTTTAAAATTATCATTAAAAAGTAAAACAGAAAAACAAAATTATTCTTTAAGTGTATATTGTTACATAGAATTCTTAATTTCCCGTTCTTTGACGTCATAGCATTTACCAAGTCTCGAATTGATTTCATTTCGTTTATAGTTTTTAGAAATTCTAACTGCTTCTATCGCATGGTTACTATCTTTAGTTCAATTTGGATGAGTTCAAAAAATTCCGAGAAAAACGATCAAAATTTAGTTCGACCTTCAATTCAGCTTTTACCTTTTCTGAAGGTAAACTATATTTTGTCCTTCTACAGGTTCCTCATAATAAACGCAAGATTGATTAAAAATGTATGTAGAGTTAACAAAAATAAATAGAACGAGTTAATTAACGAAAAATTCTTTGAAGGATCAAAACAATCGAAAGAACTGCGTAGCTCGACCTGAAACTAGAATCTCGAGGACACTGACTTCTCCAAATTGGTAACATATTTTAGTCATTATTACCCGCCATCAGTAACGCTTAAAATGGAGACTTGTTAGTTGCTAATCCTTAAAATCCTGAACACACGTCCTCCGAACTCTGGTGATGAGCCTAGAAGAGGCTCGGAGTATTACTTGGACGCAAAGAGACAAATGAAGATTGCGGAGAAATACGAGGAATAAAAAATCGGGGGATGAAACCAGGAATGACTGGAATGGAGCCAAGAGTGTAAGGCGAGAAAGATGGAAAATAAAAGAGTTCGGTCCATAAAAGCTTTTCGAAAGATACATAGGGTGTCGGACCGCTTTTACTACTCGACGGTATTTTATCGAGGAGTTGATATTAAACTTGTCGATCCCAACAGGAGTGTTTTTAGCGGGGAATTGGTCTCCGCCGCGCTATTCTTTTTCCGATTGGGTCGAATAAATCGCAGGGATTGATTTTTATGAGCCGACCTCTTGTTTCCCCACTCAAAAACCACGGCCGCTCTAAGTGCGGAACTTTTCTCCGCTACCTGCACTGCGAGATACTGTAGAAGCGATCCCTTCGGCATTTACCGAATCGCCCTTTGAGAAAACGGAGGGAATTCGTGCTCCAGCGTGACATTTCTTCGCCCCCTCAACACAACGCGAAATAGATCGGCGTACTTTCAAAGTAGGCAACCGCTGAAAAGCGTGTTCGACAAGCACTTCCAGCATCGAACGAAAAGACAGCCGCAGATGGACGGCGGGAAAAAGCCAAAGGATGGTAAAGAAATTGGAATTTGCCTCGCGTTTGAGGCTGCTGTGCCGGAGACTACAACGAGCGATGCATGCCATTTAGTCAGTCTTAGAAAGTAAATTTTATCAGAGAGAGTTGCAGATTCTGAATTTCAGAGACAAATGATAAAGTAATTTTCTCTTTCTTTCTAAGAGTCGAAATTGAGTCGCGCAAGTGTCGCTGCAGATGTTTTAATTCATGCAAAAACGACTGAAAGTCGGCCAAATTTCTTCGCGAATCTGAAATATTGATCGTAAAAATATGGGGATAAAGAATTATTCACGATCTTGCACTTCATTTCGGCGTGAAAAATGTATGGAAGTCACTGATCAAAATAGAATACAAAATAGTAGAAGCATTGTTAAAACTGCTTGGACGGGTGAGGTCTTTTCGGATGTAGGCCCAACCAGGAATCAAACCTGAGATTGTTAATTCGAGCAAGGTGTCCACTTGGTTATCCCAAAGCCGAAGAGGAAACACGAAATGCCTAAAGCATAACCTTCATTAACCCCAAAGCATCTCAGCCACGTTCATTACCTCCAAAAATCACCACTTCATACGTTCAAACAAGCAACCGTTAAAAACATAAATCTGTGATCGCTACGCCTTAAAATGGCAGCGGAAAAAGCGTCCGCCGGCCGATCAGTCAACGCGAGGCAGATAACGCAACATGCATTGCGGGGGAACTATCCGTTCGATCAGCTTTTGTAAGCGGCGGATGTAGCATGACTATCTTCTCCGCATACCTTTCCGACCCCATCCTTTTACGGTCGTGTCGATATAGGACTCCGCGTACGATAAAAAAAACACACGAGCGGGGGAGGGATATATAAAAAAGCGCCTCGTGAGATCGAAATAAATCCGTTTAACCTCGACCTTGAGCATCTCGTTGCAAAAGCGCATTGTGAAGAGCGGTGGGAGGAATTGCCATTATAAGAAATGACGTCATGTCCGTTTCTTATGGTCCAGTTGACAAATGGGATTCTGGGAAAGAAAAGTTATAGTGGGAGGAATGGGATGGAAAATAGAGGGAGGATGACGCGCGAGTAGCTGGCGAGGAGTGAGATAAGAGGCGAAATTATTTCTTAGTGAAATAAATCAATTATTCACGGGCAGAAATTCACACCAAACCCTTACCTTTTCAATCGCATTAAAATGAAAAATATACGGTAAATATAGAAAAACCAAGGAAAAGAGGTGAGGTATCTTCATAAATAAGGGCGTGTACTTCGGAAAAATGGACTTGAAAAAGGTAGACGGAACCGGGAATCGATCCCGGATCTTCCTTTCTCTGCTTTCGTTTAGATTAGTAGGCTTTAGCCAAAAAATCAATCCCCTCAACCCCCCCTCCTCGACCTCACAAACCCACACTTCATCTCTTTTCTTTTCATTCTACGTTTAACCGTTAAGTATGATAGCATGGGTATCGAAATAAGCATTGGGTGACACCTAGAGGCAGGTAATACCAGCGTTTTCAGGTGCTCCGCTACTTAGAAGACACTGACCCCAACAAACGACTATCGGAATGTTTTCAGCTTCTAAGAGAAGTAAAATCTAAGACATTGTGATGAACAGCTAGCAAATTCAAGTTTCAGTCATAACCAACAGTTTTAACTTGGTGGAACATTTCAAGGTAAGATAACAGAACAAAAACATGCACTTAGCACCATGGATTTAGCAAAATAAACTTTAAAGATAGGACGTGAATACGTCAAAATATTGTTCAACCTGAGGAGTAAAGAGTAAAGGAACAGATTATTTTTTAATTTCTTACAACATTTTATTTAAAGTATTATTTCACTAATGAAACTCAAAAAATATAGTGGATCTAGATACAGCACAATTCCTGTGGGTGAGAGTTCACTTAGCTCTCAGATTTTTTCGGATCAAATATTGGCACCGTATTTCAACCGCTAAATCTGTTCAGAAAATCTTGAAATAAGTTATCGAATTCAAGGGATCAGATCTTCAGAAGGTTTAAAAATTTCTCAGTATTAATTCTATAGTCAAAAAAGTTAATACTTCGTGGTCAATTTTTTCAACATAATTGGTAAAAAAGAACGGTTCGAAGTATTCCTGACTTTCTCTCCACTAATTTTATTGGATTTAGTAGCGGGAATTCGGCAGTTTTATTATCTACTTCCAGTGAACTTGGAGAACGATGGGAGAGATAAGCTGAAAAGATAAGGCAAAGAAGTGCTTTGTGGAAAGATGGGGAGAGAAGGGCAAAAAGCAAGATGGATGGAGAAGAAAGAATCGATCTGAAGACACGGCTTTAAATTGGAGCGAAGGCCCCACCCACGCAGCGCCAAATCGCCGATCGCTCCTTCGTGGAGTTAAAAAGTTGGGAATTTCGTCGATGCGGAGAAAAATCAGAATCGAATTAAACGAAGGAAGGAGGAAATATGAGGCCGAAAGGGGCAGAGAGGAAGTGGAATACATTAAATGGAGAGAAGATGGAAAGAAAATTAACGGAGGAAAGATCAAATTATGAACGGGATCAAAATAATTGACGCGAGTATCTTTCAAAATGGAAAGATTATGCAATGTGAAAGATTTCGAAAGAGAAGGATTGAAAATTGAAGAGCATAAAGAACTATTAGCAGATAACGAAGTGAGACTGCTGACTCAAAATTTTCTTTTAATATGGTATAAAAAATCCGGTCATAAATTTGGCAAATTCAATTCTTCGGCTCATTCTCCATCATGGTTTTTTGAATACTGGAGATATACCAAAAAATCAGAGTGCATTTAATGGAATGGATGTATCCGTTAAGAGTAATCACCACTTTATTAAACACACGAACTTATCACTTATTATTTTATCGTCAGATAGCGGTGAGATAATGGAAATGAGCTGAAACTTAGACCTATGAAGGTTAGAGCTTATTACAGTAAAATGACCTCTTTCAGAAAATAATCATAAAAGATTAGTATTAGAAAAATTCATCTCTAAAACTTAAATTGAACTATACTGAAAGTAAATATTATGTAGAAAAAGAAAATAAAAGTAACTTTAACATGAACATGGGAAACTTCCCGTGTTTATAAACTGGAATAAATTAAGTATTTTGAAATATTTCTTTGCCATTACAGATCTTAGAATAGGACGAAGTTAATGATAAAAAAGGTTTACTTTTCTAGACCTATACAGATCAATATTCTACATCTATATTAATACCCTGAAAACAGTTACGGTTTGTGGCAGGGTAGGTAAACACTAAATTTTTAAGAAACTTCTTCAGCTTGTTGTTTTTGTCTTTCGTTTGCGAAAATAATGAGTTTATATGAATTTATAGAGCAATCAAAACCTATTTTCTAACCTCTTTCCTTCCAAAGATTTCCAACCTGCGTCTGAGAGCATCTTCGAAATTCTCGTTTTATCTATACTAGTACGTATTAATAAAATCTATACTAGTACGTATTAACAAAACATATAACTTTGTGCTGCACTTTCTCGAGTTCGCGGGCACCAGTTTCATTCGCTAGATCCCATAAAATATTCGAGCAAATTATATTCAAATAAATGATGCAAAACAATCGAGGCAATTTTATTTTATGAAATTTATCGATAAAAATATTTAAAATCAATGAAAAATGGCGCATAGACAATCGCGGACCGTTCGACAGATGAGAGAAATATCAGTTGCGCTCGAGGGAATGCAATCCTCAGCATCCATAGTATAGAGGCTTCAAAAGACGTAGCGGCAGATAAGATACTTAAGTCCATAGAATAAAATCGATAAAAACAAAAATCGACACAAAGAAGAGAGAGAAAGGATGAGCGTAGCTAAAGACATACGACGTCGCTATGAACGGATGGGCAATGAAAAAGAGAAAGCGTGGGTCCTAAGCAGGGACCCTTAGGGAGAGAGGCGTGGATGATAAACAGTGGACAAGATTGGAATTACTTCATTTTCGATGAACGGTTTGATGGAGGAATGGTTGGTTAGGCGGACACAAGAAGGGGTTCTCGATTAGCCATTGGTTTCCGAGTGGACGTGGGGGAGGAAAGAGAAAAGCAAGTATAACGCAGGAATAGACTCAGTATTGGGGGAAAATCGAAGAAGATGAGGGATAGATATCGAGCTCCGAGTGTTTTTCCCTCATTAACAGTTCTCAACCAGCATAATTCAAAGTTTTTTTCCTTTCTGTGATGTCTTCCCACGAAGTCTGTAATCCAACCTTATCAATCTAAAATTAGGCAACGCGCAGGAGGTGATGATAAGCGAAAAAACGTTTTCACACATGTCGATAAATTATTATTGCGCCATATCTAAACAATGAAACATCGTAGTTGCGATTTTTTACCGCTAGCGACCGAGAGTTTATTATTCCCACTATAGCATTCAGGCGTTTATAAGACAGCATTTTAGAAACACCATCCATGACAATTTACAGAGCAAGGCTTGAGAATACGTTACCTGGAAAATTACATACACGTTAAGAAATCAAGAACTGAAAATTTCTCAAAAATAGACAAGATGAAAAATTGTAAAACTACGTGATTAACTGAGTTTTCCATCATTAATTTTCCAACATATACAACTTACATTTTAGCAATTAAGGATTGAACATAATTATTTATTCCAGCCTCGGAGGCGAAAGGATAAACTTTATAGGCACCTATCGAGACCCTGCATTCAAAGTTGGCATTCGCTTATTTTGTATTTGAAGGCTTCATTGCAAGACTAATATTCAGCCAATAAAGTCGTTATTTTTATTATTAATAATTACAGGATAAAATTACAATTAACAGAAGAGCATCATACCACGCGTAAAGACGAAAATAAACCACGAAATATGTAAATTTTCCTCCATTGGGATTTGAATTAATCATGGTATTCAAACCATGAGAGACATCTATGCTTTGAACCAAGTACAGCATCGCTTCCATCTTACCACATGGTACTCATGACAGCTCCTATTGCTTTTAACTATTAATACACAGTTCATGTACAGCAGAATCTAGGCAAAGGAACTCATGCGGTTGGACGTCAACGCCTTCCCATTAATGTGTGAATTCCAATCAGATTTCCTCATTGCATCAGAGTTATACTTTATATTTATAGCCATTTGAAAATTAATCTCGGTTCGGCCACCAAGAACCGCGATAAGCATAACCATAATAGATAGATACCATCATTTACGTAATTATCAGAAAACACTTCATTCAAATTTAAAAACAATGACGCTGACGCTTAAATCGAGAAAATACGATATTCAGATATCAAAGAATCGCCTACGTGAGACAGAAAACCACATGACCATAGCACCAAAGTTGGCCAGAAAACAAAATTTTTTCTCAATTCCCTCGGCAAAGGTCTCCCACAGGAATTTTCCAACGGCCAGTCGAGACGAACTCTACAATGGCACGTCAAAACACCGCTTTTTCGATGCAAAGAGTGGACGACCTCTTTTAGCGAATATCTGAAAAAGAGAAGCGCCGCCGGCTAAAGATTTCTTCATGCTGGCTGAACGTAAGAAATCCCAAACATAAAGGACGAAGACTTAAAAGGAGCCCTTGCGGATTCGGTCGCCAAGGGATTTCTCGTCCGAAGTGAAAAATCGATGAGAATTTGAGGGGATGAGCTGACGAGGAGTTCACAAAGGTTTCGCCCGAGGTGGAGCGGCTTTCACGTGAATTCTTCTCCGTGTGTTAGAGGACAATTATTTTATGATTACATATTGGATGACACTCATTTACACCGATGACGGACACGGCACAGAACAGCTGTCCGGAAATTAGGACACCTTGGTTCGAGTCTCTATCATTTTGATATTCTTAAAACTAATTATTCTTGGGAAACAAATATTACTTGGGGAACCCCCGCCCGTCATTATCGAAATCGGTAATTTTTCATTCTCAAATCCTCTTGGTGATTTTCCAAAATATTCATATTGTCATTATTAATTTGCAAATTCATTGCATCAAAGTGTTTTAATTCTTGGTCGAAGAACCGTGTCATAGCGGTTACGGCTTAAAGGGAGCGTTTAATTCAGAACATTTGGTTTTTAGGTTTGTACATGTTTTTCAGACACTACTTTTGGATGTTTTCTTTTCTGTAAATGAGTTTTCCTGAGCTACATTTAGGATTTTTAAACACAGAACTACAGTTTTCCCAATTTTTACGATTTTAAATTAGCTTTTATCATTACTTAAAAATTTACTCTGTATTGACCATACATTAAACAGAAGAGGAGACTTTAGGTCTCGATTTCACTCAAAACAAAGAAGTTGTCTATTTATATTTAGAAATCTTTCACTCCGAAGTCAAACTACAATCGATCACCATTCAAGCAAGGGCCTTAAGTAATGCAAGAAAGCTAACGATAGATTCAGCGCGACTTAGTTTGGTGTAAAATTCAATGTTGAGGCTAAATTAAGATTCCTTTTTTTCTTACGTTAACCACCCTAATCAAGTCTATTTCATCCTTATTTAATATTCTACTAATTTTATTGGTCCAAAATTTAATCTTCGACTACTAAGATTATAAGGAAAATTGCAAAGGGAGAAGTACGTTAATCACACGATGGTCCTATTCTCAGTAACTTACTCTTTTAATTCTCTTACGAAGCACTTCCACAATACGAAATCGTTCACTCGAACAATTGAAACGTCTTTCAGCATTTGAAATTCAGCCATTATCGCTTCAACTCGATTCAATAAATAAGACGTTGTGTTAATACATGCAGTCAATTCCTAGGTAAATAACGACGGATCGTGAGATGAAGATAACAGTGATTCTCGATTAAAAGCAGAAAAAGCGTTAGAATGGCACTGCGTGGAGATGACATGAGGTATGAGTAATGAATACACGTGGGTATAAGAGAGGGGATGAAGAGAAATGGAAGGACGGCAAGGATCGCAAGGCCAACTTCCTTAGCAGAAAAAGTGACGCAGCAAAGAGGAGAAAGGAAGAGCGCCGTTCAATACAACCAGTCTTCCTTTCTTCTATCTTTTTCTCCTTCGCATTGAAAAGAAAATTTCGCGAAGTAAGAAGCGGTGGAAGCAAGATGCATACGACATGCAGTTATAGAGAAGATTGGAAAGCACTTGAATTCAAATGCCGATACACCAATTGTCACAGCCGAATTTATAAGATAAAGAAGGCAACCAACTCTATGCTAGAGAATCGGCAATGTGGTAAAAACAAAATAATTAAATCTGACAGCTGATATACATAACGCCTTCACATAACCAAGACATAATAGTGATCAAAACATTAATGAAATTGGCATAATTAAGGATTTCAACCATAATTATCCATCATGCTTAATCTCAAATGTCAAATTTATAATACGATACAATTGCATAAGATAATGTAATGTGATATAATATAATACAACATAATACCTAAAATGATAAATATAAACACTGATACGCATTTTCTTAAATGTATGCATGCTGAAATTTTATTCTTCGCACATTACGATGGATAAATTACAATTGCATACGGCTAAAACTAAAAAATATAAACAATAAATCAAGTTCAAAGACGAAATGTATCGATGGAAACAAAAACAGCGGCAATGTAGGACTAAATTAACTAAATCGAATCTCTAAGGGTTGAATAAAAGTTAAAGGCTATAATAACAGAAAAGAGTTTTCTATGATATATTTTAGCATACAAAATTACAGTTACCGATAACTATCATAGACAATCAGTTTAAGATCACTCACAATGATAATTCGACTGAAACACCCTTCCTCAGAAAATAGGAAGACCTTTTACCCGAATGCAAAAGCAAGAATGCAAAGCCCGACACAATCAGACTGCGAATGCGACGGTATTACCCAGAAGTACACGTTTGCAAGGAAAAATTCCATCCGGATTAACGCCGCGGTTTGCCTTTGCGCTGCAATATGCCACAGTAGAACTGCAATAATCCCCTGAGCTTTCCAGGATTCCGTTAATAAAAGGAGACGGAATTATAGGTAACGAACAGGAATAATTACGCCGATTCTTTCCTCCCGCCGATCGAATTCAACTTTTACGACCATCTTTTCCCATTCGTGAGACGTAAGGGGTCAGCGGCCTTCTTAGGAGGTCGAGGAGGAGAGAGATTTCGTAAATAAGGGTGGGAGAGAAAAGAGGAAAAATAACAGGACAAACGGATGACTGATTGATTAAGAGGGGAATTGGGGAGTTATCTGAGAAGGACTCTCCAAATGATGAGTGCTTAAAGAAGAGGGTGCAAATAAAGAAGAGAGAAGCTAATTCTAATCATTCATATGAAAATCACGGTTTGCCCCTCTTTTATTACATGCGAAATGAAATTGTCATAACCTTTTTACAATTTAATCGTACATATTATTTATTAGTTACTTAACGCACTATCATTACCACAAACTTTATTATAAATATAATATAAAGTTAAGAAAAGGCCAAGAAAGTCTACGTGAATGAAATACCTCGACTAATACACAAGAATGTAATGCTAACTCTACAAAGGAAAACAAAAAAGACAACAAATCTACCAATATATATATTATAAATTAAAATAATAATTATAGTTATACAATCATCGAGTAAGAAATATATCACACAAGCTACTGAATGAGACGAACCTTCTCATCCACACTTTAAGTATCCATTCGGTGATGAGCGCCCTTTGATACGAGCGATATATCTCATAAGGCTCCATAATGAATACATCGCAATGGCATGAACGGGTGTATAAATTTATAGTAGAAAAGACAAGCCATAGTTTATAATCCATGAGTTATAACTTCAAGCAAACTATACAACAAAGAGTAGGTTTCAACGATGATTGAACATTCCAGAAAAATCATAGTTGTTCCTTATAATATCGATCGAATTAAATAGATTGAAAAAATACATAAAATCGCCATTGATGATTACGAAAGAGAACTTCTTTTAAATATCATCGAAAACATCAGCTCAGCAGCTCATAGCAAAAGCCTTTTACCAAAAAAGAAAGCTTCGTTCTTCCGAAATGACTAACTGAAGTACTAACATTTAGACCACAATTTGCAGTTAAAATTTAAAAGGACTTCTGCCATTTACGGAGTTAATCAGGGTAAAATAAACTTTTAAAATGTCAATCAGTATTTATGGAAGATTTTATCCTTAATCTCAAACAAATCTTTCCATAGGAATATATACTACACATCACCATCTCGAAGGCTTACGAAGCAAATACCAAAGAAATGAGTACTTCCAAGCTTGCGTAAAGAAAGGGGTTTTACAAATCTCTGCAACAGAATAAATGAAAGTTCCTAATATCAATTAAGATAACAGAACGAGAGATGAAAGAAAACGAGTTTTCTCCGCAGAAAAAAATGACTGGAAAGCAGATATATAATGCACTAAAATGAAAGAACTAAGAATCTAATAAAAGGATAAAAACACACGCGAACCAGATCGAAAAATAGAGACGAAGAAAAATGGAAAATGAGATGGCGTCGTTAAATCTGAAGAGTAAAAGAGAAACTGGAATTTCGATGAACAACGGGTGTAAATAATTCCCTCGAAAAGAGAAAGATATTTGAACCTTGAAACAGCTGTCTGGTGATTATTCTTTGGCAGCGCGACGAAGAAAGGTCGTATGAATAATAGATTATTGATGTTAATGACGCTCCAAAAGGTGAACTAATACAAATTTAATTTGTTTCCTCGCAACGGGGTACTTCGGGCTAATATTCTTCGCCTCAAAAACAGCAGAAAGGCGCAAAACGAAACTGATGAGATGATCCAAGGGGCTAGATCGCATGAGCCGGTGGCGACGTTTCATTCTGAGGTCATTGATTCGTTTACCGAAGTTTCCTTATAGAACTGAAGAGACCAACACTCGGGAACTTATGCTTTATTGTTCAGTTTCATCGTTAGTATTCAAAGGTCAGACCCGGTAAGGACAGAGGCGGCAAAACGCATACAAATTCCTGTTACTGTTGGAACTTTTCTAATTTATATCATACCACCTACGATGCGCTCAAGAAGATATTAGATTACAGCTTTCCGAAGAAAACTTCTCCACCTTTAAAGTAGAAGTTTTCTTTCGCGTCTTCCTTGTGGGATAAAAGATTAGACAAAGTAAGTTAATAATCCTCTCCAATGTTTACTACATCCATCTTGATTTTTAATCGAATACTTCCCCACATACTGACTGATCACGCGTCCGTGAAGTTTCCGATGAAAACTTTTGTGATCGTAATGAAACATAGATAAATCGTGCATAGAACGTGTACAATCGTCTATTGCACTGGATTCATAGGTAAAGAATTTTAAACAAAAGTTACTATAAACATGCATAAACGAGCATATCATGGAAATACGAAGGCGTCCAGTTATCATTTTCAAGTATCGAATCTTTATTTCAGATTAAAATAAAACCACGATGTTCATAGTTTTCAACTTTATTGCTAAATTAAACACTAAAAAATAATGATTATTATCTATAAAACGGAATTTGAACATTGGTCGGAAAGCAAAGTACGTACATAACATATACAGCGAAATACTAAATATATTCACATCCAATAAGTGCATCGAGACACAAGGAAGAAAATTATTTGGCTAAATTTATTCATAAGGATAGACTAAAAATACAACTGGAACATTCTTCTTTATTTGTGTTAATTTAATACACTCATATATACAAACTATTTACTCTTATCATGTATACCAAGGTCTCAAGGAAGATTAAAGTTAAGTCCACTGAGGTGGCCTAGATTCTCTGGAAATTAAACTTCATGTTGAAAGAGAGAAAGATGTGGAAAGTGCATAGTTTCTTTCAGAGTGAAGACTATAATAGCGTTCCATCCATAATTCAACACTTAATTGTAAAATATCAAATTAATAGTTTTTACATTCGATAGTTATCTAAGAATAAACTTGAGAGCTACACCATAACACGATATCTTACAATTGGCACGATAAACTTACGGAGAAGGAAGCTAATCAGTATTGGATCAAGGAAGGAAGATCACGCTCATATTTCTGGGTTAAAAATGAGAGAGGATTTAGAAAAGAGCAGAGGGCATCTAACCTAGTGCGCGTATGCAGAGTCGTGCAACAAGTCACGCAGTGCTCAAGAAAGAGCATGAACTCGTGGCCGATGAAATACGGTTCCGTTCTCTCGCTGCTCCCAATGCACGCCTCACTGCATGCAAATGGATGTGCGTAAGTTCTGCTACTTTTTCAAAAGGGCTCATATCGTACTACCAAACGCTTCTACTGCTTGACAAATTATGGAACATGACTCTTCGAAAAAAGGACCTCGGGTGACCTCTTTTTCTCATAATTTTGAAACCGGCTTTTTTCATTTTCTGCCGACAGAATTTCTCATTTATTATCGTGAATGAGTACGACAGCGTCTAGTTTACCTTCTTAAACTCTTGGGAACTCCCTTCGTTTTAAGATAGTTTTGGTTAATTCCACGAAGTCACAATTGAAGGTATTAACTAAAGTCTAATTAGTTCATACGTATGATTTTCATCTGTATTGAAATTAAAGGTTTACTTCACGGATAATTTTAATGGCACAAAACTCCCAAATTTTAACGAGAGAATATAATCAAAGAAATCAGTCTTACGCAAAACTAATCTCATTAGCGGAAAGCGAGAAACTTCTGGCCGTAGAGAATTGGAAATACCGTTCTCTCCCTTTAACATTAAAGAAAAAGTCGCGCTGGAGGTAATTATGATTCAGAAACAATCGCCATGAGTGCCGTCGCTGCAGTTTTATCGTTTTCCTACGGACTTCACCCAATCTTCCTCTTCCTTTCGATGCCTATAATACCAAATACGCAATTATTAATACTATTGCAACATCTCCACACCAAATCCCATCTCCTCGACTCACAGTCAAGCCTTTTTTCCTCTGCGTACGGCCTTTACAGTTTCGAAACGGGCAATTATTACAGTCCGACGCCAGGTGCTTCTCTTCAGATCATTAGCATCTCCTATTCGTAAGAGAGGAATCTGAGGAGGGATTTGGAGAGAAAGAGCCTTTGGACCGATCGATAATTGGATTATTTATGCAAGCGAGAGTTAATGGAGATGAATTGCTCCGTCGTTTGGAAGAAGTAATCAACATGGATAAACTAAATTTAATCTCAGATAAAATAGAAAAAGTATGAATCGATGGGTCCAGTCACTGTACTATATTTAAGTATTTATCTCGTCTTGAATTCCGTCGCAAAGAGGTGAATGAAACTGAACGGCAAATGTGAATGGGCATGATATATCGGCCGAATTTATCGCTAGAGGGAGATAGAGGATTCAGCGAATTTTATTTCGCAATATCTTTGCTAGGATATTACCCTTTTTACAATGTATGCCATTATACACGAATACACGACAATGAAATGTTACAAAATTTGAAACGTAGTATATTTTTATAGCATGAATACTTTTGTGATTTGGTTTATTCTATCCTCATATGCATATCGACCGAAATACACGAAGAAATATAAATAATACTCCCGCATTACTGGTATGCTTCAGAAATTCGGCACTGCATTTCTATGTACTACATATTATTACACCATGTGTTTACTAAACTGTCAAAGAAACAGTCACTCGTAAACATACTTATAAAGAAACAGGAAAAGGAAAATATCAGGAAATTTCCTCAGTTCTACCTGACAAATCTTCAACGCTAAGAGGGAATCTGACGTCAGATAACTTTTAATTTCCGTCTTTTTGATGAGGGCCTTTCTTAATCCAAAACCCTTCATTCAGTCGCATCCGATCCCCAACTTGATTCGCTCGATTTAATTTTATCTCGCATTTAGTTTATTCCGCGTATCTGGAATACTTTGAAAGCTGGTCATTTAGAGAAAAGAGAGCGCGTACGAAGGCTCTGTTTTAATTTCAAAAGAACAGAATAAGAGCGTCGTATGTACGGCAGTTAGTTCTACCGTTTGTAACTCGGCAAGCGGGATTTCATGAAATACGTTTATAGCGGCTTAAACTAGGGCTCTACAGGCGACAGCTCACCACACTCTCTCAGGATTACCATATCGTAGCAGGTTTTAGACTTGGCGAACTTGCAAGTCTCAATTACGCTTTAACATGCGATGAGAGGGAATAGATTATTTCCGCACGAAATTCTCTTTCGGTACCTGAGAACGAACTGGAAAAGGATTTTATGCATTTTTATCACGTTTCCAGTGCATCACCAATATCGAATCGGTTGAGAATATCTTGCTACTAGTGGTAGATTAAAGTACATGATGAAATATACTGAGTAAGAGACGTCGCATACATTAGGCCCTAAGCTAAAATAAAACTGTGATATTCCGCAAAACCACATCCAGCTTCTACTTTTCAAAGTATTAGCCGGAACATTTACTTAGTTTCAAAATTAGATTTCATAGGAATCGCTTTAAGTGACCTAATTAAATTCAGCAACAGAAGACTTCCATTCCAAAGCGAGAGGAATAAAATACAGCTTAGGAAACATTTATTATTTATATTGAAAGATTTCAAAAGAATTTTCAGGCAATTAATTTATTCATTACACTTATTTATTTGATTTAGAGAAATGAAAACACAGCACCTAGAATTTACATTGGATATAATGATAGATGGATAAATACATAAATACTAAAATAAAGAAGAACGATCATTAAACTACACAATCAGGAATAACAAAAGTAAAACATCATAGAAATTGATTACTCAAATAATATAATTTTCGCATATTATATAATTCTTTCATATTTCTAAGTGTTATGGTAACTGAAATGGGGCATTTGTTGCAATTTAAAAGTTCACATATGACCCCGAGTGGAATGAGTGATTAATAAAAGATCTCTCTAAAAAGGTTATAACTCAGTAGTAATTACAGGATGTTGCTTCAAACTACTCTGATTAAAATTCTTTCCTGAAGCGAAAAAATGTACCCGTGGACAGGTCGTATCTCTAAAAACTTAAAAGAAATTGTTGAAGATTATTGAGAAATAATAAGGACAGTCTTCCGAGGCCCTCAGCTAGGGCTTAATTATAAATCCATCCTAAGTGGCGAAGGGAGAGCGAAACGGAGCTTCAAAACAATAAATCGCAACAGAAAAACAGAAACTCTAAGAATTATTTCAATAAAATCATTGACCGTTTTTTCCGTTCCAACACAAACATTCCATCTCAGCACCTTTTTCATCGCCTCTTTGACTCGAAGCTGTTCGACCGATCAACGCCCAAAAGAAACAAAAAAACGAGCGGAAATTTACGCCGCACCTGTCCTCTGCCGTGGACTCACCTTGAGTCCGTTGCACCCACTTTTCCGTCACCGCAGAAAGCAATATCCGGCAGAGAGGAGATAAGAAAAAGCCTTCTTTCTTTTTCCTCTTATCGCTCGCCTTATGGAAATCCCCCGACATGTAGCGATGGAAAAAATCAAAGCCTCTTTTCCCAAAGCGAGGGAATAAAATCTCGTCATAACGAGCTCTTCTCAAAAGGTCACACAAACCATTTATTTTGAATAAATTTTCGTTTCCGGGTTGTGCTCGGGCAAGGGTACAAGTTTTAAAGGGGAATTATGAATATATTTCCTTTCGATCAAAATGCGTCTTCCTCTGCGGATAAGGGGGAATTTTCGGGAAAATATCTGAAAAATACATGGGAGGATATCGTTTCATATATTTTACTGAATTTATAACTCCGTAAATGGTTAGAAAGTAACACTTAAAAAGTACTTATACTTATTTTATAATTATATTATAACACTTATATCGGTATTTATCACTTTAACTTACACAGTAATGAAAATAAAACGGACAGCAATAGCACCTTCGTTGAAAAAAGCCTTTTAAGACAGGGGACTCTATCCTAAGAATTGCAGGCAATGATTGGCCTTTTACAACTAACATTGCACATTGCTGCAGAAGATAACGTTAGCATGTTGAGTGAATCACTCCATGAGAGGAAACAATAGAAGACTTAAGGATACTCTTTACACAACATGAAAGCAGACTCGAACTACACTTAAATGCGACTAATCGCTCCCGATAGCTGCGCATGTCACAACAACTCCTTAAGAGTTACTTTTATTCGTCCGTTCCGCTCTCCAGAGTGCTTTTATGCTCCGGATGTGCTTCCCGTGGGCAATCCCAAGCGGCCTCTGTTGCTGACGACGAATATTGCGAACCGCGAAAGAACTTCCCAAGCGGAGATGGCACTTGATAATCTTTCTTGAGCACGTTGGGTTGCCTAGTCTACAGGATCTCGCGTTATGAGCAGGTCTTTTGGAAGAGGAATTCTAACAGTGATAGCTCGACTACTGTAATTTTGGGATGGTTTGGTGAGCAGGAAATGAAGTAGCTTTATCATAGTCGAAGTCAGGCTTGCATAATCATAGCTTCTAGTTAGAAGTCTAACAATGAACTCCAGGTGTTCTGGCTGAACTTTCTGAAAAGCCATCTAGAACCAACTAAAAACTTGTATTCCACAACTTTCATTTAAACGACCTGTTTCAAACATAACGACTATCCTCAGGTACACTATAGCCGATATTTAGCGTACCTGAATACTAATTGTGGTAAATAGTACGTGTTGCTTTTATTTAGTATAACAACATGTTTTGCATTCTATAGAATGTTTAACTTGGCCGCCGTTGGGCTATAACCTGTACAAAATTAGAGCCCTCCACAAAAAAAATTCATACTACATTCCAGCAGATTTTTCCTGTTTATCAGTAGTTTCCTTCACCTATGTAAATGAAGAGTTCTTCTCCAAATTATCAACGTTGAGAAATAAAGTTTACAGAAATACGAAAATCACAAGAGAATGTAAAATACAATTCAAAATCGATGAAGATGAAACGCTGGGATTTGAAAAAGAAGATGTAAATAGAACGACACAGATGTGAAGGAAAACTCGAAAATTCGCCGAGGAAATTCCCAAAGGAAGTCGTAAGATAGATAAAAGAAGAGGATGAATCGATTCAGTGTAGTCGATTTTGTAATCGCGTTCTCAAGACGGAGAGAAGATGAACGCGATATAGTGTTGCAGAGAAAAATGCAAAGGACTTGATCGAGTGGATCCAATAGAGCGTTTAAAAGGGAGGCGAGATTAAGGGAAGAAATTCCCAGTGTTGAAGGTATCGCTGCAGATCTTCCAGCGGCAAATCGCGGAGGATACCAACTGAAGAGAAAAATGAGAAGACTGCATGAGCACCTGTGCAGTCACGAAAAGGCACCTTCGAAAGGATCTGCGCACTACTTTATATCTCGTTAAAATAATTTGCATCCGAGTGAGAGATGTTTCACCTGTGCCCGAAGTGAAGTCAATTAAGGATGAATAAATGCAGCTCCACCATTTCAATGTGCGCATAATATTTATGTACACGTATCATAATTATGGAAGGCAAATTAGTTTGGGAGAGGGGAAAATGTCACCAATTAGAGAAATTAAAGATACTTATTGCCATATGTCAATGATATGTTACCTATGATGAAAGGAACGAACTCAGAAAGCATGAAGTTCGTATTAAATTTAGTTTGTAAATATGTAAAAAGATGCACGATCAGGGTTTAAACTATATGCCGTATGAAAAATCTTTCATAGCATAAATTTAGCCTTCGATATTATGTCAGAAATCAACGAATACAATATCAGTACTGAATATTAACCTGAACGTCATACTTCTGTAAATAAGGGAAAAAGGAAAAAAAGTTACTACCACTTTGCTCAAAATCTTCGGATTAGGAGAAGTGATAATTATCGACATGACTGGGACTCGAACCCAAGCCTCCCACTGTCCGGAAGAAGTGCTATGCAAGAACTAAAACACCTGCCTCGCCTGTGAGAGATGTGGGTTCGAGCCTCAGGCAAGTCTACATATTTTACTTGGGCAATTACCACATAATTAAGAATCGAATTTTTTTTTCTTTTTTACGACTATATCTGAGTATTACCTCATTGTAAATGAGCAGCAACGTTTGAACTAAATGTCAATTGACAGCAGTTATTGTAACTAGTAACCGATAAATCTTATAATGTATATAAAGGTGATTTCATGACTAATTACGTAAAAAAACTGCTACACCTCTATAAAAGTTTGGTAAATTACTTACGGACACCACTCCACCAAACTAGCTAGTTAAGCAGGCGACATTCATATAACTAAAATGGAGTATTTAGGAAATCTGACTAGACAATGCATACCGTTTAAAAGTGACGAAATGCTTTAATTCTTAATAATTAGGAATTCTTTTGCGAGAAGAAATCAAAAGAAGCAGTTTCTGAAGAATATCCTTTTTGTCTTTATGTATATCACCGTATATCTAGGGCCACTTGCGATTTAGAACCGCCCGGAATAGAAGCGACAAAAGACGTCAGGCTGTCTCGAATATTTAAAACGAAAGAAAATTACAGTAGTGAGTCTCAGTAGAATTTCCAGGTCGGCATCACGTGATCAACATGTTGCGTTCCGAGGAGTCATGCATATAAAGCGCAGAGACACGTAAAGACCTTGGGAAGGCACAATTTCCTGCTCTCGTCATTAAAATGAGCCGGGAAATGTATCAAAAGGGGGATGAAAGACCTGCAGAATGAAGAGTGCGTAATTTCGGATGAAATTAAATTCAAATTGCCTCCTAATTACTCTGCCCCGAATGCATCTACGCACAAAATTGTGACCCCGTTGTGGGCCAATACCTTCGCAAACCCCTTCTTTTTTGATAAGAAAGCAATTTCCAAAAGGATATAACAATATCCAAAAGGATATAATTAAAACACCATTGGTAAGTAACGTCTGAAAATGTTACTCTTAATTATACCCTAACTTGATATTTTTCTACCTAAATTAGTCAAGACGTTCCTTATATTCGCATAGTAATAAAAAACTATATTTTCATTCCATCAGGAACGAATCCTGTTTATGTTTATAAGTACGATTTTGGTTGTAATTACTGTGAGATCCGTCAAGTTTTCACGGTACGCAATTTTGAGTGTAAAAAAGCACCTAGTCATTTCCGGAAATTTCATTACCACTTTGAGGAAGTAAAGAGAATTTCTCGGTCGTAATTTTGCTTTATGAATATATTAAATTCTTATTGTATTGATAAATTATATTGAACTACACATCCACTCAATAAATTGAATTGAAAATTGGAATCAGAAAACAATATATTTTATCAAATATTTCATCTACATAAATCTACATCTACATAAATACCCTAAAAGCCGCCTTTCGGCGTGTGGCAGGGGGTAGTTAAGATGATTCACCATTGCCAATGTATTAGGAAAAATATCAATAAAAGACGGAGTTAGAAATATACATCATTCTATTATTTCTAGTTAATCTGTGATTTCCAGAATCATCTTCGATTAAGTTATCACCAAGGCAAGATCTCTTTTTTGACAAATCGTCCACCAGAATTTTTTTCGAATATTTCTCACGAAGAAAAGTTTCCCTCACCATCTGCAAATGACAACCGCAAATTTAGCGCTACAAATAGTTTCGGGAAAACTACTTGAAATACTTATTTCAGCAAAGAACTTAAGTTTAATTGATTCATTGTCAAGTGAATCCAAATTATGTGATATACATATACATCTCTATATCTACATATTCAAGAAAAATATTAATGGAATGGGGTCTTCACAGACTAATAGAATGTATTGATATTTTGATATTGACATATGAGGTAAGTAACATATGAGTAAGTAAATTACCAATGTATCATGATCTGTTAGAAGAAATAAGAAGTTTCTAGTAATAAAAGACCAAACACGCATGAGAAATGTGACTCTATTTCTTGAGTGCAAAAGAATGAGGCAAGATATCCAAAAAAATAACAGGCCACATGAAATGCTCATTTGCGGAAACGTAGCCGCCTGGCTTCTTAGCACATACGCTTAAACCTTTTACTTTAATGAACATTCTGAAAAAGTTACAATTCACCGTTGGATGAACTCACAGTATAAGCATTCGTATCAAGATTGGTCATGCTTTCTACACATAAAAAGCAAGTTCGGCTTTACTTTGACCTCCCGGTTCTCTTTTAAGAAAAGTCATGAATACGATCATTACAAATTATCATAATTTTCAGCGCATTGCAGATTTGGGGTTCAGGCGAAAGTACGAGTTAATAGGAACTAATCGAAGGAAATCCGGGAGTAAACTTTGGCATAAATGAATCACCAATAAATCAACTGAGTTTATAATTTTAATATGACTTGAAATAATTGCAGTAGAAAAATGGGAGGGAATTCAAGATGATAATCAAATCCAAGTTATTTTGAATACTTGCTATTTGAATTGTTAATTTTTATTGTTTAATTCCGGAGGACTAACGAATATCCTCATGAATTATGCGAAAGAAAATACAAAATTGCGCTCGGCGCCCGTAATGCTTCCTTCGAGTTACTTACCATTAATAATCTACACAGATATTTGCAGCTCTTTAATAAATTAGCGTATGATACCAAAGATCACATACTAAATTACGCAATTGGACACACAAGAAGTGACTAAATTTCATTACGATCCACACCTTTATTAGGTGAATTATATCGATTGATTTAAAGACCAAATTCCGTTACTTCAGCGTATCTAAAGATCCGAAATTTCTTAGCACCAGAAACTGGAATAACTCGGATTACCCGGATAGTGGATTCAGCGTTGTCTTCATATATTTTGGCGTATCCCTACTTCTATG
Source organism: Pachydiplax longipennis (assembly GCA_036926295.1). NCBI lineage: Eukaryota > Metazoa > Arthropoda > Insecta > Odonata > Libellulidae > Pachydiplax > Pachydiplax longipennis. The sequence goes on along the minus strand of JAVFKF010000004.1, from coordinate 68,809,837 downwards.
TAATGAGATTCAACGGAAATCCGCCAGGTGAAATTTTATACCATGCTTATGGAGTCTCCTCCTCTATTAAAAGTTAATTAAGCTTTTCATTTATATTCGGATAATTTACTGGAGAATTAACCGAGAATTCTATTGTTTTTAGATTTATAGATCCCATCCTTCCTGGATAATCGGGAGTCTTCGTCTATTTTAACAAAACCTATGAATGAGAAATTATAGTGCGAAATTCGATCTTGGATAACAAGCCTATTTTCTCATAAGAAGCTTAAAGTTGGCTGCTTTTTTAGAGTGTCCCAGGTTTTTCTATTCAGCCTGATACCTGAAAACTAGCTGAAATTTTCTAACGTGGGCTGAGTCTTAATTTCAATCGACCTAGAAAAAGGCTATTATTTTAATACGAATAAAATGTACAGGATTTCGTAGTCACACAATCCATCATTACTGTTTAGAAAAACTGGAACGCACTATAGAAGAAATGAAATATAAAAAAACAAATCTTTCTCTTCAGTCGTAAGCAGATGTATCAGCGTAGACAAAGAGACAAGCACAAATTCGCACCCACACGCAGTGAGGAAAGAGGTACACCTGTTATTAACGTCGGGTAATTTTATTTCGGAGGCTGTTTCTCTCCTTTCAGCGCACCTTTACAATTGGTGAATGGAATGAGGCAGCTGCTGCTGTCCGAGTGGAGAGGTGAAACACGCCAATGAAAGAAATGACCGCTTTTTGTGGGCTAAATGAACTGACGGAAGAAATGATCGAGTCATTAAAACTCGCTCGACTTTCAATACGGAAAAGACATTAAAAACAATCGCCATTTCAGACTACAGATCGTCGTGTAGATAACCAGAGGAGGGCTTGAGTGTGTCAAAACGGTCAATCTCCATCAACATACGAGTATAATTCCAAGAGGTAAAATTATGTTAGAGAAGATGGATCAAAGCCGATGAGAATGATTCTAAAGGGAGTATGAAAGCCAAAGCTGTTTAATGTGGTCAAAGATATCTAAAGGTATCTTTCTGTTTATCATATTTTTCGCTAAAGCAAAACCTGTATAATAAACAGAAAAGTATGAAGGTGAAATGTAAATAAATAAGAGTATGTGACAACCCCGAATGGTTAAAGTATGCATATCATTCTTATATTACGATATTTGTGATTTTCATCAATCGAATTTCTGCTGCTCTTCCATTCACTAATTTCTCCCCACACAGCAACCCTGATTAAGAAAATGATTCCCTAAACATCTGTTCCCAATCTTCATAGAGTTGCATCTCACGTTCAACCATCTCGGACACCCCACTCCTACCGAAGTACGAAAAAAAGCTGAAGTATTTAAATGAAATATAATATATGTATACTGCTGATGAATGAAAAGCACAAAAGTGAGTGGAGTTGAGAATTTTCACTTACAATGAATAAAAATAACGGCGAAGAATTAATAGGAAATATCGAGAGTACAACCGTTAGAGGTTTAATATCCCTAGTAGTATGGCACGTTCCATCGCTTCGGAAACATTGCTGATTTATAACGAATGATATAGAAGAAGAACCGATAAAATAAGCAGCCACATTATAATGGTTTCCTACCGATAAAGCTCAAGACTATCAGCTTCCAAACAAAGGACGAGAACCTTTATCTGCCACTGATATGAAACCATAGAGCCACAGTGAACCTCTTTGTTAGTGACAAAGAGCCATCTGTATACGGAGATGGTTATAATGTAGACAAAAAAACCAAAGTAATTTCCGCAGGTGACACCCAAACCTAGCAAGCCTTGAGGTACGCATTACCTAGGGCATCAAGGTGCATCTTTTCAAAGAGGACAGCTCGATCGCCCTTGAATTCAGACCGCTGAGGAATTTACTTTGTTAGCCTATGCTCCTAAAGAGGCCATAAACTGTAAGAACATTCCGCTACTTTAGAAGAGAGCGATGGCATCCAAGGCTCTAGTTGCAGCGATCCGCCAAAGCTCTTCTACTTTAAGATGAGCTCTCATCCATCCTCTATATTTCGTTTCTCGGAGCACTTCTCTTTGTGAAAGGGATACTTGGAGAAGATCGTAAATTCTGAAAAGCAGTTGCGGTAGAGAGAAGGAAAATCAGAAAGAGGTCATCGTTGCTCGAGGAATCATATATATCGATCTAATTGATGAAAATAGTGGAAGAGGTGGAAATGACAGAGGAAGTAAAAGCCAAAAAAAGACGTTAAGAAGAAACCCTAAACTTAGAAAAAGAATTCCAACTGCTATGAAGGCACAGAACACTTAAGGAAGCATAGATAACAAATTTTGACGATCAACTTCACGGCGGTATTAAAGCTGACCTAGTTCTAATCCTTATATCCTTAGAGCATTCGTGGTAAAATTATAGTTCGCAGGATTTCACGCCCACTTTTCTGGTAGATAAATGCCAAGACTGTGATTAGATCTACAGCCAGTAATAGGGCTACATGTAGAATCCTTTAGTTAGGTAGCAATTAATTATGCTAGAGAATGATTTTTCAAAACACAAAGCTCCCGAAATTTTGAGAGATACTTGAAAATTTCGTTCTCATCCACCGGTCATAATTTCATACGTGATATTCCGAATTTTCAACTCCGGAATTGAAATTGAGCAAATAACTAACTGGCGAAGCTTATGAATTGCTCAAACGAGGGAGAAGAAATAATTTGCATAGCAATGATGGTTCATTGAATCAATTATCTGGTAATCTGACTCCCAAAATACCTAACAAGTGTTGATTTAGTTAAAGGAATTATCTCATACAATTAGTTCCGCACGTTTCTGAGAATTGATACAAATTAATGGACTGTATTTTTCGATAAGTGAACGTAATTGCATTGTCGTATAAGCGTTTTTATTAATTAATTACTATCTTAAATAAAAATACTAAACAGTGTTAAGTTCATTATAGTTAGTCCCTAAAATTTATGTATTAATGAAGAAGAGAGAAAACAGTTTTAATTATAAATGACACGAGTATTATAAATACTTAGAATACATTTGCTGCTTGAAAAGTATAAATAAATACGGTTTCTTTCTTCATTATTATATTTACCGCTACATATAGTCCTCCACTATTCAACTTACTTATAAATTTTTTCTGAAAATTTGAGTACAATAGTAGGGAAACAATAAAATGAAAATTTGTGTCTACGTTTGTCGTTGATATCATATAATTAAGATTAAAATATACTGGTAATGTTATTTGGCAGAAGTGAAATAGTATGTTTTATAATAGATGTTTAAATATATAAGATATTTATGAGGTTTTGGAAGGATAACTGATGGCTGCAGGTAAAGATTTTCCACTGACTTAGGAGTCTCATTTTTATATTGTAGTCCTGGATGCGATTAAACACTATCTCGGTATACTATACTCCCATTCTATACTCGGGACCAATTAAATTTTATATAAATACTAATAATGTTATTTTCACTTTCAAGTGGAATGAAAAACACATAGTTTCGCAAAATAATAAGCATCATATTCGTGCACGCAGAAATAGATCGAGCCTCTGTCCTGCAAGTGACGGACGACATATATATTTTCAAGAGAAGAGCATAAATCTCGCGAAGGGTCATAGCACTCTAATACGCAGCAGGGAGGTGATAGCAATTTTGGAAGAGAATGACTTGTGAGGAAACTGAGAGAAGATCAGCGTAGAATAAAGCCATGTGATAGAAACTCGAACATGCGCCGATAATCTTCTTTAGACATAGAACTATTCCAAATTAGAATTCAAGTGCCATAAGAAGCTTTTAAAATTCTCGATAAAACCAATCACGAGAACAGAAGTATGAGAGGATAGTCCTACTTCGTGGAAACCATTACCTGTCATCTAAAATTTTCCGAACGCTTCTAAACAGTATAATTATCCAACCCTTAATCGACCACAATCCGACAGATGGAAACCCTGCGGATGCTTTTAAAAAGTGCAACGGGCAAAAATTGGATCTGGTCACGGAAGAGATGGAAACAACGGGAGAGATGCATTTCCCAAGAGGCAGAAAAAGTTGAAGAACGATGGGCGATCGAGATCGCGGCTGGAGAACGATAAGGAAGGCCCTGATTGTCGGAATAATGGTGGAAGAGTACTTGCTCGAGGCATTAGAGACAACCTCGCTGCCGTATTGGTGGCGTGACTCCGAAAACGTGACCATCCGAAGCGTGACCTCCGCGACTAAATCATAGCTACGCACGCATAGTGTGGAACGAGTTCGAAGTTGATTAGCTGACCCTCTTTCCGAACGCATTCAAACTCCATTTCCCATTCAGGCTTGTGTACTTAGTGTCTCTATCGAAGCTTATCTTGTGTACGTTACATAAACAAACTGCGCGTACCAGGAAGACTGCTGTTTCTGACGATCAGCGCAGCAAACTTGTCATGTCAGCGAAATAAATTCAAACATATTTCCTGTACATAGAAGGAATCCGTTAGGATGGTCGTTCAAAAGTCGTACCTTTAGGAATAAAATATTCGCAAAAGATGTGGATGATACTTGTCATAGATAAATTTAAGCCATTGTAGGGTAGACAACGAACTACCTGAGGTTTCTGAAGATAGTATTGTAATGGATGCATATTTCTTCCTGTAATATAGTTAACATAAAGCTTGGCTAAAGCAATTTAAATTTCTATTTTCAGTCACTTGTTTGTTTTGCTGTTAAATATCATCTTAAACGAAACAATAAATCATGAGAATGGTCTTGACATTAATTCTTAGATTTATCGAAAGAACAGAACATCCAGTTACCTTGATTCCTTACTTGGCATTGAATAATAGAGAGTTAGTTTTATTGTGAATCGACATTCTATCGCTCCTTTTTCGGATCTTACAAACAGCTCATTTAAAAAATTCTCATTCTTCTAGCATCCAGTGCTGATTCATCTCATGAATATACAAGTAAACTTCATTTGGATGCGACGTTGGTATTGAAACTAATACATCGCATACATTCATCTCATACGAGTATCTCGCATCGTCGTCACTTCCTTTTCTATGTTGTCCACATCCATCCACTGTAAAAAACACGCTGTGAAGGAAGAAAAGGAAATTGGACCCGAGGTTTCGAAGTCCACCACATAGAGAACTTTCCTAAGTCGCGAAGCGCATCCGATGACGCACCGACCAATATACTAGTCTTTGTATTAATCCAAGGGCATTAACATGAATCATCACAGAAGACGAATTTTCCCATTCTTTAACTGGACCTTGGTTTGATGAGAGGCAGTTGCGACAGAAATATCTACTGCATGAACGTACCATTTCTTAAGGATGCACGCAAAAAGGGCACTGCGACGGACAAGGACGACGATTTGATTAATAGAAAAAATGAGGAACGTCTTCGTGACGAGAATCCGTTTGCAGATGCGTGAATCGTGTTAGAATTGACGTTTCTTACAGTCCGTAGATTTAAATGAATTCAATGTTATACAAAACGTAAACTTGCAACACTGTGGAGAAATATGACATCACTGATCGCATGAAGTAGATGAAATATTATTGTACGGATTAAAATGAAAGTTAATTCTTTAAGAATATCATTTCAAAGGAGTAATTTATGCGTCAAATCACCAAAAATAAAACCCTTTCCAAGAATCTCATACTTTATTCGTACATCGATGTGAAGGGATTCATAAGTTATCAATGACACGTTAGAAAGAAAAAAAATGTGAACCAATATTTTATTGTTTTTACAAAAGAAGAATTTTTAATAAATGCCGATGTTAGACATAGTAAGAGAAGGAAAGAATAAAGCGACTTTTACAAAACATTCTACCTAATATACAAGGAATAAAAATATAATGATACAAAATACCACCTTATACAGGCCCTCAGACATATGTAGACGGATATCTCTTTTCGGATCCTTTAGAAGAAGCTGGAGAAAGGCAAAGAAAATAAATAGTCGAAATGAAATTCCTCGACCTTTAGATTTTCCCTTGACGGCATCTGTAGCCGAGAAGGTCGCATGGTTTCCTAGAAAAGCGCCCCCTGAGTGCGTGAAAATATGGAAATGCGATCTGCAACGATATTGCATGGATCCAATTGACAACGGGAGATCCAGGCCGATGGAGAAATTTAAATGTTCGGAGAAAGCTTTGTAAAGACTTTTCCTTAGTCACTGAGACGATGTATTCGATATATGCGTTACTAGGAGAGGCTTAAAGATATGTTCATTCTACCAAAAGAAAGGCTTTGCGACGGTTTATTTGCCGTTTATCACTTACAAAGTATTTTCGTTATTTACTGAGACTTATCCAAAATAATATAAATTAAACATTAAAAATTCAAGGAAATTCGCTAATGCTTATGCATTCTCTACAAGTTAATCGAAGAAGGGAAAAAATATCCCTCAGAAAGCAATTCGCCCATTTTCGTAAAGAGAGTCATGTTTAATTACTTATTTTAAATAATGGCAACTCTCACCTATTATGAGGAACAAAAAAATCTGGATTCGTTTATTTTCAATGCATTATTATAAAACATATTAGAACTTTATATTTATTTATATAAACGAACCAGACAACCTCTATCTTCTAAAAAGATGCCAAATCAATAACGTCGATGAATGCTGAAGTATATTATAATATCACATCGTATTTGAAAATGTTGTCAACTTCACCACGCTATCCGTATCACAAACTGAATGAAATTTAGCACATAAAACATTAGCCAGCAAGATAAACGTTCACCATTACATTTTAAAACAATCTCAATCATTCCTGGAAATTTATCTACTTCTACAATTAGGTATGTAATGGCGTGTCGATTACTTTTACCTATCGTTTTCGGGAAAAATGAATCCTCGAATCGACTGTTTCTAACAACTACTTCCCTGATCTTCCTCACGGTAGAGATCAGAACGGCTTATGCAACAGCAACGATGAATATTATCGGCTACGTCATCTAAGAAGGTACTCTCTGAATCTAAGATTCCCATCCTGCGTTTTGAAGCATTCTTGAGTAAAGCCTACCGATCTTTCGTGCTAATTCTTTACAAAACGTAATAATTTCCCTTGTATCTTTTGTAATGCGTGAATAAAAAAATTTCGGCATACAGATTCCTCCAAATCTGCAGAGAAAGTTGCTCTACTGATCAATACGAGGATCGCAGAAAACATTCTCAAACAGTTCAGAACAAAACTCTCCCTCCAAGCGTATATTATCTCCTATCAACATATAACCGACATCAGATCGCTCCAGAAATATACGAACGAAACAAAAAAACATCGCCAAGAATCCTCGCTTCGTGGATTTCGAAATTACACCTCCGAGCTCTTGAATCCATTCCTTTTTCTTCCTTTACACGCATCAACCAACAACGCAATTTTTTCTCGAGAATTTTGCGGAAAAAAGCAATCTCGCGGAGAAAAAAGTAGAACCAGGACGTGTTCTAACTTGTATAGAAACACGGCTACACTTTGCGTGTCAATCCAACACTTGCCTTAAGATGCCACGGCGAAGGAGGATATAAAAAAAGGGCAGCTGCAGCGTGCGTTGCCCACCTGCGCCGAAGGTGGCCATGAAGTCCTACCGTAACCTCCGAAGTAGAGATCTAATCGAAGTGGACGGGAAACACGCTAAATCCCTCATTTTCAATTGTCGAGGGGAGATAACATCTCGTGCTCTCGCAAATTTCCGTCGATTGAGCGGAAAAACGCCGTTTCGAATGAAAAAAACGAGCGGACTGAGATTTAAATCGACCGAAGCTAGCTTCTGAAACGGAAGATAGAAAAATATATCAGAAAACTACTCGTATCCAATGATGAGTGAAGGAATTCTTATGTGACATCCCGTCCTCGGGGCAGAGTTGAGAAGCTAACACGATAACAACGATATGACACCCACGAATATGATTAACTGTTTAACAATTGAAATATTGCAAGAGTTGAAAATTCATTTGATAGGTCATGTATGTATGTAGTCCAGTGGCAGGATAAAAGTACCACCATGCAGTCAACGCGGAGGATTATTCGGCAAAAACTGATAGAGTCGTTTTACGAAAAATCGTGAAATTGAAAAGCATAGTAATAAAAGGAATAAAAAGTAAAACAAGCAGGAAAATTTTTTCTTTAGAAATAGATCTCTACAATGAAATTTAAAGGGCATGATACTAGGAACAATTGTTACATAACATACTAATTGTAAGCAAATAGATATTTATAAAAGTTGGTCTAAATGATTTTAGAGTACGTTAACAAGGTAAAGCAAAATCGTTCCTTGATTTATTTATCCTCTTACTCCACATAAGTGATGAAATCGATGAAGCCGATGTGGTCAGGCGTGACTTTGTGTAAGGCCATAATATAGAAGTTTTCATTAAAATTTACTCTGTTTTTCCTTCGGTGACAATATTACCCCGTGTCGATTCCTGTGCACTGAAAGAAAATGCATTCGGGCGCCAGAGTTTTATATAGGACTCCCAGAAATCTTAAAAGGTAGTCACTCCACTTGCCAATGGTTAAAAAAGAAGCAAAAAAGAGGGACCGAAAAACGATGAAAATAAATTCGAGGCAGAACAATCGAGAGAGGAACCCGGAAAATTGAAAACGCAACTTGGGTCCGATAATATAAGCGCACCCTTGTCTTTCTGATGCACTCGCAGACATTCCCGCTCATTAAATGGAAAACAAAACGGAGCCCGAACAGGACGATCGAAAACCCCAAAAAACACGGCAGATAAAAGCGTACCCTTTTTGGCACCTACGGTTTCCTCGACACCTCGCTTTTAAAACGCAAACCTGTTAGGCGACTTGGCAAATGAAATCGAGCAGAGTGCACTCTCCGAAGGCCAACTAATTGCATTCGCGGAAACTTCTTGGGAGGTTTTTAAGCCGTCCTCGCAGGAGACAAACCGCCCTTGCATTAAGGCGAGGAAAGCTTCGAAAGAAAAAAAAAAGAGAATTATATCGGCGGCGCTCACAGAGAGATCACGCAATTTTCGCATCTCGAAACAAATAACATGTTCAGAGGGAAAAAGTGGAGACCGGTTGGAGAGGCACTTCACGGGTTCACGAGGAAGCTACATTATTAGCCGCGCGGAAAGAAACCCTCTTGCCAGTGACCTCGCTTACTTAAGGGGAATGTAATTAATTTCGAGGAGGGGAAAGAGCTATTTAAGGCTCTACCTCGACGTTTAGAGAGATTACTCGAATGAAATGTAGATTTGGAGTTCCGCACAAACTGGATGATATGGATTAAAATTCTAAAGTTACTCTCTATACATCTTAATTGTTGGAGGCTATACATATTCTAATAAGAGCATAGATCTACCCATAATGGAAGTTTCAGTTTCTTCTTTATCTCATTAAGATAAAGGTTTAAAGATTTGCAGTTGAGGAGTTCCCCAAGCTAATGCTTACACTATTTTCAATAATCTACTGTCTTTCAAAATATCCTACATCATCAAACGAATCCTCATGCTACATGGGAAATCTTTTACCATTCTCAGCTCGGGTTATTCGTTAAAGGATGGGAAGTAAGTACGTATATCATCGTATTTTAAATATTTATTTTGGCACTTAAGTTTGTACGATTTATAAAATGAGGAAGTTATTTTCCCAGACGAAAGTACAAAGCTTCGTTTGCTAGCAAACACAGATACATTCACGATATACAATCATGAAAATCAAAAGGCCATAATACGTTTTGAGGCAGAATTGTTTTCGCTGAATAAGGGAATACTCAATTTTCGGATGGATAAAGTCGGATGTTGATTAAATTTCCTCAATTAAAATACTCAGCAATTATTATGCAAAACGGTTTTTGCAGAAATATAATGATGAATAGATCATTAAGAACAACTATAAAGCTGAGATGCGTTTCTCGTATTATATATTCTCAGCACTAATTTCTGGGAACAGCGAATCGCCTTACTGCAATTTAAGCTACTAAGTTATTCGATTTAGAGAATTAAGTATTGTTAACTAGCAATGACTTTAAGAGCAATTTAAAATACACATAAGATATAGCAAGTATTCTACTGGAGGAGAAAGCGCAACTACTGATAACCGAGAAGTAAAACTTAAATGCACGAAAGGTAGTGAGAGAAATCGAGATCATATAAATAGATCTAAATTAATAGATAATAATAGATGAAGAGTGAATAAGAAGAAAATTCCTCATCATTGAACTCGGTTTTATTGTCCGATACTTCACAAGTATATTCCTTCTATTCAAACGGTTAGCCTTAGGGTTGAACCTATTCTACGAGGAACCAATTCTTCTAGAACGAGAACTATGAGTCTGCTGCCCTAAGTATATCAGTTTCCCCCATCAGCGACAATGACTAGGAAACAAAGGAATTAGGCCATTACTTGACATGCTGAATCCAAGTGCGCTGGTTCCTCATTCACGCCACTCTCAATCATCCCCTTTAGATAACACTCCCCCGCACCGTTTTCTGTCAATGACACTCCAGAGGGAGGGAGATGCGCTCCTCCAGCAGCGTACGAAGGCACCGCGGGCGGCGATGACGCACGCGGAACAAAAGACATCCGAAAATGAGAAAGAGCTAAACACGCACATTTCCGTTGAAGAAAGGAAGCTCTTAGGAAAAAATAACCCTTCCCCACGAGTGACTACGCCGACGTCAAAATCATTATTCCCCCAATCGTGAGGGAATCGATTGGTGAGTCACTGAAAGATGAGTGGATTTCGTCATCGCAAATTGGAGCGCAACGGAGATTCTCATTGCGGAATCAGCGCGGAAAAATTAGCGAATCTCGAGACGCACGCACTCCTCAATGGAATGGTTTCAGAATCGAGACGTGTTTTCGGATAATTTAAATTAATTTTTTATGACCATCGTCCCTGCGAAGCACCGACTCCTTCCTTGAAACGAAACTGAGTTAGATCTTACTTATGGAGCTCCTATAACTAATTTTCCAAATGCCACACTGCAAAGGTGCAGTTACACAATGCAGTTAATGCAATACTGTATATTACTTAGAAATAATTCATCTAAAGAGTGATTTAGTGTAAATCGTTTGAAAAAATGGGTTTCCTAATTACAACATTAGTTTTATTAAAAGGGCGTGCAATTTGAACATTTTTCGAAAAAAACAATGTATTACCGAAGATTTAGGGGCTGAAAATACAGAGATCTTTGAATTGTGCAAACCTATCTCTAAAATAGATTTTCCGAGTGTAATCAATAAAATTTAGAAAATGAATCTATACCAACTTTAGTTGTGGATGTGGAGTGTAAAAGTTCGGATTTTACTTTGTTTCTATACTAACTTTATTTTCTATGACATTCAAATTTATCTCTGAGAAGAAATTCTCGCTGTAACAATAAAAATGTGTCAAAAACATGCAAAATCAATCACAATTAGCGACCTCAAATTATAGCAGAGAAATTCAGACAAACGTTTCTTAAAATGGAATAACGATCGAAATGTATCCGTCGCGATATGTTTTTCTCATGATGTTGCATCTGATATTCTCCTCCAAATCGCTACAATTCCCAGTAACGGAAAAGATATAATGAAGAGTATCAAAAACATTCAGAGGAATTTCAGCCCCAAGCTGAATTTTACAACTATGATCACGAGAGACACCATGAAAAAGAATTCAACGGCTAATTAAAGAAATGTATCCACAGAAGCGGAAAATTAGATTTCGCGAAGCACATCAACGATTTCAGTCCGTCGAAAAGATGAAGTGGGTCGCGCTCTAGAATCCTACGGCGTCAAAAGCAGAAGATTTGAGTGCCGAAAATGAAATACTGTATTGATACACTGAAAGTTCGCGCCTATGCCTCGTATGCAAAAGGATCGATTCCTACCTAATTGAAATGCTCAAGCGCAAGTAATAATCTACAAGCGTGAGTATCTCAAAGGAAAAACAAAAATAGAAACTTCCCAAAATACTAATAAGAACAATTTCCTGAATCCATGCAGTGTCAATTTGTAGACGACACCCATCGTACTAAAACTTTCTGAGGAAGTTACTATGTATTATTTCTTCGAGATGTTTAATTTCTATTGGTGCGATTATCCCGAAATTAGGCATTTAATGAAAGGGTCTCACGAGGAAGGTAAAAGCCTACCTAAGGTTACCCTATGCTTCAGCATGAGTAGTGCTGAAAACTAGCAAGAAAAAATAAATTTACATAATTTTATATTTAAACAAAAGATAACTAATTTTTCACGCTTTCCCAATGCACCTTAATGGCTAACCTTGAGACCTTCTGAAGTAGAATAGTTCCCAACCCTGTACTAAACGTAAAGGAAACGTTTCTGTACCATTCAGGCCTTTCTAGGGTTAACGTTTTTGTTATTAAAAGGTATATCGGGCCTTCTGGAGCCGAATAACGCAAACAACCATTGCGACACCAATTTTTCGGCCGACGGCGCACATGTAAATCCGGACAGCGGATTTCCTTAGAAAAGGAGATAGAAGAAGCCACGAATCGGCAGAGAGATAAGAGGCGAAAGGGAGAAGAAGTTAATCCGTTCCCTGTGGTGGCAAATTTGTCGCGCACGAGCAAACACGCGGGTACAAAACGGCGCCGCATGCGGATATTACGTGAGATAGCAAAGCCCGTAAAGAAGGCCCACCTTTTTCCTTCCTCCCACGAGATACAGGAGAAAGGAATATATGTATCCCGACCATTTGGAACGTGGCCCACGGGCGAATGCGGACTGTGAATGGAGGGAAATATGCGAGATTCACCCTTCTTTTGTTTCGACATTAAATCGAGGGACCGCAATGCGACCCCGAAAAAAAACAGGGTTCTTCGCCATCGGCGGTGGAAACGGTGGACTGTCTAATGCCCTCTCAGCATCCCGCTTTTTTGACTCTCTGCTTTTTATTAAAGCCCTCTGGCTCCAAGAGAGTCTGCAGCTGCCGTCCCGCGGCGTTTCCTTGACGCCTGCTAAAAATTGGGGATCGTGCCACGGGAAGACAACCATCGAATCTTTTCAAAAGGGGTAAATATTGAAGATCCTGGATAGGGAGAGCATGAAACTAGAATCTAACTTTTATTACTGCACGTCCTCGGGCAGATAGAGTCCGCTTTCTGATGGTTGGCCCAAATAAAGACGGATGAAAGTAAAGGATATTCTACGTCGTGATGTATCATAAACACCTTAACCAAACAGGATTGTCCAATGGATAGACGAAACATTTTATAACGCGAAGAAATGAAAAAATAATAACTTTTACTTGGACCACTTACACCCCCAATTCCAGAATTATCAATAACTACCTGTCACCATTTCCTTCCTCTGTAGTTAAATCTCTCACCCAACCCTCCTCTTCTCCTCCTTCCTCAACCCTCCTTACATTCCCCTTCTGTTTAGCTATATTTTGACAAAGATATTCCGTACTCGTGCCTGATGATGACACAACGCATCAACACCCAGGTAGGGAAATAAAATATTTAAGTGGCAAGGGTTAAATTTATTATCTTTTCATTTCCTCATGTTATGGAGTCCTACCACAAAGTCTTGCCTGAATCAACTGATAGTGGAAACATATTATGTAAGCAGCAAATAATGAGGTAATCGTACTTCTGCAGGAAACATATTCGAACGATCGGTTTCGGCGACTGATCGACATCATTAGGTAAAAAGGAAGCAAATCAAGCATATTTAAAGTGAGAGGAAAGCGAATGGGGGAAAGAGTGGAAGACAGAGAGAATCGTTCTAATAGTACTATTTCTAATAAATGAAGTAAGATATCATTATTTGTTGGGCGATGGACTTCTTCATCATCAAAACCTCATCGGTTGTATTTATATTAATTAAAGTCCCATATCGATCGAAGTCTTGCTAGGATTTAACTTTTTATGTACTCACTCTACAATGCAGAGTAGACTCTCCATAGTGGTTGCATCGTACTTACCTGAAAAGAAGACAAATCAAATTAGCAAGAAGCAAAATATGTAAAACTAAATAACTATTAAATATAAAAATAACTCCAAGCCAAAAGCCAAAAATTTAATTTCAGGATATTACTGTAGATGTAAACAAATCGCAACTTTAAGGCTAAACTATGAAGAAAGCGTAATTTAATTATCCTGATTTTGTGACTTAATTATCAGATATTAAATCACAAAAATGTATTACGATTAAATCAGAACCAAAAGGAACCTAACTCATAGAAATATAATTAGATGAATCACGAATATTCGTGATTTTATTGGGAGAAAATTTTCCCATACCAGGTAAAAAAATTGAAAGGGGTATAATTTTAAACTACCTTTTAAAATCAAATAATGCGTGCCAATTACGTTTATGTAATATTTTAACCATAAAGTGAATGAAAAGGGTTTAACATCGCGCTATCTTTCTCTAAGCTTTCTATTTTCGTTATCCGGCTTAATTTTCGCCATAATATCATAATTACTTGTACGAAAGAAAACCCGAAGACAGAACCCCCAACAACGTAAGTGTACGTAAAAAACTAAAAACTTTCCCTTAGATATCTTCAAAGAGAAAACAATTCGAAAAACCGCTGTAAAGAAGAGCCAGTGCTAAAACAGCAGAATAATCACCGTCGAGGAGTAAAGAAATAATTGAGAAGCCCCGGAACGAAGTAGCACGCCAAATGGATATTTGTTGGGATGCTCGTCCTAGAAACCGCGAGACGAGAAAACGGCAAAAGTCAACAATAAACGAAAGACATATTTGGAGAGCGACCTTGACGAGAACAATTCACTTCCGCGAAGATCGCTGCTGAGGAAGACGTATGCCCTCACGTCGAAACTTTTCGAGAGGAAAACGAAAGGTGCGCCACCGGAAGAGGATGAAAAACAACAAAAAAAAAGAAAAACGAAATAGAGGGGAAATTCCTACCGAAGTCGGAAAATATGTCCCGAAATGGTTTCTTGCGGGATTCAGACGTCTGAATCGATGGAATAATCGGGACAATGGAGAGGACATGAGAAAAAAGGTAAACACTTCCTTCGTTACGGGGATTCTGCGTTGCCACGGATACGAAGAAGCTATTTCATGTTTCCGAAAGACTCTCGCTGAAGATGAATTGCCGTCCCACGATATATACACAAACAAAAGGTCGGATTCTCCTTCAACAAATACCTATTAAATAAAGATCGCTGAGCCATGGATGAAACAAAACATAAAGCACATATTCAATGAAGGTAGAGAAACGATCACGCCAAAGCTAAGAATGTGTAGTATTTACACTCACTTGAAAATGATTGCCTTGGTAATACAATTTACAACCCCGTATTCGTCTTATAACGTAATGGTTTAGAAGAATAGTCAGTTTTTCTCTTATGCCGATTTGAGTGATATACTGCGATTAAGAAAAGACGGCAGATTGAATTAAAGAGAGAAAGGGTCAGAAGACTGAAATTCAACGATTTTATGAGTCTACGAATACGCTGCAAGAGGTAAACAGACTTATAAAATTGGATAAAACAAAATTTTAAAGTAAAGTCCCAGTTTTGTACCGGTTTAAGTCTTAAAAATTAATGTTTCTGCTTCTTGAAGTTGTTTTGAATGCTGAAGTATAGTAACTCAACGTACACAAAATAATTAACAAGCGTCACTTAGAAATACCGCAGAAATTTCAATGCCGTGCAATTTACATACATTGTACAGCAACTTAGCACTTATCAAAAACTTATCAAAAATTCAAGACCTAAAAAGGAAGAAATGTATTTCATATTAAATTACTTACTTTATACCCTTTATATCAGAAGCAGTAAGTCCATGATCCGTTAATTCACGCATTCCTATATATTAAACAAATACTCGTGCGAAATCGAAAATTAATCATAAAAAATAATGTAGAAAGGAAAAAACGACTTGTGAATTGCCTCGTTGCAATATTAAAGGAAAGTTGTTCTCTGCGAGACTATAAGCGTGGACTAAGGGAAATGGAAACAAATTTATGAAAAAATAATTCAGGAACGGAGGAAAAGGATTAAAAGCCTATAAAACAAAATTTTCCTCCTCATGCGCAGGGTCAACTTTAACACAACAATTATCGAGTGAAATAAGCGATCACCAAATAAAGCTAAAACACAAATGAGAAACCAAAATACTACGATTTATTTGTTTACTTAGTACTGAAACAACCAATAAATTTACTTGGGGCAGACAGTTTAAACGGTTAAAGTTTAACGAATCAGGTTACGAAATACATCACAAAAGAGCTGGATAAAAAGCGTTGGAAGGAACTTCCCGTAGCAACGCTCGATCCCACTGCTTGTCTCCAGGGTGCTTCTCGTGCCTGCGGGGGTCAGCGCTAACCCATTAACGGAGTTCTTCTCCATCTCATCCCACTCTCTATCCCATATTTAGCTCTTGCACTGCTTTTTCGTTTCGACCTGATAAGCATTCGGTAATTACCAAAACAGTCTTACAAGAGAAAGTAATTTATTTAGGTATCTAGAGCCATACATATCTTACTATTATGGTTTTTTCGCCAAGCCAAACAGAAGGCATTGTTCCTTCTCACAAATGTAACTAACATAAACAAATTTAACTGAATTTAAGTTCAAAGAAACATTGTTCTAAACTCAAAACCTGTCTCAGAAGAGCAAGTGACATACACTTAAAAAAATAAGTGAAAGAAATAGATATTTAAGAAAGACACGATAACATTTTCACGGCATGGATGACTCAAGTATAAAAATAGTTATTATTAAAAATAATATTCCCGCAACTCAGATTCATTCCAAGTTTTCTCCTCAACATTCCAATTTTTTAGATCATGGAGGTTTTTACGTTAATAATAGCACCATACGGTTAACCCTGAATCGTTTGTTCATAAGTTATTATATTCATTTATATTATTAATATTATTTAGGAAATATAAACATATAAATATAATGTGTATATTAATTGCTATCCAATTAAGATGATATCTTATTAAACAACAGTTTACATTTGAGAC
This sequence comes from Pachydiplax longipennis, assembly GCA_036926295.1. Classification (NCBI taxonomy): domain Eukaryota; kingdom Metazoa; phylum Arthropoda; class Insecta; order Odonata; family Libellulidae; genus Pachydiplax; species Pachydiplax longipennis. The sequence goes on along the minus strand of JAVFKF010000004.1, from coordinate 68,792,951 downwards.
GAATACGATCAGGTTCCCCTACAAGAAGATACAGATATAACAGGGTTCACGTTAGATCTCTAGATGACCACTTCATCATGCTCCGGCGAGCCATATTCTACGACAGACAATGGCATTAAATTTGAGAAACACTGGTCTTTTACAAAAGAGAAACTTTCCTTCTCTGTCTCAAAAATACTTCCCTCAATCTTTCCTTCTTAAAGGGCCTTCACTCGCTAAAGCCTTTGAGCGAGGAAATGGAAGGTGAATATAAAAGAAAAGCAAATGAATGAATGTAGCCAAGCGGAAGGTATGGCTTTAAGGAAAAGAAACAAATGCGAAGGTAAATTTTTGAGGGCGTTGGCGAAGTGTCCTTTAAAAAGACTTATTCAAGCGAGATCGACACGCCGTGTGAAAACGCCTCTTCCATTCCGTCCGAAAATCACTTGACGACACGCGAGAAATCAATCCAGGAGCTTCCGAAGGTCAATCAGATGAAGAATGAGAAAAAATAATAAAAAAACAACCTAACTCTCACAAGGAGGATAGGAACTTCATTGATAACCAATGATGATTCAGGTAATGTTCGAATGATATGGAAGTATTGAGCGGAATACATCAATAAGTATTTGTATAAAACAAACAATTCCGACTTCTGCACGGTTTTGTCACTGACATCGAAAACTGCCCCATAAAAACCGATTACCACGAAAAAGGATGACATAAAACATCGTTTAACAAGAAACGAAATACTTGAACATTCAATGAATGCAAACGCTTTTATGTATAAGAGATGACATATACTCCTATCTATGGTTGCGTTGAATTTGGTTAACAAGAAATTCGGTTTATACAAACTGTGTAGGTTGGTCCTTACATTTCGTGCTAATAAATTTTCACAATATTTCTCAAATGATGAAATTATAACCAAGTACTTTACCAGAATCTTCCTCATGTTTTGAAGGCATAATCATTCTAAGAATTTCGATTTATCGGGTCAAATCTATATAGAATCTTTTCCTTATTCGATGCATTTAATAAAACACCAACGAGAAGTGAGTGAAAGATGAGGGAAAATGGCGTGAGGAAGGTAGCAGGAAAATCGTTATAAGCTGATTTCAAATGGGAAATTAATAGCTCCGGGTTAAGAGTCATTGGATTGCGACTCACGATCGATCTTCATTGAAGCAATTATCATCCAATTACCAGCATCCCTCTTCAAGGCATTCCGGGAACCAATCACGATTCTCTCTCACGTCAAAGAAATCTGAAACATTCCTGTCAATCAGCTTCAACAGCTCATAGATATTTTAGTCGTTCATGACTTGACAGGTGTAATATACACAAGTTAAATTTATGAATAACCGATTTTAATCTATAGAATTGTTCAAAAATCAACTGAAAATAACTTGGTTGATTCCACAACCAATTACTATTGTCTGGTTTCGATTTATACGAGCCATGATCACGTACATAACCTTCAGTTATATATATACGACGTTCCATGAACAAACAAAATGGTTTATAACCAAAATTAATCTCAAAACTATCTTCTTCCTTTCTGTACATTGTTTCACAAGAAAAATCATTTTCATCCGAAGCGAAAAAAATATAAACACAATAACGTAGAAAAGATACATATTATTAAACGGATGAAAATGAGGTACTACTTAGAGCTTGAAACTATATTATTTGTGTAGTGGAGGTAATTTTCTTTCTCGATTTGAGATATAAATTCTGCATTCGAAAATTGTAATTCGATTATACCTAACATACAGTGCTGTCAAATAAACGATAAGAAGAGAATAAAATAGAATTGAAGTTCAATTAGAAATTGAAGATCAATTTAAAATACTTCCTTTCCAGTGAATCGGTAAGAACTCACCATAGAGAGCCGATTCTCAAATAAGAATTAAAAACGAAGTGACGTGCGAACAAGTGCTACGAGGGACAAGCAAACCTTTAATCTGTCAATTACGCATTTCATTGGCAGTGAAGTAAATGAGATCGTATCGCAGGTATTCGTTTCCTTCCTGAATTTGCTCAGAGAAGTGACATTCTTACTTGGGGAATCCAAATAAGGCAAAAAGGCCCGGTTAGAAAGATAACAAAAGGAAAAATTCAAAGGAAAGATTGGAGAGAAAACGGGAAGGGGATATGCGGCAGGAGGAGAAGATGAAAGATAAAAACGATAAAGAAAGAAGAGGGAGAGTGAGACAGAGTAAGAAGGAAGGAAAATTAAATTAGGCGTAATATTTCGAGAGTGGGGAAAGCTTAAATAAAATGGGAGAGAAGGTAACGAGAAGATGGGCTACAAAGAGATGTAGATAGAGAGAGAGAGGTTTTTTCGAATCGAGGGAAAAGGACTTAAAGAAGTGCGCGTACGTGAGTGGGTAGTCCGCAGGTTAGGAAAACAGCGAGTTAGGGGAAAAAGGGAGCTGTATCTTCCTCAGAAATCTGAAAAGCCGATCCCTTAAGGGTAGAAAAAGAACGAAAACGTGCCCGCACATAAATAAGGTCATAATATACAACCACTTCCATCGAATTCGCGTTCTCTCCGTTTCATTCCTGAGTCCGCCTTCGCATCTAAATATACCACGACGAAAATGATGGAGTCAGCACGAGGATTTTCTAAATTTACCATGACACTTAATAGATTTCGAATTGACTTCTGCTTGATACGTGGATGATAAGAAATGATTTTAAGATACTAGTCGATTAAAATAATCTTGAGGTACAGTCTGGAAATACATTCTAATACTGGAGATTCAGTATTTCCAGTGCTGTATTTGGTGATGGTAGCAAGGCCGAAACCGGTTGTATATAAAAATATTGCGGAAAATACTAAGTCCAGCTTTCAATTCTCAAATGACTTTCCACAAAGTCAGGTTAACTCCGACTGATTACAAACGTATGAATTTTACCTTAATTCTACTGCCATCGAAGCACAACACCTTCTGTCGATTCATACCTTGTGCGGGTATGAGTCGGCAGGGTGGGGAGACATGGAGGTAAGAACCCGTCAATGTTTCCACAACAGCTTCTGCTTATGGATACCTTTAGTAACAATAACCAAAAGAAACGCCTAACTCCGGAAATATTGGGGCAAACCCCCTTTATCCTTTCCTTAACCATTTTCAGCCCGGATGCTTCCGAAAATCCGGCATAAAAATAAACTGCAATCGAAAATTCTTCCACTACGTCGCTCTAACAACCTATTTCACGCGAAACCAATTTTCCGTCGAACGAAAAGATCTCTCGGTGAAGAGGAGGCATGCGCTTGCATCTCTTCAGCCAACTCATGAAAAATGATAATAAAAGGCAGCACAAACGAGGGAAAAATTCTTCCGAATAAGAGAAGATGGGAAATGGATTTGGGAGGGAAATTGGGAGCATGAACCTAGCGCAGCGACAGAAATGCGATGGGTCACGAGGGCAAGAAAGATCTCCGAGAGGAAAACGACGCACGCGTTGCATGAAATGTAATCGTTGTAGGAAAGGGTTACATAACCCGGCATAACAAATGATTTCGTTCCAAGAAGGGTCCATATATCGTTTATAATGAAAAAGCTGGGAGTAGGGAGTGAAAGGCCTTTAACTAACAAAGGACCTTCCGAAGTTATAAAATATGTCTTCGAAGAAAGACTCATTCCCCATACGATGGGGAATGAGTGAAATTTATCCTAAGGAGGCAGCCATCGCAGTTAAATCAGAAGACTACAGAAGCAATTTCAGTGGACTTTGCTCGTTATATACCTTGGTAAATGTAAGAATATTAATTTGTAGCGCAGATAATTCCTCGCATCGGCTCCTCGGTAGGATTAACACGAAAAAATATTTTAATATATTCACGTCCATAATTTCGATAACTGCACAATGAAAATTAACTCTATATTGGCATGCCAGCAAACGTATAAGGCATTTAAGGCTCTGATAATTGATTTATGAAATAAAGATTAACAAAAGAAGTGCTTCTCAGCCTTTTATCTTCCATCGCAAATTTACGAGTTGATAAAATCTTTGCGGAACACTAAACAACCTTTATATAACCTTTATTCTAATTTACAACTGAAACAGAGGAGACTTTCTCTAGTATAAATGTGTAAAGTAAGACTTTTCAAAGCTCTCCCTGGGGATTTTCATTAAAAGAAAAGATATCTCGAAAAATAAAGACTATTTTTAATACGCAAGAAGATTTTATTGCGTATTATACTGTGGGGATTACTATACTATGTACTTGCTAATAGTTTGATCAAGGCACACCGGTTGGGAAACATTCCACAAGAAAATCTGCTTTTAGAACATCGATACCTATATTTAAATTAGGAAAGTGCGCCTAGTAACATTGACCGAAACCCAAAAGTCCCCATTGCTCTCACCCTTTCAGGTTACGCACCTCAGGTCACATATTACTCTTACAAGATGAAGTGCTATTTTACACTCCTTTGCATTTTTTTTATTCACGGAGACTTAGAGCGCCCAGTCACGCGAGAGATATTTACGATCGACGGCCGCGAGATAAAAGAACTCTTCCCGAAAAACCGCCCAACCGAAAGACCTGTAATTCCCGCAAACACCACGAGAAAGAATCCGCCTTCCTTTTATTAAAAAAATAAGAAAGGGGATCGCAATAACTCACTGAAAAAGCCGCCTCGTTTTACATGCGCGTCAGCGATTTTTCTTTTCACGGTCGAAAAAGAATACGGAAAATTTTCCGTGGAGCTATACTCCAGTCAAAAGTTTTACGCTCGTGTACGAAGGTTGCCTATGTATGTCATGAAATTTAGTAAAACGATTTCTGAGTACCTTTTCTTGGTTCTACCGCAGTAATTTCCATCCGACGATGTACCTTCCTAAGTCGGTGTTTGTGAATGTATATGAGAGCTACAGCAATTCAATCGAGGGGTAACCCAAGCTGCGGATAACGATATTTGGTTAATATTTCTAACCGTATCCTTTGTAGATCACTTAAATTGATAAAAATATGGACAAATACTGGTTGTAGTATTGATAAAAGTGCCTCGAGAGCTGAGGTCATTTCGCACATATGGGCCCACACCGGGAATCGAACCTGGTGATTCACCTAAGTCGAACGTGCGGATCACATTTATTAAGCTATTCTGAAGTTCAATAATAGTTGATAATTATTTTAATAAATATAAAGTTCTATGAAAGTGTATGAATCTGAAATACGATTGTCATAATTGTAATACTCTTAGAGACTTGGTAAACATCTCAATTATCCACCGTTGAAAAACAAGGAAGTTTCAAAAGCGCCATTTTAAACACGGTTGGAAAACTAGGTTTTCGCAAAGGCAGCTCAAGTGCTTTGAAATTCATTACAAAAGTATATCCTACAGAAAATATAGGAAAAAAATGAAGATGAAGCTTTCGAATGATATTACCGATGAAGACAACCGGCAAACATATATTCGTATGATTCGATACCAAACAGCCGCAACAAAAACAGCTGGGAAACGCAAATTTAGTACCGATTACGTTGAATCATTTCCTGCTAGATGAAAGATGTGAGCAAAATATGCCCTTTAAAGAGAAGTAGCAGAACTGAGGAAGTAATGAGCTGGAAACGATGGAAAACGCGTCGATTGATGAGAAAGGAAGGATGATTAGCGGAGGAGAGTTTTTATGACATTCAGTGCAATAAGAGAAGAATGGCGATTTCCCAATGAACCGTTGAGAAATGAAAAGTTTCGCATATTGAAGAAAAACTTTAGATGATAATGAATCAAAAGATCGTGGGAAATATATGGGAAGGCTAATAAACAGCAGCAGCATGTAAAAAGTCATCGAGAAATTCATGTCAGTCAAGTTCAATCAGATTTTAAATTTATAAAAATTCCATTGCCGTAAGTATCCTGGCTTATAAGACAGAGCAGATATATATGAAAAACAATAGATACATCGGAGAGAAATATTTTATGAAAGACCTCAAAGAAAATCACAAAATTAATAAGCTCGAAAGAGTCCACCGCAATCCAAGCCCAATCGTAAATTCTTTCGCGTATTTTATTGAACGTGAAAGCAATGTGTAACGCCAGACAGCAATGCGCGGCATATAATTGTAACTAGGAGATAGTGAAAAACACATAGGAACATTCATTTTGTTAAGGGAAAATTCGAGATTCCTGATAACTAGTACCCAATTATATGAGCTAGCATATACTACGTCTATATTGAAAACATATTCATGCTCAATTCAAATAAAAATAGAAAGCCATTCGCTTACGTTTTGCAGAAGCTACATTATAACTTGATGAAATGTGCGTCGCGAAAATTATACAAAAGTAAGCTTTAGTGTCCAGCATTACTGCGTTTTCTGCAAGAAATTAATGTAATTTCTTATCTCAGATTGTCGGTACATACAGCTTCTCCATGATGAGAGACCACAAAATGGACGGCGATGAATTCATGAAAATTCGCAAAGATAAGCGGCTCCACCGCTCTCTACTCGACGCCCAAATACTCTTCATATGAGACGCACATCAATCTTCAAAAGGGAGGGCCTCTTGATAAATGAACCGCGATAAAAAGGTAATGCGGAGAAGAAAGGCGAAGAAAATGGGATGCAGTCGCGCGAGGGACGGAAATGTACTCTCTTTGCTTTTATTCGCAACGAGAATTTCATATCTTTTAATTACCGACGACTCCGAATTGCGATTCCCGAGGCTTCATTTCGCCAGAAATCATAAAGAAGTCGCTCTTCTCGACGAAAAGGTCAAAGCGTTAGCCACGGAAGGCATCATTATCAAGGTGAGATTGGACAAATTTACGTCATTTCCTAGAGATGGCATCCAACCTTCTAAAATGAACGCGTCTATTGGAACTATATTTCTTCATAAAAATCTGAACGAACATAGGAACGATAAAGTTTCATCTCGACGAAATAGAGATAAAAACATCACGGTTTTCTACAGGATAATAAATGGAATCCAGCAGAATCGACTTAGGAAAACAAAAAAGTTGCAAAAGGTAGTCTCGTAAGAATGAAAATGTGAAAGTTCGCAACGCAAAAACAAACGGAATAAATGAAAAACAAGGAAGAGAAACAGTGGGAGAAACACCCGTAATACAAAACAGCTCGGAAATATATCTGCTTTTTACTTCCACGGAAACTACTTTAAGCGATATATCTCACACTGGATTTAAGCCTCGAGCATTAGGAATCGTTTTAAATCGGTAAAACGATTAATACTTCTAGTATCGATCGTGTCCATAAGTAAATTTACAGAAGAACATTCAGTTTCTCATTGTCAATGCCTTCAATTTTTGTGTTACATTAAAAAAAATGTGCAAAAGAGTGGAGAAAATAATACTAAATCAAACTAATTGTCGTGTGATATAACGGATCTCAGGTTGAAATTGCAGCTTACAAAATACAATTTTAGGAAAATACACTCCACATTTCATCAGATTATCTGATATGATCGAAAAATATCAGCCAGTATAGATATTATGAGGGGGAGAGAAAATGAAATCATCATTCTGTCAGTCCATGATTAAAACTCAAAATCAAAGGACTTTTTCCAAACACATTCGTCAGTTCTTTGAATCAGCATAAACTCATTCAAAGGAAAAGTATGCATAAAATTCATCTTCGAAACTAGAGCTTACTTTGAAAACATTAAGATGCGGTAAAATATTTAAAACAAATAATCAGACAATAATTTCCGTGCATGTTTAGAAATAACCCTTTAAACTGATTTTCATCCATCAGATATGGGCATCAAATTTCAACGGTTGGAATTCCTCATAACTGAAAATCTACAAATATCTAAAAATCAATTCTTGAAAAGATTCTATACCTTAACTTAATTTCAAACTTATTTCTCTAATCAAATTACGAAAGAAAACGTTATTTTTAAAATTCGTTCGTTTCTTTTTAATTTTGTTATTTTGCAACAAAATAATAATTGGAATAGATGATTGCAAAAGTAACGCTAAGTGTCGCAACGCAAAGAAATAAGAAGCCAAAAAGATAGATAGTAAGTTATATACATAAAGACTGAAATGAATGAAGGTCACTGTGTAGCTAAGTGGGTTGCGCGTTCGCCATTGGTAAAAGCAGTCCCAGGTTCGATTCTCAAAGAGCCCATATGTTCGGAGTGGCCTCAGCTGTAAAACACCACTAAATGTTTTAATGCATTAGAAATGAGAGGAAGATGGAGAGAAGCCATCAAAATAGAACCTACCATAAATTGCAGCGGTAAGTATGGGTTAACATAAATTTACACCGTGGGAAAAGCACTTTTTCAAACCGCATGAACCTCCGTTCCATAAACCTTCAATAACCCCATTTCCGGCAAAGTTCGAATGCAGCTGTGAAATTCCAACGAGGCCCGTTTCCGGATTTAGGTGAGAAATGCGCTCCATTCCGCGGCGCCACTCTATATAAAACCGCCAAAAAGATGAAGGCGGATTCCTAACGAAACCCTTTCTTCAACCGAAATAAAAAAAGAGAACCCATCATTTTTTCGCGCAATCCTGGGTCAGAAGATCCATTGACCCAATTCTCTTCCCTAGCAAGTGCAATCGATACATCTTCCAAGTCACATTTCTTCGGTCCTCAGACGAAACATCCCCGCATTTTATCCGAGCAAAACCAGCGGACCGGAAACTTGAGCGAATTCTCACGGAGAAGAACGCAGTTGTAGATGTCATCGACGAAGAGACCGCTTTCGTAGATTCCAATCGACACTATCCTTTGCGATTCCCTGGGTCTCCGTGCGAATACTGCATCTAACAGCTAACGCATTTAAGGAAAGAAACGAAGAAGAAAAGGTCCGCCATATCTGGTTCTTCCACTAGCCGGGCAATCACTCTACCAAATTAAACTACCGCTACAGAAGCTCTCTCCTTAAAGATAAAGCTATTGGCGGACTTCGAAGGACTTTTTCTCCCACGTTCTTTCTCTAAATTTAAGCACGTGTTTCATGAAGTTTTCGTCGTTTATATCGAACGCATTGTTTATTATATTAGAATACGTGTTAGCTCCTCGCTCCCTTTTAAAATTAAATTATCTAGCCAGAGTTTCATCGATTTGTTTACGTCGTCAACAATTTACTATCATCCTTGTTGCCTCTTCCCGTTCATAAATTATGTATAGCAATAATGACGTCGATTGCATTTTATGACGTTGATTTTACTCCTATACGCTTAGTCGCAGTAAATATTTGGTACTCGATATATTAAACATCCTCAGGATAACTTTAACGAAGATTATGTTCAAAATGTGGCCAAACAACGCTTCATGGAACACATTACTTTCATGAGGCAGAAAGAACCAACTTAATGCTCTCACAAATCTAAAATTTCCGACGTGGAATATTTGTTGAATAAGAGAATTTTGCTCAGATTTGCTATTGGATAGTTGCGGGAAAAAATTAATCTACACAACAGCGTTCTCACTACTTCGTTCAAGAGATTAAGGGATATTTTCGTTAGTAACCAGGTGAATGTATGCTCAATTTTACATATTTTCCACATATTAATGGCTAAAATTTGTGATACATGAACTGTAAGAATCGCAAGATTAATTTTAAAAGCAAAAGACATAATTTAAGTAAATTAAAAACTAAACGAGAAATCTGGCTGAATATCATTTTAAAAAACGAAGAATTAAATTTGCACCGATACCTTGTTCGCCTAAATAAATTCTGAGGAAAGTAAATCTTTTATATCTTTTTCGTTTTCTAATTTAAGTACTGACGGAAGTAACCATTTCCTTAAAATTGGGACTTCAACTTGTCTAAAAAGATAAAACCAAGGAAACATATCAATCCCACATTGATTACTACGTATTAGGGCAGTTTCTTACTGCCTCTACTCGATCCTACCTTATGATGAATCCAATCAGCCTATCTCATCCTTTGTAACCAAACATCGTCATAAGGATCTCTTCCCTCCAATTCGGTTCACTGCCTCCTCATCCAGAGCCCTATCTACTCACTTGGTCTTTTAGAATTCTTCCAAAAACCCTTTCAACATCTACCAAAAATTCCTTTATTCTTAAGTCAACTTATGGCTCGCATCTCCTTCCCATAGAATTCCTCAAACGAAAGGAAAACCCTCGGAAATAAGTTTCTAATATGAGAGTCTGTAAAAATAAATTACTGAGGCAAAAGCGGTGACAAGGCGCATTTCACTCAAGAGGCTCATGTGTCACCCTCTGGCGGGAGAAGAGGGAATCTTCGAGACACATTAAACCCTTGACGGGAACAAGTTTTCGCAGATTTCGGAGGACATGATAACTGCGAAATGAAAACAACATTATGGAAAAAGGATTTTGGCGGAGTGTGAAAAAGAAGCGGCCATCCGTTTAACGTCACAGTCGACCTATATGTGTAAACAATCCAGACAAAGTCGCTATTAAGGAGGGGAAAGTCGTTGGAGGATAATTAAGACGTGCTCGTTGGAAGAGATGCTCAAGTGCAAAGGGTTGGAAAAATGAGAGATATGGGGGAAATTAAGAGATTGGAGAAGGTAAAAAGCGATGGGGAATGAAATATAAATACAAAAAAGATAATGGTTCAAGAAGTACTCATCTTAAATAAAGAGTATACGAAGAGAAAGATACAGCCTGATAAACCCGATGATTAGAGTCGGGACCGATCGGATTTAAAATTTGTTCTATGGAAACTACGATGTATATATGACTGATTAATTTTTCAGTAGGTTCATGAGCCGTCACATTCCCTATTCAATATTCTCTCCTTCAACTCTAGTTTGACTCATCCCTTACGTTATCTAACATCTCTTTTCTTCCCCTAACATTCTTCCCTCGATTGCTTTCTTCCGCAATCCCTCTCCTTTCAATATTTGACCCACCCATTCCTCTGTCAATGTTTAATTACTTCGATTAAAACCATCTTCTCCCCGACCATCTCTAGCACCTCCTCGTTTGTTTTTCTACCTACCTCATACCCACATTTCGAAAGCCTCTAATCTTTTCATATCCTCTTCTTTAAGTTCCATGTTTCACACCCATAATGCAATATTCTCCACACCAAAGATTTTACGAATCCTTTCCTGATACCTTTATGAAGACCCTTCGTCATCAGTTCGCTTCGCTAACGTTTCTTCGGAAAACGCGTTTCGTTTCCTCAGCTGAGCATCTTCCATCCCTGGAAAGAAGACTACCTATGTATGAAAATTGATCCTTTTTGTTCTAGTTGTTTCCCATCAACCCTGATTGTTACCTTGAAACTACTGTGAAACCTTATTCCTTTCTCTATAGCGTTCCACCAAGTTCGGCTAAGTCACATCGATCATCGATCTACGAAGATATTTTATCAAGGAGAGGAAAATATGTTCTAGAGGAAATACTCTAAGAAAATAGGCATTTTATTAGCGATTCTGATTAATATCCTTCGATGTATGTTTAAAAGAAAATTAGCCAATGAAACAATAACAGAAAATTTTATCGCCGGAGCTTGTATTTTTCCAAATACACGTATCATTTTTCAAAAATATATATACGTATCTCCAACTTGGTTACGTATGTTAAAAGCCAACTACAGTTGTATGAAAAACACGTAATTTATGAAATTAATAAATTTGATTACCATAATTTCATAAATCTTTTACATTTTAAATTAAATAAACACATTATTCAATACTTTTTTGCTATTTCGCCAACATTTTAGCCTGCTTCAACAGACCGTTGTAAAAATAAGAGCAAAAACAGTATAATTGACAAAATAATCTGCGAAAGGATGACGTCTGAAGAAAACTACTGGAATCGCGAAATAATAGGAAAATGAGAGCAAAAGAAAGAGTGGAAAATGTATGAATCATCTTCGGGATAAGATCCAGAAAAAAATACCCATAAACCCTTTCGTCACAGCTCGAGTAAATACGATGGAAATTTATAAGCGGAAAAAATCATAAAACTGGAAAATTATACGGCTCAGAGCGAGGGGCGAGATTAAAAAAACGAAGAATGAAACGCGAAATCATAAAGGGAGGGTTATAAAATAAAGGAGAGAGGATGGGTAGGTGTGGGGAATCCGAGAGAAATACGCGATTGTCCCCTCACATTTTTCAGGGGAAAATAAAGAAATGTTCCACGTCAACTTCTTTGACGCTCACTCCGTGTCTCATTAGCCGGGATAAGGGGTAAGGGATGTAGGGAAACGGTGTTTGGAAAGGGCCAAGATTAAATAAAGGGTGGGATCGATGCGGTGTCCCTCTTTTGAGGGTGTGCCTTCCCAAAAGACGCTTAACTATACATTTCGATACTCCATTGTCTTCCGTTGCCAACGTGATGAAAAAACGGTCAAGAGGGAGGAAAATGGATGGCGTGCGTAATGATATGGGGAAATAACGCACAAATGACTGGTTAGATGTGGAAATTGTTTTTTGATGAGGCATGCCTGATTCCTGTATAAGCATTAGAGATTTATACCTAGCTTTTCGATACAAGGTTCAAATACACCCCGAGTTTCAACTCAGGTTCAACGAAAAACATAAATATCCGATCCGATTTCTCTACTTCTTCATTGGCGGAACCACTTGGAATTCTTTTAACGCAATATTAATGGTCTTAACAGCATATATTTATCACAAATTAATTTATTTCCATAAAATTCAGCAGAAAAACTGCTGTTAATAACTTAAATTACTCGATATCAAATGGAATTGTACACTTTATGATCTTTGAAGACTTGAGAGAATACATACCAATAATTTTGAATATTCTCGACTGTATGCATTAAGTAATAAAAAGAAATAATTCTGAAATAGGAGGACCCTATTACTTCTCATTGAAATTACTACTGCCTGCTGCGATAGATTACGAAATCACAACTCTCAGCATTCTGGTGAAATCCCTAATGGAACTATACACAATATCTAATAAAGAAAGGAATTTCAATTACAAAATTATAACCTGACTCACTTGACACATAAACACCAATACCAATTATCCATCATATCTTTTCTCATCCCTTTCTTTCAGAGAGGACATAAAATTTTCTCTCTCCAGCGTAGAAGTTTTTCTTCGATTCGACGTTGAGAAGATAACTTCCCGGATTACGACAGAGATTTAATTCTGACTACTGAAGAAGATTCTGCGTTACTGTCCAATTGCTTCAGATTGCGTCATCGAATATCACACCAATGACGTGACGCAGAAACGGAAATTCAGTCCTCAAGAGATACGCCTTTCGGACGTTTTTTCGTCATCTCCCTATTATTTGAACTCGGAGAGTATTATATTTACGTCCAGTGATGGGGATTTCAGATGGATTGAGGATACAAACAAACAAATTAGATTATCCTGTGGCATTAATCGAATGAAGCATCGATCTGTGGAATCTTGTTTGTTAGTTGTATAGGAACACAGGTTTAACCCTCTCTCTTTACCTTGGACTTCCACATCAGCAGCGACGACACGCGGACGCAAATGAAATAATTCTATAAAAACCGATATCGACAGTCTGATTGTTCAGTTAGCAAATAAGGAGTCCTTCGGATTAACATTCCTTACCATGGCCTCGACTCCTTTTACAAGATCTACTCGAGTCGATGCAGTTTATTATCTCTAGAAACCAAATATCCTAAATACCTTCGGGAATCACCACATTTACAATGCCAAGGTACGAATTCATCGTATTGGAGGAGAATTAGATTAATTAAAGGTACGTTATGCCTGAATGATTTTGAAACCTGTAGAAAATCGCAGTTCTTAATCTTGTTAAATTATGGAATTAAGCTGTAAAACAAAAAGATAAGATTTCCGATGCATGAACGAATGCATTGGTGGTCCAATTAATTTCAAATATTTCTCATTTTCCTGAAATCATCGTATGTAAAAATCTAGTAAATCATATACATGCATTTAAAACGTATATTAATATTCAATTTTTAAAGCCCTGCGAAATCGATTCATTAAAAATTGCTCGAAATTTATTTCCACATTAAAACAAAATGTGAAATTCAGCTCAACATCAGACCTAGGATTCACGAAAATCAATAGGATTAAAATGCACTCCGATCTAGATAAAATAACCCGGTAGATTTTTCACCTTCAAAACGCCTACTTTCAAATTCAAAAATAAGGCGCCAAAGCGGCAGAACCACTCCATCCAATTGGCGGCTTTTGCGGTTTACGCGCGATTTGAAGCGTCCTCTCCAAAGCACGTCCAAATAGAGGGGATATACACATATGCCTCCCTCTTCATTCGCACAGCCAAAAACCGCTCTCGAGAGCGAAGAATTCGCAGAGAGCGACGTGAGCTGAATAAGAGAAAAGAAGAATCGGAAAAGGGGGAATTGGAAAAGAGAGGGTGACGCATTCTCTCGTGGAAACGCCTCTAAGAAGGGAAAGCTAAGACGTCACTTTTAAATGAAAACAAATGAGAGAGAGTAATATATTCTAAGATGAGTCTATCCGGAGATGTGAAGAAAGAAATGGATAGTTCGTCCAAATTAAGGTATCTTTGACAGTTTTCCGAATAATCTGATCGATAAAAAGATTTGGTTAATGGTCATACCTTATCTGTAATCTATTTTACCCGCGTAAATTGTTTCACTAACGGAAATTACAGCTAAAATAAGAGAGAATTATTGATTGAAGAATGAGCCGTAGTTATAAAAACCCTTGCCACTAAACTGCTCTGTTTCTACATCGCTTTGAGATATAACTGAGCATAAGTGCTGAAGGTAAAGTCAGTTAGTGTATCACAAGAAAATGAGCGATTAGGAACTTATATACCGATGGGGCTACAAATATGATAGCCACGCATTATTCGATCAAGTAATATCATATTGCGGTAACGGAAATTAACAGTAGTTGAGTAAAAAGTACTGGTAAGTTATATATATATAGACCCTGAATAAAATTTCCGGAATAACACAAAATTTCAATTTGATAATTTATTTCCAAAACTAAGAGCACGATGAATTAATTTCCATATTATTTTTTAAGTCTTCTCTTTCTTTCAGTAAATAAATGACATTTTCCTTTGCGATTATTAGTTTATTTATTATTTTGATTCTAGTTTGATATCAATTAACATAGTTTTGTAGGAGATTATATCACTCATTGTCCTTTGGACTCATAATTTTCTGCTCGTAACTTCCTTTTAAATGATGATATGATGCAAGCAATCTGGAAGCAATTAAGACCGAATATCATCTTACTAATACGTACATGGACATGGAAGTACAAGGCAATACGCAACAGCAATTCCGAAAAATTACATCAATTCCATATCAAGGAAGAAGAGATAAAGATTGTAGCTTTGCTAGGTCTCGAGTAAATAACTTTCAAATTCACTTTTGACGTCAAATATCGAAGTCGAGCAGAGAATATACAAGGGCCATTAAGAAACTTTCCGCTGCCATTCTACCAAGATAATAAAGTAGAAAAGAGCGATGTTGTGCGGATAAATAAAACGGAATAAGGACAGATTTTAGATTCCGCAGTACCACATTTCATAGAGATAAGCGTACAGTTCACGCAACAATGCTAACAGTGATCGTACATCAAAGTCCTTAGGGCACTTTATATTTGGCCAGCAGCCTTGTGCTCATGTATACACATTCTCAGAGCCACAAATCTTTCAGTTTTTCTACGCTAGAGCGTGCGAAAGAAGAGAGAAAACGGAGGGTGAAAGGTCAGAGAATGTAGTGAGAGACCTCTGAGATACAATGGGCATTGCTGAAAATATACAAGGCCGGGGAAGAAAATCGATCTCTTATACGATAAGTTAAGACTTTCTCCGCATACCCCCTACTGATAATAGTGTTTGCTTTATTTCCCTATTTATTCCTGTTCGTGAGGCATAGGAAAGATATGTTGCTAAAAAATTCATGTTGCGGGTCACTTAAGTTGGTAAATGCTGATGCAAGCGAAGAAGCAAGAGACAAACTTACTTAAGGAATAAGCACACCGTTATATGTAACCTCAGTTTATGTGATTGAATAAAACTCAGTATATGTGATTATACAGGATTGGAAACTTGAAAGTCGTCCAGAGAAGAGAGTACTAAGGGATGCATAAACTCAAGGATAAAAAATGAAATTTGAGAACGAAAAAATTTGGAGCAGGGTAAGGTATCAAACGTGCCCTTTAACAGGGACAATCCCGATGAAAGATATTGGTTTCGGGTCAAACTTTATTTCAGTTCCGTTTTGAATCAATGACTTACACAAAGAAATTTCGGCAAATTCACAGATCTACAAGATTTGAAAATGTAAGATTCTCCTATCACATACTACCATTTTTACCAAACAACGGAAAAATAAATACGATCCAAAACTTCGAGGAAGTGAGAACTTAAAGCATATCGCACACTTATTCCAGTTCATTTGAATGATTGCGTCATTATACGCATATATGTAGATTGTAAAAACCGATGGTGGCAAAGATAAAACACTTTTCAAGAAAAACACACAATCATTACCATACTGAGCATTCCTAAATTTTCAAAGAGTTTTCAGGTGAAAAGAACCATTCTATCTGTCCACACTCCATCGATAAAGTGGAGTGAATCTTTTTCGCCGATTGCGGAACTTTCTTTAAAATGCTAACGCGCGCGTAGTGTTTCAAAATGGCATTCAAGATGAAAAATATACCGAAAGCGATTCATCGGAGGTTAAGAAACTCAGTCTTTTGAGAGGTTGGTTTAGGAGGTGTGTTCCAAAACTATCACCCCCGCATCACCACTGAATATTTTGAGAGGATGTTAAGTGCGCGGAAGAAGCTATCTGTGTGAGGGCGCTAATAGGTGCACCCGCTCTTCAATCGATTAGCACAAGAGGGAACTAACTTTTTAGGCTCCAGACTCGACTACGCCCAACCATTCCTCTCTCTCGCTTTGACATTCCTCCAGCTATCAGATTGTACTATGACTTTCCACAGATATTTCAAACAGATTTCGATAGTATAAATATTTTGGAGCGAAAAGCTACACAACACATCAACATTATCCATAAACGAACTTCTTTCTCCAGTTGTATTTAGATTATATTGCTTTAATATAATTTGTATTAAAAGTTTTAGGAAAGCAATTCGATTAGTCGAAGTACACGTATTTGAAAGAGTAGTCATTGAAAAGCCTAAATTATGATCACAGTACGGCAATGCAACGATTGCAGCAATCACACTCTAGCTCATTATATTTTCGTTGAAAAAGTTGACTGAAACATAAATTAATGCAATATTATAGATTAAATCTATCTTACCTTATGGTAATACTTATGATTAATATTTCATAAATGCTAAAATAAATTTTTACGGAAAAATTGTTACGGATCCCAAGACTGAGATTCCTGGGTGTATGCCTCGTACTATCATGAAGTTTGGCGACCCCTACAAATCTTACTCGAAGCGATATATTTGTGTACCAACCGACACATATTCTGACATACAACTTTTCATATTTCTTCTAAAGTCACAAGAAAAGCAAAAGATTAAAACTGAAATAAAAGAATCCAGGAAAAGTTGTCAGACGCACTTCGCTAACATCGCCTGAGGGATTAAAGCTAAAAATTCATTTACCGAACAAAGGCTATGGATAGGTCTGATTAAATTCGTCCACATTCCCTCATTACCCGTCAACTCGCATTCTATCGCCGCAGACTTTTCACTCAACTCTCCCTCTCCACAGAAGATCGGGAATACAATCGACGCAGCACAAGTCTCCTGCCATACATCTACAGCTATACAATCTTTATTACGTTACCATCCCACAAAAATGCACCCGTAACGACATCCTTATCGAAGAGAATGAGTTAAGCCGTAAAAGCTTTCCCCATTTACTAATCTAAGGGAAGACAGCCAATAGAAGATGCTCACAATGAAAAGATTCGAGCACAAGAAGGTCATGGAGTAGAGATGAGTTTTATTGCTTATATGTTAACTTCTCTCTAAAAATTGAAAACAATAAAGACTTCAAAGAGATAGTGTAAGAAATGAAGGTCCATTCCGAGAAATCTTTGCCACTTTTCGAGATTTATATATTTCAAATAAAACACATATAGGCTGATTACCAGAAACTTGGATATGATTTGACACACTTTCTATCCTACGATGTCGTTTTCAAGCTTCATTTACTCTAGATGAATTAAAATATCTGCGACTTAAAATAATACATCGATTTTAGATTAAAGCATTATAACATTTAGCTAAAATATTGATGCGTTCGATATGTGAGAATATAATATCTTAGGAATAGAATATTAAAAAAATATTATCGTCTTTAAAACATAATTGTTAAAAATAAAAACAAAATTTATGCTATAAAGAAAATATTGTACTCGTTCATCAAGCACAAGTACATTTCACAAGATATGTTATTTGTAGACTAATATGCATTCTGTAAATAGGAGTAAAATAATGATATTATAAATGGTACCCAGTTCGTGAAAAGAAAAAACGGTATTTTTACATAAAACTGAGACTAAGAGAACCAAAAGACAATCTACTTGGAGAAAAGTAAGCTAGCATTTCGAAAAAGAGAACAGAACTCGAAGGATTGAAGGGGAGCTCTCCTTACGGAGTGTCATATTTTTCTCTAGAGGTATTCTTACTCACTGCGTAAACACGTTAAGACAAAGCTCTCTCTGTGAAGACATCTTAGCAAAGAAGAACAATTAGCGGAAATGCTCCTTTTCCTCGCGCGTGGGCCAAACTTTCGTCAAACCGACGATAATTATTGAAACAAAAGATGAATACAGAATCATCGAGAAAGGAAAAATAAGGAAAGAAACTTGGAAAACTTTCCAAAAAGCCTTTCATTTACACAGTGACGTATTTTGGACGGACGAATTCCGAACGGACGGGCATCTGAGGGTTAGATGTAAGAAGAGACTTTTTAGTCTCGATCTCGCCATAAATAAAGACTATTATTATTATTCCATACTTAAAGATACAAATACTCATATAATAATGGGATGACCATTTTTCAAGTGAAAATTAAACAAAATCTTCTTATCCTAACCACAATTTGTAATTTGAAGCGACCGTTTTAGAAAAAATGCTTGCCTAAAATTAAATACTATGGTAAGTAGATGAATCCTGTGGTGAGGTATTACACCAAAGTTAAGTTTCCCTTTACTGTTGAATTATATAGAATTTTTTCTACATTATTTATAATCGAATGTGCATCAAAAATATATTCAAAATTTTTAAATAAAACCCTTAAAAAACTTGAATAGTTTCAAATCGTAAATATTCATTTTCATTAAGCTTCGATTGACAGTTGCGGCATACTTCTCGCCTTAATTTCCCATAAGATGAATTCCATATGATTTTAAATCTCAAATTAAAGAGAGATAGACCCTTTTTAGCATCACCCTAATAGTTTGCTAATTCTAGGGAAAGTTTTTTTTTTCATTTCAGATTAAGATTAATTCGACATACTGTTTTGATATTATATTTTATTAAACAATTATTAGTTTCATTCCAAATTTGGATGGCAATAAAATATCAATGATGTATGGCTTAATAAATCTCCCAAATATACGAAATCTATCAACGAAAAGAACTATCAATAACCCCCATCAAGACCCTTTCGAGATAAAATCCTCCATTTTAACATTTTTCAAGTTCGATAACTCCATCTCTGCGATACGAGAGCAATGGCACGTATAAATTTCCTCAGAGCTAAGAATCCCGGAAAGTTTTCAACGGGGAAATAACGATGCTTGTTGATATTCTTCCCCCTTTAAAAGTTATCTCTCGGATGTGGAAGTTCACGGACAATGTAGACGTGTTCGTCGTAAGAAAGAAAGGCGTCCATGTGAGATCAATTTGTCGTACGCGTCCGACATTCCACAAATGGCGCCCAAGAAGCGTTTATCGAACAGGCGTCACCTAAATTCAAATGAGGAACCTGAAAACGTTTTACGCTCGACAAAACCAGTTTGAAGGCCTTTCCGGAAATCAAGCAAAGATATAAACTCAAAAAGGTTATTGCGAATTTTTGGACGGATATGTGCCTATTACGGGTAAATTCAAGGAGGTATTACTACGCTTCATCCAACGAATGGTAAAACAGGAAAAGAACAAATGTCTACCCTACGATATCTGGGAGCATATCAGGTCAACGAACCAGAGACATTTTCTATAGCAGATATCAAACGTGCTAATTCTAATTTAAATTTCTCTTTAGAAACTTCAGCTTACTCTTTGCGTACTACGAATTTCTTTTCCATAAATTTGTATATATAAATGCGAAGAAAAACGCAATAGTAAATAATATTGTACTATAAAACGGGATACTCAAACAGCGACTTAAGCACTCGCGATATGTCACAGCTTCGTGAAAAATAAGGTTAATTACTTCTTGTAGAAAGTTTTCAAGACAATTTAAAACACTGATACTGAAACTGAGTTATGATTTCAATATTTCTTATCTGTAGGAGACTGAAAAATTGACTTATTTCAGTTAGTGGTCACATGAAAATATTTTCCAAAACAATGAAATACTATTCGGTAGTTTTAAAAGACTGAGGAGAGGAAAAAACGTAATTATTGAATCACCTATTTAAAGATATGACAAAAATTTCGATCGTACTCAAATCTGTAAAGACCAATGACAAGAATTTTCATGATTAGGATCTAATATAGTATTGCGAAAAATCAGGCAAATGCGAGAAATGCCATAAAAGTAGCGATATCAGGTTCAAACTTAAAGGTGGGGGAGATTCACAACCGTAACTCCCAAAATCCAATAGGAAAACAATTCGCGAATATCGCTCCGAGCAAACAATACACGAGCATCCCTTACAAAACTACGTCCTATTCCAACGACGAGACGACACCGATAATCGAAGGGAGGAAATTAAAATTCCGGATTCCGCGTCCAAATTGAGGTCGTATCGGCTCCCGCAAAACAGGCGGATAGATAAAAACCGACGAACGACCGCACGAAAAATGGATAAATCCAATGAAAGGATACCCATTCCGGCGGACGAATCGTACATATTTCCTTGGAGCGTAACAGAAGTTCTTCGAAAGAGTCTCAGCACCGGAGGGCCGTTTTATTTCGGACGTAAAAAATGAAGGAATAGACGAGGTCAAGGTCAATCCGCGACACCACGCAGGAGGGACAATAAAACAAAACACTGCCGATACTCCGCGGGGAACAAACGCCAGCGGCAAACAAGCATGGAGCCCTCTGTTCATTTGTTTCCGGATGAAAATTACGGAAGCGGGCGGGAAATATTTCAGAGGCAGTTTTTTGCGTCACGAACGCAGTAAATGCACGGCGCCTAAAAAGCTTCCTGGAAACGAGAGTCATTTGTCGAAGGATTCGGGATAAGATTTTTGTGGGGTCGCGAGGTTGTAAATCAACCCTTGTCCCGGCGACAAGGGCTAATAAAAGAACGGCGCAGATAGAAAAGAACATGAATAGGGAGAGGCAATAAAAGAGATTGGACGTAAAAGGAAGAATCGATAAGGGACCTCCGAGATGCGTTTTTCTCTTCGTTCGGGTGACAGTAGTCGTCGGAGAAGATGGAATGAGAGAGGGATAAAAAGGGTTAATTATTTGAATAAATTAATTGCGAGACAAAAATATGTATTCCGAGTGAAGGGCGAGGAGTGCTTGTCCTCGGGGATTCCATTCGTTAATTAGAGGCTTTTGCTTCGGGAAAATTGAGGGAGAGCATTTAATGGTGAACTATTTCTCCAGCGGGGCGGGGATTTCTTTGGGAGCTTTTTCTCGGACGTACGTATGTACATAACACAAGAGAACACACATATGTTCTTCACATACTGACGATCAATATTAGGAAATAAGTCGAGAATACAATACTACGTGGATTTTAACATATTAAAATCAATCTCATATTTCTAATATTTTTATGCTTTCTTTTCAAGTGCGGGAGACGGCGTTTAACGAATTATTTAATTCAGAACTGAAATTTAAAAAGATTTAAAATGCATGATTAATTAAAGGCTAGAATAATTCAATGTAAGAAAGACATTAATCATAATCACAATATTATGCTAAAGATATTCTATGACTAACTGGTATTTTTCAAGTTTGGAAGTAATACCACAAAGATTTCAATCACGATAACTTGACAAGTATTTCATCACAATGATACAAAACATAATGATTTTAATTTTAGTTAAACTAAAACTTCTATAATCTCCTCAAAGGTTTCTAAGCAGTACTACTCCATCAGGCGAGAAAAGGTATAAATAAATCGAAGCCGCAGATATGTAAGCACGATTTTATGGATTATAAATTATACTGTAATTAGGGATTATCACTATATCAGACCTCCGGTGTTCAAAAGATTTAATCAAAATACCATATTTGATTTCTCTGCAATATCACGCAGTTTTAAGAATGAATCTATTTTCATAGAGGCAGATCGTTAAGACTATAATACGAACATTTTCTTTATCTACAGTAAAATATACATGAAACGAAGGATGTATAAGCAGATTTTTCGATTCAATTCTATAGGATAACATAAATCAAATTAGGCACGGTAATTGTCAATCCGAAATTGCATTTTTACGAAGTCATAACGCCAAAGGAATAAAAAAAACGCGGCATACTTTCCTAATCATCAAATTATTAACCCAATTTCAGTCAAGCGAAATAAACAACGCTCTATGAATTCGAGGTATCGCTTCAGTTAATCAGTTCGACTTGCCTAACGAGTCCTCAATTCGGCAAGTAATGCCTTACGGACATTCAATTCCATCTCCTTTCTTTACAAAGGAAACATACAGATGTCTATGCACTCAATGAGGGATCCGACACTCGAATTCCTGGAACTAATCGAGGCGTCCTTCCACATAAATAACATTCCAGCATCTCATTCGTATAATAGGAGATAATCACCGATGACACACAGATTCGAGAAGCTATCGCGCATACCCTGAAAAACATCCACCACGGAAGAGAAGCGCTTGATAAGCGTGAAGGACATAAATCTAGGTGGTGGTGATGGGAGATGGAATATGGACCTGAGAGAGTTGGAAAAAGGTAACAAAAAGCGACATAATAGGGTCTCAGGCGCGAGAGACACAGGCCGTGTTGTAGGGACAGGCGTAAAGTAGGGCTAACTAGACCCTTTCGGTGACAAAAGCAGGTGTTATTTGTGAGGTCGGTTGGAGTAGTGAAGCGCGAGGGTGTCGCAGACGAACCCTGGATTCCAAAGCGACACAATCGGACCTCTTTTCTCAAACTTTTTCGAACCGTAAAAAAGGGTATGAATCATTCCTTTCTCGAGTTAGGTAAGGGAAACCATGACAAGGGAGCTTAGAAGGCTTCCTTAACACGTGCACCTCTATCTCCTCCGCAACACAATTCATCTTACGATTCAATGGACGAACGACGCTCACAATGGCTCAGGAGTACAGGAAAACAGTTTAAGTGAATTCGTGACATAACAATCAAATGTAGTTTAAAGAGTGTATATATCAATATTCCCCTTGTAGGTTCAAGATCTGCCCAACTGGTAGATCGCCTTTGGTAAAAGCGGTCCCGAGTTTGATTCCGATGGAGTCCAAATTTTCCCGATAAGGGAAGGAGGTGGAAAAATTTCGGCCGGAAGAGTCGATGCCAAAAAATCATCTTCATCGCTAATTATCATAATAATAATCATCGGCTAACACTAAAGAGTTGAAACAATAAGGTTTAAAAGTTTTCTCCGATACAACAGTCCACAATGTTTTGTTTTAACGTTAAGGTCGAATCTATCTTAACTGATTGACATTTTCCGATTAGTATTAAATACGTTATTCCCGGAAAATATTTTAATGATTATATGATTTCATTTACTTTAAAATACGAATTATTTCATTTAAAATTCTTTCGCATTCAACCTTAGCATGGCGTGATAAGGCGATCATATTTATCTCTCTCTAATCCAAGTATATCTGCATTACTCTTCTTCCAACGTTGCCTTATTCACTTTTCTTGAATTTAATCTTTTAGGGAAGTAGAAAATTATGGAGAAGAATAATAGGTATGAGATAGTTAAACAGGAAAAGCAATGGTGAAGTATTATAGGAGACTGACGAACGAAGAAGAAATTTCTAGGAAAAGAAAAGGATGAGCAAGGAGGAAAAATAAAGAAGTAGGAGCCAAATGAGTTTCCGAAGTTATGTGGAATTAAAAAGAGCAGCAAAGGACAAAAACATGATTCAGCAGCGGCAAAGCATTTCCTTTATAGATAAATAGAGAATAAGAAACATATTTCTCGTATCAGACCTTCATCTAATTGTGGAATACGGCAAGAAATAAAACTTCGGAAACGCAACACGCAATACGGTGAAGTGTCTGAAGAGAAATGGGCAGCGCATCGAAAAATGTAAGAAAGCATCGATCAAAGAGCTCTCGTCGAAAATGCCTGCGAAAACGAATTCCTGTTGGAAGGAGTGACTCAGGTGGGAGTCAGGAATGCTTCTTTGGCAGCCTCCCAATTAGAAAGGGGAAAAAAGCGTGGGAGATGTTGAGGCTACTCCTCCGCATCTTCAGTGCGCTGATTCACTCGGTTGGGGATACCGCATCAAAATAATCCGAGCGCAATATATTCGGAGTGTGCAGACTGAGAGCAGACGGCCACTCCAAGTGGCTAAGTGGTCGCTGCATATCGTGCTGCGATGAGTGGGCCCTGCACTTGAGAAGTCGTTGCCAGATTAGAAAGAAGAGATGTATAAAGGAAGAAACGTGAAGAGAGACTGATACGCAAGAGTGGTTCCAATGAAAGCAAAGGAGGAGATAAAGGAAAGAGTGGGATATCTCCTTGTTATGGTCATTTTTCTCTCCGATGTTCCTCTTATTTTGAAGGAATTCTTTGGAAGGGGAATGGAATGTGCGATATTTTGACGTCGAAGAAAAGAAATATCGCCATCTTCGCTGCAAATATTAAGTCTCATTCCTCTTCATGAGTGGAGTGCCTTTACTGGATCTAGTACTTTAGAAAAGAATACGTTGGTATGCCATTTTAATTGACCGATATTTATTTCGTATGGAATCGAAAAATACATAAATTCTCACGAGAGATTTCTTCCAAAGTGTGTTTTAAACAAGGAAAGAATCTTCACTATTTCGATCAAAGTTAGACATTCAGAATTGAGAATCGTCTGCAGAGGCAATTGAAAACAAACCCCCTTGTAGAGCGGGTAACTTCAACAGAATATCCGCTGTGGATGATTTTTCTTAACAAGATGGTTTCTGTGAAATTCTACGAAGTCGCGATTGATCTTCTGACTAAAAACAAACATCGCAAAGACCAGAGGAAATGATAAAAATAATAAAATATTCGGGAAGACATATGTGAAAATTTGAAGTTGAGATAAATTTTAATTAGGTAAACAAAAGAGTGTAGCTTTGTTGAATTTAATGCACAAAGAAGTTTTCCATTTTTAGAAGTAAGGTAGCATGATGAAACAGGGAAGATATAAACTAAATATTCAAAAATAGTAAGATTTTATTGTTTTAATAATTCTAAACATAAAGTGATACAAATTCAGTGGAATAGATCGAGGTTCATAGTCACTTCAAAAAACCCTTCCTCTGAATTCAACTTTACAGAGATAGAATCAGGATATCCTTAATATTTTGTATTGATAAGGCAATAGATTGAGTGAAGTCGATTCAGAAATAGTTTCCACGTATTAAGCCAACTCAGAGTAAAATCAGTAAAAAAGGATATAATTTAATGTCTACTTCATTGTTAGAATTAGATTACTATGAAATAATAACGAAAAATCCTTGTTCTGTTCGTGAAAATAAAGAAAGATTCTTCGCGAGAATATTCATCTCTTTTTCTCCTAGCCTACTGTAGTGAGGAAAAGTGCAGAGATCCGTAAAATCCTCAATGATTCTTAACTGAAGGATAATGAGTCATAGAAGACTTTATGCGACTCGATATGAAAACTTCTAAAAGAGAACTTGATAAGCACACAAAGTGAGGAAAGAAAGCGTTGGGAATGAGTTCGTTTGCATAAGGAATGGAAAGGAGGGGTTAATGGAGAGGGTTATATGGGCGCCTGGGTACTCATATATGCGTCAATGTCGAAAAAAAGGGGCGAAAGATGCCAGAGATGAGAGCGGAATACTTGGAGATTATTTCAAACGAAAAAAAAAGAGAGTGAAGTATTTGAGCAAAGAGTATATAGAGGTCGCCTTCAAGAGAGAAAGGAGAAAATACTTTTCTCTATTAACTCTCGGAAGCAAACCGGGACTGAGTGAGGACGGTAAACGAGCAAATGTATTGGTAACGAATCTATTTTGCGACTAAAAACGAAACAATAAGTAATTCTGATGTTCGAAAGAGAAGACATTTTATCGTGTATGTTGAAGTCACAACATTGTGAAGTCAAAAAAATCATTTCTCCAAAGGGCGAGATGATTCTGGGTCAAACATGTCAACCGTGTATGGTAAATTCTATCTTCCCGAATTTATATATTTTTATAATTGAGCATTCCGCTATTCTCTATACTCCGAATCCTAATCTAGAGGTTTACATCACATTCTCTTTAAAAAGAATGGAATTCAGTCTGAAGACCGGCGTTATCGATCTTTTACAAAAGGTATAACGAAAGTAAGATAAATGGAAACTACCAACTCGTTAAATATTGACAGTTAAGATTCACCACAACCTTCTTGAGAAATATTGGATATAAAAACTTGACCTGCTTCAAGACATAAATTTTAAGAGAGGATAAACTTTATAGCAAAGACGTTTTAACTTCTACGTGAAGAGAATAGAGAGGAACTTTAAAGGACCTTGATGGTAATTAGCACAAGGAATACTTCCGCAGTCTTTTTAGGTCGTACGAAGAAGCCTCTTATGATTGATGGTACTCATATGCTCATACAAAAGTGTAGCTTAACATAAACTAGTTAATTTCAACTTAAAGACATTGCAGCATAGTCATACGAAAGTGATGTAAGGATTATAAATTCAACGGAAAAGGAAAAAGAAATACTGGTCAAACTATTTTATGTTCTGTTATAAATATTAGATATATTACAAAAAACGAGGAAAAGGAAAATATTCCAGAAGAAAGGGACGATGTGCAGTTCATTAGATTTACAATCTTGGGTCCAAAGCTATAATTTCTTGTAAAATAGAAATGAGCCATATCCTATGCGAAAACAGATACAGTATGCAATATGAATGTCTGCCGGAAAGCGACTATGATAGCATAATAATAGTACCACTTTAACGGAAATGCTGGGCTAGTGAATCCGCATCCGTTAACAGCTGCGGGATATATCACAAAAATACAGTGGCTATTTTTAACAAAGGGCTATGGCCTTGCCGCCATATAACATCCTGCTTCTCCATGCCAGACTATTGCTTAGTTTCAACGCTTACTTTAAAATCCACATAAACCTCCACTTTGAATTTCGTTAAGATTTAAAAGACTATATACAATTCAGAATCCAAGGAGATTATGATACAAAATTTAAAACGGGGAAAAAAGGTTTTTGGGGGAAATCGGAGCATATATGAATGAAGATGGAGTCGAGAAGAGTACAAAACGGAATAGTCTTTTCACAAACGATGCAAAATACTGGATTGTACTTTGATTCACAGTTAAATCTGAATAGTGTGCTTACAAAATAGCTTAAAATAAGGTATTAAAAAAAAACTGCCGTGAAAAGGATCGGAAGACGTATTACGTACTAGAACTTTTTTCCGCAAAAATATTATTTTTCTTAGTTAAATACTCGCGTAAGTCAATAGCACTTACGCAGTTCTACAAGAAAAAATATTTTTATCTCCGTATGCTTTAGTCTGTTTTATGGAATAAGACAATTGAAATATTTAAGGTAAAAATGATTCAATATTCCTCCAAAATATATCATCCTCTTAATCTGACAGTCCTAACGTTTTCATTTAGGGTAAACACGAAGGTATTACAGAAGGCGACCATTTAATATACATATGCTGGAATCCGATCTCGTGTATGCCCTAGTTTTTCCCAATAATCCGCGCGAATAAAACTCAGAGCTCAAGAATTTACGTCACTCCCAAAGCAAAAGCATACATACCTTCCGCGGAATATGGAAAGGAATGATATATAAAAAGGTATAAAAAGAGAGAAAAGCACATCTATAAGGGGTGTCTGAATACACAACTCCAATAGGAAAACACAGGAGATATATGTGGGCGATATGAAAGAATAAGGGAATATAGTGAAGATAAAGGGTGGCGTGAAATGAGAAGATAGGGAAGCCACGGAAGCGACAGATAAGTGGAAAGGGAGGCATAAAATTCGAAGGCGGGGACGGAAATAAAATAAGCCCGACGGTCCAACGCACCCAAGGCGACGAAAAGAGGGAGAATCTGTCGGAGGGATTGCTGGGGTATGGAAGTTAGAAGAGATAGGAGAACACACTGCATGGAGATGTTAGATGAATTAACTTATCGTTTTGGTTTAAATTGATGATTATCATCATAGTATTTACATCTTTCAAACGATGCCCTGAAGTCGCACACTATAAAAGATTAAGGGTATCAAAGTTAAATACAGATGTACAACAAAAAGTCTTTGGATAACAAAAGATCTTGATTCGCCCGAGTAAAAGCGTCAGAGAATTACTTAAAATTTACTTTTACCAAAAAAAATGTATCTCTTTAAAGTATAATGAAATAAAAATATATATTTGTTACCGGCGAGATTTTACCATTTCGAATGCTATGACAACCATTAAGGCCGACCAGAAACACAGAAAAAGAATGCATATTTAATTTAAGGACTACCAATATTTAGAAAAGTGTCATTATTACCCTAACGCATTCCTCGATTGTGATAACAAGACCCAACAACTCTTGAATGTAATTTTGAATATTACGATCGAACAGTGATGCATCACGCGACAAGATACTCGTGCAGTCGTACGCAACTGATACACATAGGGACAAATGAACGAAATCGCTTACATATATATATCGTCTTCCGTGAGATAAAGATTGGTAGCCACGCCCTGATAAAAGGTCCGCTTAACCATAAAGCCTTCTTTATCTCCTCTACTTTCTCTCCTTGTTCACGAACCGACTCTCACTTTAAGATCGCTTCGCCGATTTCCAGTGTCAACACGTGGAAATGCTCCTAATGAGTGTTAACCTTATTAGACGAAAAAGAATGGGAGAAAGCAAAGTCGAGATAGGAATCTCTTGAGAATAACGTGGCGCCAAAATTCGTCATGGCGCATCCATATACACGAGTAAACGTCTACTTAGATCTTTTTTCCATTGGAAAGCCTAGAGTGGAACCATCGCGTTTGAGTTCATTAGGATTTTCAAGAACAGCACATTCCGAATTAATGCTCACATTTAGGTAACCTCTTTCAATCGCTAAACAAAGGAAAGGAAGACTTTTCGTTTTATTTTGCCGAAACTGATTGAACGAAAAAAACTAAATGAAGAGTTCGAATTAAGAAGTGAAATAAAGGCCGCGATGAACACTGAATGTGGATAAAAAGCAGTAAGTTCCTCAACTTTATTTTACGTAATTTAGCCAAATACTAGTTTTAATTATATCCAAAGATATAAACAAATGTGCCATTAAAATATATCATGCGACAATAAAACTTAATCACAACATCGGAAAGCAAGAAGACATTCGGGACTCCATCTTAAGGAACAGTCTTCAATGATGAATCGCATTTACAAGGGTTACTTACAAGAATTTCAATATGAATTCCACGTGTTATAGCCGAACTTTATAGAACGACATCTAGGACCTATAAGTAGCATTTTCCGTCGTAGAAAATTTTTCGGTTGTTTAAATAAAAACTGTGGAAAATACTAAGTATCCCTTTTTAGTTGGTTCTTGAAGTCCACTAAGATACTACGGTCTGTTCGATTGCTACTTCTTGGCTGAGGTCGAGACCAGAGGACATTAGGAAGTGAAAATTTACCAAAAAAACAAATATAACGTAAAAAATAGCATCATTATTTCACCGAAAATACGCCGAAGGAACGATCCAAAATTCAAATCTGCGTAACAAAAAAGATATTTCATAGCCTCAGATATTACCTTATCGTCCGTTTCCGTATTAAAGACAAAGTATCAAAAGCTTATCTTTAATTGCCCGCAATTCGCCGAAAGGTAATTGCTGCGCTCGGCCGTGAAACAATGCAACGTGAGTAATAAAGCTCACGTTTAATGAATCCTCCGGAATTTAAAGGTAAAAGTCGAAAGATATGCGTATGGAAAAACGAGAACAGAAAGACATCTCGGAAAAAGCAGAGAGAGAGAGAATAAACGCAGCAATATGAATTTAAATCGAGCAAGACATGAAACTTCACTCGGCCGGAGAATGAAATTGCGATTAAGAGAACAGAATTACCGTCGAAACTGGAATAGCTTATCTTTTATGAATGCTAATGAGACCGAATGAAAGCGAGGCCCGCCGGTTGTAAAATGTGAACGCAAACGATGCAGAGAATGAAATTCTTACGCGGAAAACTTCGGTAAAGCGATCTACTAGTCAAGACTTCCTTTGACTTTGCTGGGTGTTTATAACGGAGGTAGAAAAAAGACTACAGACACAAGAAAAGAATGATGGCAAACGGAGTTTAAAGAAGATGAGAAGATCTCGGAAATAATAAAAATGGCAGGCATATGAATTTCCTATAAGTATTCACAGCACTCATTATTTAGCATTGGAATACTAAATTAGAGTCTTTAATTCATTTTGATCTAGTTAGTTCAATTCAATTGCAAATTTTATTCTTGATTCTGAC
This sequence comes from Pachydiplax longipennis, assembly GCA_036926295.1. Classification (NCBI taxonomy): domain Eukaryota; kingdom Metazoa; phylum Arthropoda; class Insecta; order Odonata; family Libellulidae; genus Pachydiplax; species Pachydiplax longipennis. Next base: position 68,762,266 of record JAVFKF010000004.1, on the reverse strand, counting down.
CGAATAGCGTCGCAGAAATAATATGAAAATGAGAGATACTTGTGAATAATTACTCTAAAAACTAAATACTTCATAACTTTTTGGCCAGACAATATGCATACCATACGGATACCCTAGGCAAAACCTACACTCCTTTTATTATAAAAGCTTTAATATATTAAAAACTTTCACTTCATAATCATTAAAGGAGCATTACATCAATTCGCCTCTCCAAGATAGATCAATCACTATCTCATAAATTTCAATATATGATAAATTCGATGTGTGAAGGCGTTACTTCGTGGAAGGCCATTATAAATGAATAAAAACACTGGTACACTGGTATTAATTCCATATATGACATCAAGGGAGCGGATCTACTACTATATTCAACTTAAATAAAAAAATTGAAGAGAATTAATATAAAACTACAGAAGCCTACATAACCAAATCGAATAAAGAAATATTTCAACACATATAAAATAATAATAAGTCATCTAATGTTAACTCGATAAGTTCACGATGAAAAGGATTTTACAATAAATAATACCTTAAAGTTTCACTGATAAGCAATAATAATCATAACTATTATCCGCTTATAAACACAATATAACACAATTTTGCTCCTGGGTAATATTTGTTATTTCCTAATTTCTTAAGCCATAAGTACAGAAAATGGCTATTATTATCCATGAACAATCTTTTTACCGGGACATCTAAATTTTGAAATTTACTTATTTCCAATGACAGGCGAATTAATGTTTTTTCGTTCAAAAAATTCAGAAAAAATATATGAATACAAATTAGCATGTCTTTATACAAATATGATACAAAAATGACTACAAAAGGTTTAGAAAAAGTATTTTTGAGATTTACGGTTACACAGTAAATCACTTTCACGAATCCTCCAAATGTAGTGCGGCTCATCTTGCTCCTCCGAGTTCGCTCTCCTTGAGTTTATCAAGGATATTGACTTTGAGGGACATCCAACATCCCTTTTTCGTATTTCTTCAACATTATCTCGATCAACTCAACATAGTTTTAGGCCTCATTATTGCCCACGAACCACAGCTACAAGCTGCTATTTCCTCACTAGTGAGCTTCTTTGGGAATATGTTGAGGTCCAGGATCTTTATTATCTATGGTCCTACAAAGTGACCGGTTTTGGCCTCAGACACCTTAAGGGAAGAAGTTTTGAAGGTACGGACGGCTTCCCCCTCAACTACAGCTCTCACAAATTGTTTCTTAAGGCACTGCAGGGGTGGTATCAGCACCTTCCAGGGGTCCACCAGTGGCTTTTACTCGACATTATCCCTCCCCTTGCAGAACTCGCTCCGCTGTGGTCTTCAGTCCCGTATGCGGTAGTGTGCTTAGGTTTAAGCGCACTAGACATACACGTCTAGCTGTCCCAAATACAAGGATAGCAAGGAAACTTCACAAAACCTCCTTAGAAACCCATTACGAGTACCATCATTATGAAGTCTACTTGTATGAACTCTCAGCAGTAACCATCATATTCAAGGAGTCCAGCAAGGTGTTGTAGCTGTTGATGGATATGGTGATCTGTTGCTCTTTTTGCTCTTCTGTATCATCCTACAAAATTTTACAAATTTTATAGATCCTAAAAATTTTGCAACATGCAATACCAGACAACAATTGCCCATATTACCTTACAGAGATTTTTTTGAGAGCTCGCAGAAGATATGAAGTACCCAAGGTTTGTTTTGATATTCGATAGGGGAGACCTTGTAAGCATCACACATCTTAGCGAATGAGTACTTTTTCGCTCCTGTCTTCATTGGCCGCAACCATCGCATCTGCAGGATGTTTGCAACCTCATGATGCCATCTCTCATAAATACAGATAAGTATCCACTGAGGCAGCTGGAACTAAACTGAACTAGTGAGCTTAAGGCCCCTGTATTTATACTACTATTTACATTACTACTAAGTTCTAGAGTTCTATAAGTTTACTCGGCATCTGAATCTATCTGGTATATTCTGGAAAATAAGTAAATTTCAAAATATCAATGTCCTACTCACAAAAGCAAGGTCTGTGGGGATAGCATTCTTTTCATAACTTTGAGGCATAAGCAATTGGGAAATAATACTAACTACCCAGAAGCAAAAAAAGGTTACACAGTGTGGTTGATAAGGATATTACGGTAACATGAAATACGAAGGTAATTTCGCGAATGATTCATTGATTCCGATATAAAATCCACTTAAAGGGAATAATAGACAGTGGAGAGTAATGAGAGTTGAATTAGTGAAGAGAGGAGGAAATGAATTAGGGAAGGTCACAAAAAGAGTGAGAAAATAGGAAAATCAGTCAAGGGGTACAACCAGGAGTATAAGAATGAGAATTAAATTTGTGTGCTAAAAATCTTGAAAAATGAACTACGAAAGTGAGCGAAAACTGACGTCTAGAGGAAATACCTCAATTAAAAAAAAAACTCAAGGCTCAGCTATGGAAAAGCAGAAAAAGAAGAGGCAAGAATTAAACTTCACATTGGGTAGAAAAACTTTATCGTACCATGCAGTCCAGTATTAAGCAATAGGTAGACACATAGATAAATATATGGATATCAAATCGTGGTATGCGTGATAAAAAAGAGTCATTATATTTGTAAGAATTAAAATAAGCAATCACCAATACTCTTCATTTCGATGCAAATCTGACGATTGCACAATATGACGTTTGCGAGAAATTTTACAGAGGTTAAATTCAAGAATACTTGTACAACGCTTGACAATTTAAACACGTGATATAATTTCATAAGATGTCTTACGCCCAACGAGACGGGTATGGGTGCGAGGTTATTTCTAACAGTAAGACAAATTTAATTAATCACTCAGACTCAAGGTAATGTTACAATTAAATATGCTTCACTCCAGAGAATAGAATGATTAAATATTAAAGCAGAGCTACTTTCCGCGAGAAGAGAGTCCGTATTCAATGATGGAATGAAGCGAAAAATAAACAGGATGGCGAGACGGTACAAAAAAAATCCGCGTAAGAATTACCGCACACCAGCACTTTTCTGGATTTAAAAGAATCGAGAATTTTAATTGACTCCTTTCGCCTGCTAGTCGTGAAAGTCCGGCGATTCTCATCTCTTTGAAATAATGCCCTCGAAGGAAAGAACTTTGTGGAAAGGAAACGGTTAAGATGTAAACAAAATAAGTCCGGTGCAAGAAAAAGTAAGCTATATACAGTGATTTTTCAAAATCTCAGCAATTAAAAAGGCATCCGTACGATAAAAATCGTCTCGAATGACAGCAATAGAAATACGTTTGGAATACTAGAATTCATCACAAAGAAGGAAGTGTTTGATGTGGTCTGGATTTAGGGATTATTTAACATAACAATCCCTTTTACGATTAATCTTGCCAGAATATTGGCATGAGTACTCACGATGGGCCACCAAATATATGTGCATCATTCAGCAAACTCACCTGAAAAGATAAGAGAGGAACATAAGTATTTCTATTGAACATTGGATAAATATAATTTTGATATATATAATAATACAGTGTTACAAAATAAAACAAAGTAAGTATGCAATGATGATATGTTTTTTGCATTTTAGATATTGCCGATGTAATTGTAATACGCTGGTGAATGATGAAGATATCTTCATTTTCATGAACTCAAGAAAATGCAGATACTTAAGAACAACACCTTTCGCTCAAATATATTATTCTTCTATCCGTTAAAAATAAGATCCAGGAAATGAGAGATCGGAAAGAAACGTCAGAGAAACAAATGAAAGATAAAATATTTAGATCCGTGGCAATATGCATAAAACGGATCTAACTCGAAAAAATGCAATTACTGGAAGCGTAAAACTGCTTCTACAAATTAAGTAAGTAAGTAAATTTTATCAATCAATTAACCCTCTAATCTCAACAAATCTTTTGGTTATACTAGACAATGTGTAGTTAGTTTATATTGGTTAGAATTAGCATGTTTTTTGAGCCAAAAAAATCCGCACCCTTTTATAATAATAGAATAAAGATAAGTAATATCAAAGAATTTCCCGGAAGAGGTATACCATCTCAATTCATTACGATAATCCTTACGCGTCTCCGGTTCATTCTTTGATTTGAGGAGATAAATCAACTCCGAAAACTCACTTTCCATCTGAATGCGAGGGGTGGATTGAAAGGAGACGTCAAAAGGGGGAAATGAAGAAGAAAATGAGGAAGTAAGAAAGAATCGGGGATGGGCAAAAGGAGGGATAAATTGGGAAGAAGGTAAGGGTTGTAAGTCTAATGAAGAGAGCTCAAGTGCGTGGGAGGGAGAGCATCTCATTAGCAGCGGCTGCAGTACATGCGGAAGGGAGACAAAAGATAGAAATAAGGGTTTCGTTGGACATACGCTCGTCATGCTAAACGATGAATAGGGGAGGGGTGTTTCGAAACCAATAACAGATTGGAGGGAAAGTACTTACGCTGCTGAGAAGACGGCGAGAAACGAAGCGATTGGGTAATTCATTATTTGTGGGAGACACGCAAACCGAGAGGAACTTCAATCATCCTTTTCTTCACTAAAACTTCGAAGGTATTGACTTAATATGGGATATAAAAACGTTGATTGCATTCTCAGGTTGCAAAAGTGACAGCTTTTGTTAAAGGGCAAGAAGTTCTACTTTCAGCGTCCTACATCACATACTCATTTCACGACATAAAACATCAAAGACAGGGAAGTTACCAAGTATAAAATATGCCGACATGAATATTTCCCTACACATGTTTGAAACAGTTTACACTTAATTCATGTTTAAATTGTTGTCTCGAAGAACGATGCCGTTTCTAAATCTCTAAACCAAGTAAATCTAGAGTTATATCATAATAATAATCGAAGTAATAAAGGGAGAGATAAATATGATTTCATATGATTATATTTGTACATTGCATGCTTACGATTTTATTTTTAGATTTGTTTGAGAAGGGTTCTACTCAAATAATAAAACCAACAGCGAAATAAAACCTAAATACCAACTGACGACTACAAAATTCAAAGAAAGATGTTGTGGTTAAAAAACGGGCGATATTTCAGATATAATGAGAGCTAAGTTTCGCAAACTTGGAAACTTAACTAGCTCAAGAGCTTTTCTATTCTTATCGGAAGTCATCGTCATGTCTAACGACTCTTCCAAAGACCTCTGATCAAAAGTTGGAGGTTCCAATAATTCCAAAGTTACATCAGACACCTACCATCTTGGAAATCACCACATTAATCACCTATACCTTCCTTTTATGGATAAAATTTTCCATAGATACTTCTGAACTTTAGTTAAAATATTACTGGGTACACTAAGAAGAAGATGATGATGAAAACGTCGATTTAATTTTTATTACACTAAATATAACCAGAAAGTTAACAATAGCTTGATGGATTTTTAATTTACAACAGCATTCCTTCCGAGGTCGTTGTTTTAATTCGATTTTCTATAATCGAAGAAAAGCAAATGTAAGAGGGATATTTTCCAAACATTATAAAGACATACTGGATATACTTCCTCATCCTTTGAAAACAAAAGCCGAATATCATTTCTACGATCAATCACAAAATACCGATCGAAGCAGCAAAATATAACCAAAATATGGCATACATATCGGAAACTAAAGGGAAACAATTACTGCAAAACCTCGAATGTGTAGGAAATAGGGCTAAATACCGCTGTTTACCTTAAAATAGCGCCAAGAAAAATACCTAATGCTCAGATAAAGAAAGATAACATATATAAGCTCGAATAAGTCATTCTCAGTCAATCGCTCGGAATGCTCCCAAAAGAGACCAACCACAAATCTTAGGATAGCGTTTGAATAAGATACTGCACTACATCTGCATAAAAACCAGACTCCAAGAAAAAGGAATACATTCAATCGTGTACGAATTTTGCGTAAACTTAGCTCACTCTCAATGTAATAATACTAGTATAATATTTTATTTCGTCACAATTTCATCTAGGTGCACAGAACTAAATTTGTACTGAATTGGCGACGTCCAAACCAAGAGTATATACAAATTTTGACATTATGATACTTTTCATGCATATAAGTCGTAACATTTTAGTTCTAAAAATAACATTCAGCAGTATATCTCTTTGTCCAATTGGAATTCAATAACCGAGTAATAACACTCCTTTCATGGTATTATTTAAAATACTAATGTTATCTTTGTTTATCATTACTGTACTTCTGCAGCACATTTTAGTGACTTTATTGTACAATTTTATTCCCATATAAGGTAGCGCTGTTTCAATCATGCTTAAATAGATAAGAGTCACGATATTTGTAGATAAGAATCTTCCAGTGCGAACAAAATTAAATCACACCGTCATAGACCCACATTAGACTGCAGTTATTGCATTCCGAAATGCGATAAATCTTGAAACAGCGAATGGGGTGAAGAAGATTGCAGCTTCGAATAACGGGTCGACGCCTATCGGAAACAAAAGGTGGCGAAAAGAGACCACTCCCACAGCACTTAGTCATGCGGCTTTTTCTCTAGCAGTAGCAGCGGGCGGGGCTCGACCGAGATACGAACCGGCGCAAAAAATGATTTCTCTAAATCAAGGGCTCATCGTGGATTTTTCGTGATCGTGAAGCAAACACCTGGAGGCAATTTGTGACGGATCGATGGTCGCGATATGAACCGCGTTCGCTTTCGATGATTGACTGTAGTCGATTATTGCAACAACGGAACAGTAAACACCCCAGGCACTTTTATTATTGGCTAAACATTCCCCCTTGTTAATGGGATCCGAAATTCTGCCGTTGCTCTACACTACGTAAAAGACACCTTAAGCAGCTACAATCCACGTACCAAAACGTATGATGAAATCGAGAGCTCCCGGTGAATAAACATGCAAATAATACTTCCGCAAATTGTTCCGTTTTCTATAATCACTGCGCAAATGCAGCTCCGACCGCATTCCGCTGCTTTTTCTTAAAAACTGAGACCAAAGAAAATGATATCTCAGTTATGAAGAATTTTCATTATTTTTTTTTATTTGCCAAAGCACATCACAAATATTAATCCACAAGACGATTACCGTAGAAGGCGTAAAAAATGATGAACGAATGAAAGGGGGGGAATCCGGTCAGCAGTATTCGAACCCGGGACCATGAGATAGTAGGCTAGAAAGTTTCGATTCCTCCAATCAATATCAATCCCAAACAAATCAATAATTAAATTAAATATCTTAAGTCTATATACTATAATTGAAACAGATCTCCATAAAAACAGACTTCAAGGAAACGAAATACTTTCAATCGTGTAAGAATTATTGGTAAACTTACTTCACTTTATATAATAACTAGGTAATTCCCCGTCAAAAATGACGGGAATAATTTAATTTATTAAAAAATCTACTACTATTATCGCATACATCTGATATACATCAAAATACCCTGTCAAAAATACGAAGGATTAATTTAAATGTATCTTTCATATTCTCTGTCATCATTAAGCGTACAGTGGTATAAAAGAGAGAGATTTTTGTTGATTTAAAACATCAACCTTATATCATCATCAAAATAGCCGAGTGGTTAGAGAGTCTGGTTCTAAGTTCCAAAAATAACTCTGAAAGTCGAATACAAGCTTTCAGCTGATTCAAAATCAAATCAATCCTTTGTAAATGGAATGAATATCAAAGATACATGTGTCTGTAGCCTTTATGGGAAAAAAGTTTTGCTTATTTAAGAGTATGTGAGATATCTAGCGATAAATATCTTCTTATTAAAAATAATCAAAATTTTCGCAAATATATTAGGATTTATCCTTTAATTCATAAACTAAACTCATCCCTTCATCATTGAAACACTTCGAATTCGATAAATGGCGATTTCAAAGTTGGATAAACGCCAAAACTGGCTTCACACCGAGAGCTTGATAAAATAGAAATATCCTGAGTAATCTCAGCACGGGAAGAGTTCGGTTCTCGAGTTCCTAAAGAACTTCGACGAAACATCGGCTTATTGCAAAACTTTTCCACAATGCACTTCAGCGAACGAACGACTTCATCAGTGCAAAATTCGCTTTCTCTCTTGAATTGCCGATTGAATGAAAGCTGAACATCAAACAGCGGTGGGACGTGGGTCTCGGAGACCGTTCGTTCTCACATCTTTTGCGAGAAATAAACTCGGAGATAAAGTGACGGTAGCCTAATTGGTTCGGTGCATCCATCCGTGAAGAGGTCGATCGCCCGCATCACGTGCTTCACGAATCCCGAGGAAAAACGGCAGTTCCCAATTAATACTATTCCCTTCTCGTTCGTGAGATCTTTTTGTCGAACCAATATCGTGACATTCCAAATAAGCGTTCATTGCAACTCTCGCCGTGAGGGAAGCCGCGATTAAAAAATCGCCGCAACAACTATTGCACCAATATCCCCACACCAGTACCTTCCAGGTGCAATGTCATTAAGTACGTTATCGCGCGAAACTGGATTTCGGATGGTGCAAGAAAAGTGGAAAATTAATGGCTCTACTACCAATGCATGTTGCTGGCGTACAGGAAAGTGAATTCCGAAGGCTTTCGTTGAAATAAATTCGGCGAAATTCGGTGAATGTTTTCATAAATATCTTCGCAACGAGAATTGCCCCATACATCACAGAATTAAGTGGTAACTCCACGACGAAATTCGTACAGCAAGTCCTATTTAAAATGCTCTGATATGAATTGTTAAGAAGGAATCAAAGATTTTTATTGTATGTAGATTACTTTCAAGATTATCATTTCAAAACCATTACTCTGAAACTTGTGAGTTTTAATGTGGTCGAAATATTTAGAAAGTTCTAAACTCCTAAACTTCTAAAAACCTCAGCCAGCACAACAGACCACAGAAAGGATGCCTCTGATAAATAAAATAGTAATCATATTATATCAAAGTACTTATGACACCTCTTAGGAAGGACATTATTACCTTCACTCTTATTCTAATTATCTAATATTTATTATAATTACTTATCTAATGCTTATTTTCATAAATATCTCCTAATCTGGCGAACACACGCAATGTATTTCGAAGAAGAATACCATATGATATTAGACAAAGGTAGACATTTCTCACTCGGGTGAAAAGAATGACGGTGAGACAGAGTTGAGTTCTAATATGAAAATCAAGAGAATGGATTACACCAACATTCAATATTACATGGCGAAATGAAAATCCTTGATAGATGTAATATTTTGACCTCTAGGATGGAGATTAATATATTTATTGCTCTTTCTTGCTATTATTACTATCGATTTTCAGTATGAACGAGAGCCCTTAGAAAATGAATTCCTAAGAAATTTCACGAGGAAAACTCTTTCTTCGGTACGTATCAATTTTAAAGTGAAATTCCAATCAACCTCCGCAGAACTTGGGACAAGTCGTGGGTGATCTAAACGGGAGATTTTTACGGCGTCATGAGTCACTATGAGCTACACCGAGTAAATTCCCGAAACAAGTTTCCACTCGACTGAATTCATCACATAATAAAGAAGTCGCTCCCAAAAAATAACTCTGCCGAAAAAGTGCACGTGCGTACATCTGTCAGTTGGGTTTTTCGCAGTCCTTTCACTGCGTACTAAATCTTCGCGAGACAGTAAAAACGAACGGAGAGAGAAAAAAACGTGCAAATGCATATCCACGCCCGTCGCTTGCACCTTTGAGTTATACTCGTGCAATGGATCGCGTAAAAGAGGATAAAATATCGACAGCCACGTGGTCCTGCGAAAGAGGAAGCCGACCGTGCAGAGGATTTCACAATCCATTTTCCTGCATTTCCTCATCGCCCGACTCTTTCTCATCAGAACCCATTCCACTTCACAAATCAACGACGATAAGATAATTATGCAAATTCCTCGAATTGAGAAACTCTGATAAAAACTAGGATTTTTAATCAATCCTAAAGATGAAACCAATTGAAATTAATGGAACTAGGTAGAAAGCCAATATGGCATAAAACTTGCTATTTTCCAGAGGTGTATTGCAAATACGACCGGTTTTAATTTCAAGGAAGAACCTGCAAATGAATACACAGAAATTTCAAACCAACATATTCATATAGAAGAAGAGTGTGGTTTTCAAGGAATCAGATGTGTTAAGTGCTCCTTTTTCTAAAGCCCCTTCCTCCTATATAGCCTTCCACCCCGAGTTTCATCTGGAAATATATATAAATAAACTTTTTTTAATATAATATTTGGTAAGAAATGTTTGTATAGGCTACAAAAGATTTAAACTCCAAAGTAAAATCGGGAGTTTCCAGAAACCCATGGGGAATGCAAAAATTTTACCTTTTATCCTAATCCTAAAAATGAGGAAGATGGAATCTACAATATATATATATATATATATATATATATATATATATATATATATATATATATATATATATAGCTAACTCTCCGGAATATATATATATATATTTATTTATTTATTTATTAACACGTTAAGTAAACGCTTTACTAACTACACTTATCGAAACTGTGCAAGTTTGAAACCAAAAATCGGAACGGAATAAATATCGGTTTGTTATTCCGCATCGAGAATCACAATTTTTTCGGTTTGAGTTCGGTTTACACTGGTAAAAATCTCGGTTCTCTTCTCAGTTTTCGGTTCGATACCCCGAGTTAACACATAGCTTCCAAAATCCAGAATACAGAGAAACGGCTCTCCAACGCCCACAATTCACCCGATAAAAAGACGAGTGAATAAGTCAACTCCTTCTCTATCCAAGATGGATTTACAGAATTTACGGCACTCCACGCGCAGTGTGACATGAACCGCCACCGCCCTAAGGATGTTCTCCGGCAGACGCCCAGTCCACGAAAAAAAAGCTCTTTTAATGCCGCACGCGATACGTAGCTTCCCCTTGTGCGTGTACTCATCCGAAAACGCGTGCACGCAGTGGGGAGTCACCCGAAGGTATTTTGGGGCGAGGTTCCTTTCCTTGGAGGGTTATTCACTCGCACAACACTCTCCTGGCATTTCTAAAGATTTAAATAGACGCTTCCATTCATGTCCTACCCTGCGAAATACTACCTAAACATATGCGATGGATATCAAAACAAAATCGTACATCTTTCTCATACGTAACCTCTTGATTCGCACCCATGTGTATGACTTATTGTTGCATGGACTGTGTCTACATGAAAGAGCCCCCTTCGTAATTTAATGACTTAGGAGGAGATTAAGAAGGCATGTGGGATGACGAGGGTAAAAAAGGTACGTAAAAAAGATACTATTGAAGATCAAAGACAGATACACATGCAAAGAAGCGCCGGATGATGGGATACGGCGTAAGCAAAAGAACGTAAAAGAGTTGCAAATAAAAAACGGGGTCGATTTCGCTGAAATACTGCCAAGCAACGAAACCTTTCAATCGCTATATTTTATATTATAAGATATATATTATATATCGCGAATCTATATTATATATATATATATATATATATATATAATATAGATTCGCGAATATTTTTCAAACTAAGTACAGAGGTGAATCAACTAAAGGAAAATTTTACCCTTCATCTTCTTCATAATTAATCAAGGCTGGCCAATAGTAATAAAGGACGTTTCAAAAAGGATTGATAAAATTAAAATAAATAAACTCAAGTAGTACTGAATGTATGAATGAAAAACTTGCCAATAAGATCAGATCTACGCGAATTTTCGGGCGATTGACAATGAAACGAAGGCAGAAAAGATTGAAAATACAACGCAAGGAAATTATCTGGCGTCAGCAGATGACTGAATAGGACATGAAAGCAGCGTCAGAAGTGAAATATTACAAAAATTAGGGCTAATTACTGAGAAGGTTATAACAGGGATGGTGAGAAAAAAAGAGATTGTAGATATGGAAATAAATGGAGATTTACGAATATACGAGTTACGAACTAAATGAATCCGGCATCCCGTAGTATCTTTTGTGAAAGTAAGAGTGGAACATTTCTCGGTTTAGAAGACAAGAGCAAGAAAACATTTTTACGCTCGTAACAGCTGATTTCGGAGGCCCTAAATCCAAAGAAAATACATGATAAAGTTGTCCGAGAACTGAAATAACTCAGCTTTAACTGAAATGACAGATAATACATGGGAGAGCTTCTATAAAGACAAAAGAATACAAACGAAACTGAAGCAGCTAAATTTATACAAGAAGCGCTGTAAACGGACGTCTTGGGTAAACAAAAGATCCATTAAAATGTTAATATATGAAGATAAGAAAATAAAGACGCACTTGGCTGACGAAACTTAAAGAGAAGTAATCATCGGGAAGAGTGAATTTAATAATCGCTTTCGTTTTCCCACTCGCAAAACACAAAGGCTAATGGAGCTAAAAATGCTGAGCTTGTTTTTTCTTTCGTTTTAACACTCCGCAAATATCATCGTCACGTTATAATTCAAATCCTCAAAAAAATATATACGAACACAAAAGAACTCATACACGGCGATACGGCGCAGCAAACAAAATTTCGCTGATCGTAAACAAAGAGTAAATATTTATTCCTCTGGTTTAAAACAGAGATGAGTTAGTATATGAACGGGAGCAAATGACGAAAAGATTGGATATTTAAATTAATATCCTTCCTCACAAATAAAGGTATTAAAAACCTAAATAAAAGTAATAAATGAAAGATTTTTTAGCGATGCCGACTGCACAGATATGAAGGTGTTTTACTCAATCCGTTCAAGAGAGACGGAGAGTTTCGAGTAAAATACTAAGCAAACATATTCGCTCACACCTTTTACTAGTGCAGAGTATACATCAAATACATACTGTTGAGAATTTTTAAAAGGTACTTGTAAGAGATGATATACGCCAGCTTGTCAAGAACTTGAGATGTAGGATCTCCATGATAATATTTGGCCTAATAAAGAACGTTCGGTAGGGAATATATTCCAATCATCAAAATAAACCAACTACTTGTGACCATGAATAATTTTGTTATCAAGTTTATCTATTCTATATCTATTTTTTCATTTCCTCTTCATTACTCAATCTTAATTGAACATTCTATTAATATATCTAAACTATTTTGATTTTTTATTGTTCTGTATGCCTTTATTTTAATGTATTTTGGTACTTCATATTCTACTGTAATATTCAATAACTTATGGATCAAAAGTTAAACGGGACTATTTAGTCTCATTCTCAGACGAACAGTATCGATATAGATCATCCAAGAATGCAGAAGGTAGTTAGTAAAAAAAAAGTATTAGTATTAGGAAAATAAGCAAATTAATTACACAACCCTTCTATTAATTAAGTATAACGTTTTATAGAAGGAGATGTTATTATAGTAAGTACTGAAAAATTTTAACAGGTGTGGCGCTCAGATTAACAGCAACCGATGTCGAACTAAATCCGGAGACGCGGTTTTTGGATGACTAATTTCAAAGAAAATCGATGACTTGCTATACCATGGGAATAGGATATGATAGAAACTGACTTGGAGGACTTTTCTAGCGGACTATTCTTAACTACTATTCGTCCACACTTATTCGAGGTTAATACATTTTCCTTTCGCTATCCCAATAAAAGCCATAGGTAATTCGTTCCTATTTACTTGTGCGTTAATCCAGCACTAAAAAATATCCGGTTGAGGTAAGGAAAGGCCTTGGAAGGGCGGGCGTGGGCGATCGAAGGCGGCCGAATAAAGGAAAAAACTCGGCGTCCCTGAGGAATCTCTGTAAGGAAGGAGAGAGGAATAACCGAGACACATGAGAGGACAAGGGTCAAAGGAAAAACCGGACTGAGAGATCTCCAAGTACGCACAAAGGGCAGAAAAGAAGATAAGCTATACCTACGCTTGGGATGTCACGGAGACGGACGGACAGAGATTCGGATAAACTTTATTATTCCATTTGAGTGACTTCGCGCCTCTCCAAATCGACGCCTGAATGTGGCAAACATTCGAATTGATGCGAATTCATTCTTCCGGGGCCATCGACGGGTCAAATGGGCCAATAGTCAACTTATGCATGCTTTTTAAGTAAGTTCTCTTAAAGCGTGGGTCTCAAACTGGCAGTCTATGATGACAAGGTGACTGTCCTTTTCATGATATTGTTCACCAGAATCGCCTTTCCAGCTTCAAACCTCTCTTTTCAATCATTCTTTTTTTATCAAAAAATTCCCCGATATAAAAAAACTTCCGCACACTTATTTTTTGTTACTTTACAGGTGTGCATATTAACTCAAAAAGTGATTTTAGTGCACGAAACTTAACTGAAACAGGTCAAAACTAACTGATAAAAATCTTTTCGCCGTAAAGTATGTTCATAATCTCCAAATGAATAGAAGCTAGATGAGGAAAACTATAGCAAATTACCGCTAAAAATTACAAGAAACCAATAAAATTTGAAATTTTGAAGCAAATATCATGAACCAGAAAGTATTTTTTTCAAATCAACCAACGAAGTATATCAATAATTCTACGTACGTCCAATATTACCTCTCTATCCTTTCATTATTTATTAGCTATACATGTTTCTTTATCTTATCTTTAGTTTCTTACTTGCGGAAAATAACATGTCTAAACTATTCCATCCTATAAATTCTTTTTTAAATTATAGTATAAAACTGAGAAAATCGAACACCAGAATTAGTAAGATGGTAACTCCGCATAAGGCGTGAATTAAACTTAGGAAATGGCCCGCTGTGGTGATGAGTTAGACACTACTGTCTTAAAGCGTAGGAAAACTGAACGGCGGCGAACAATTTTAAAATGTATATTAAAGGCATTCTAAATTAGAATTCTGATGCTTAGTAGATTCTGAGATTTGCTTGGAAAGTACCTAAATCGTTAGGACGGCTGAAGAACTTCTGACTTTTTAGGTTCCTGATCAAAGGATACCGTCCATAAAAAGTTTTAGCTCGTAAAATTCTGCCTAGGGTAACATTCTGACGTTTACGGCCAAAAAATATCCTAACGTTCCATTGCCTTTTCCCCAAATCTTTGACTATAAATTTCTACGTTCGGCTCAGAAATAAGTTTTCTTTAGCTTCGTCAAATATGCGTAATTAAAAGGTATGATTTAAGTTACTGAAAAATTGGAATAATTTGGATCGAAGGAATTAACCGGCCAAGTGAATCAGGATTTCCGAAAATAGGAAAAAACACGGCAAATGCAGAGAGACCTCTCAATTCATCTTTAATGCAATAACACATTTAATCATAAAAATCTTTCTAAAATTTTAGATATCTTTTATTAAGAGATTTCTACTCTGAAAATTAAAGCTTTGATATAGCTTGCAATTCCAAAAATAACTCGCGGAAAATTTCGCGATGAAAATTGCTGACATGCATTGTGCTTGTTGGGGGAAACGTTCCCAAAAAGCTCTGCTTACTTAATGGGGGATATAAATATAGAGGAATCAAAGGTTAGGGGAGAAGTCAAAGGAACAGCGAATAAGAAAGAAATACGCGGAGGGCATATAAGAGGAACATTTGATTAAAATATGACATTTTAAGAACAGAAGTCTCACTGAATTAAATAATTCAGTTAATTAATAATAATTAATAATTATAGTTATCTAAGTCATAGACAAATCTTAAAATCGAAAATATTAGGAAATTTTATTCGATACATGTGAAAATATAAGATAAATATATATTACTCATTCATTATTTTGACATCTTCTTTTGAATTATTGGAAGGAAAACACTGGGATAGAAATTGTAAACCTTATTCAAAGGGAGTAGGGAGTAGGATACTCATATAAGAAATAAATCAACTTCAATTGTATTTAAGTATTTTAGAGCTTGTTTACTTTTTAGTATCTAAAGCGATTTTTTATGCCAATCTGAATATTTTAATAAAAGGTCAATTTAAACGTTGTTGAAACTTTTTCGGTGCATTTTATATTGCTACTTTGTTACGAGAAATCGTACGTAAATTTACTTATACTTTCCAGGTGTTCTTGTCTTTCAGGTGTAATTTTGTGACAACAATGTTTTAATATTAATGAAATAAAACATATCGTGCGCTTCCATAGCAGGTGGAGAAGATTACCATTCCTAGGGTGAATATCTTACCGGCAAAGAAGTACCAGAAAACTTTCAAGCTGGGTTTTATTCACTTTCAAATAAAATTAATAAATCTTTCCACGAATAACACATTGTCATAGTGAGTTTATTGTTTGCTAATTTGTTACTAGTATATATAGTAATAATACAACTTTATGTAGTAGTAATACTACTTTGTTATGATAATACTATCGATATGCTAAGTATTGATCTTGGTAGGTTCTTTATTTTAACTTAGAAAATAAGTAAATAGAAAATCAAGTTAATAGTTCTAAACATAGAAAGGGGGGAAATGAGAATCTATTTTCATCCGAAGGCCGGGTGTTAGGGATTGAGGAGAAGAGTAGAAGATACAACTCCAAAGCGAGAGACTTATCGCAGAGATAAGATAACAGAGCGAAGAAAGATGAAAGTGGCGCTGGCAAACTACGATTAAAAAACATCCAAACTGTCTCCAGCCATAACAAATCACTCCGTTATTTTTGAATCTCGTTTAAAAGCGCTGCGTGGGCCTTTTTTTAGACCACTTCATAAGTGGAGAGAAGCAGCCGATGCGAAGGGAAGAGCAGTCATTTTAATGTTCGAAACACTTAGCGCTGAACCTCTCCGATCATAACAATATCGATTAACGGAAGCTCGCGAAAAATTGGCGCTTTGAATTTTTAAGAAGGTTATTACCGTAACTTCACCAAGTAAAAATTCCCGTTAACGCACGTCCCTTTACATACAATTTGGCGCTCTAAAAATCCACCGCCAGCATTAAGACCTCGAGGAAAGAGCATTCGGTTCCGACCTTAACTCTTTTATCTATTCGTAGACCGTCTTGGCGATGCTAACGGCTTGAAAATTGCTTTTTCTACGAGGTAAAGAGACCATTTATAAAACCGGTAGTATTTCGGAATAACCGTGCTTTAAAGATCGAATGAGTAGTCCCATATTGTTAATCTCCAGTTAACAACAAATGAAAGTATCTATCAGAGCGTGATTAACCCAGTGTTCTACTGTTCGGTAAGTTCATGTCCCATAAAATTACACATTCAGTGCTATTTCTTTCGTTTCTTGATAACTTATTCCGCCTATCATATCATTCTACATCTTCTGTTTTTGTTTCCTCAATCTTTTCCTTTGCAATCTACCTTCAATTACTTTCTTTACCAATTACCCTCCTCTCAATATTAGATCCCCTCTCATTGCTTAATTGCTTCAATCCTCTCCTCCCAAACCCTCACTAGTATGTACCTCAGTGCTTTTTTTTCTATTAACCCAACTAACTTTAACAGCTTAATACAACATCACGCAGCATCGTATGTCAAACGCATCTTTTATGCCCTTTCTTCATGGGTCTATGTTTCACACCCAAGAAGCAAAACGCCCCACAACAAAGATTTCACCATTCTTTTCCTGATTCCTTCATCAAGATCTCTAATCATCAGATCCTTTGCCTTCAAGAGAGCTTCCTTAGCTAACTTTAAAATGGCATTATAAGATGATGAAAAGTCATGGTAACTATAATAAAAATAAGTTTCCAAATGAAAACTGTCTCAGCTGGACGGATTCTCAGTACTATGAAGTCAATTTTCGTTTTTATTAGGATTTATACATGAACGAATCACACAAAATATCACATAAATTATCTAATCATGATGAAAAGAATGATTCCTTCCTTGTAGTAAAATATACCTATCATACATACATCAATATTATTACCCCTCAACCCACCTTTTGACATGTGCCATTGGAAGGACAATCAGAAGGAAGTCAATAAGGATAAATCAAAATCACTTCCAAATCTTTATCAAGATATAAAGGGGAAAACAATCAGTCGCGAAATATAACGTATCCCTGGAGATGAAGTTACTGAATGAAACCATCTCGAAAATGAAGAGAAAGAGCGAATATATATGTAAGAAAAAGGAGGAAACACATTTATATGGAGGTATGGAAATACGTGGGTAGATGAGGGAAGAGAAAGCACGCCAGCGAAGAAATTAAAAACGGTCACAAAACGGACACGAAATTAATATCTGGAATAGCCCGAAAAAAGAGAGAGCGAAGGATGTGTCGGAGAGGAATGATAGGAAAGAGAAGTATAAATAGCAGAGGGAAAAGGAGAGAAAAGGTTGGGACGGAAGGCGATGGTAATAAACGTAAGAATGAAAATTAAGCGCGTGGGAGGAGAAGACGAATGACCGGAATGGATTGTCACGACGGCAGACGGAAATTCATACACATTCATGTATTCGGAGAGAAGGAACGCTGAATGCGACTAAAAATTACTTTCTCGAAAATTAAGTCGTCCTCGACGTCGCAAACCTCTCAGTAATTCAGTTCCGGGAATATGAAGGAGGGCGAGAAAAATCTGCAAATTTCACGCAGGTTAGGGTGCGAGAGAAAGGGTTTTCTGGAGTCCTCTTGAATAAGGTGACCCTTAGGATAAAGGGCGTGAGTAATTTGTTCGCACCCGTGAAACAATTAGGCGATTGTGATAAACGATGAGGAGGAAAACGTTCCTGAATTGAATTTATACCTCTCTTCCTTGTTCGTGCCTTCCAATTTCCTCAGAAGGAAGCTACGAATTTACTTCATTCGGGAACGTTTTACATAATATGAGAATCACGAAGCATGATTTATTTACATCCTATATCAAAGAACGTGCATGGATATTAAATTATTAATATTCATTGAAAGAGTTCAAACAGTGAATTATCGCTGCTTTCCTTAAGCTTGCTTCATACTTCTTTAAGTACTTCGAATCAAAGACGTAAGATACATTACGATAGGATAAATAAAGGTAGGATGAGCAAAGATACCGAATCCTTGGCTTTATTAGTCAAATCGAAATTCAGCACTGAAATTTTTTTCAATTAAATGCTAAACAGTTATTTTCAAACTGTGAATTATAAGAGTTATCTGGTACAAATGTTGCGTTTACGTACACCTAGATTTATATTGACCCAGCTTATCAACATGACACTATGGTTTGGTGCTACATTGACAAACGAGTCCTTCATATTTTTCAAATATGGCACTCTTACCACTCGGAAAGACCACTGTCTTACGGGATATGGTGTACCGATGTCTGGATTATTTTCATTAATTATTCCATTAATATATATTTTTAGTAAAACTCCAACCACTTATTTCGAGACCCTCCCTCATGGGGGAAGTAAACAACCCTTTCCTTTGCAAAAGTACATCAAACGTAATTTACGACTTCCTCGTCGAAAATATCCGTCGAATTCCACTCGGTTCGTCGCCTCTTCGCAGTCGCCGAAACTCGCACAATCGTAACTCCGCCACCTTAAACTCCGCAAATTCGATGCATTCGCAGACATCTTTTCCTTCGGACGATAAACCCAAATTAATGCTCTTTCAAATATTTACGCCCTCGTAACTTCGGACTCCAAACCGGAAACTGAAGCTTATGAACGATTTTTATTTCCGTTGGGACGCTTTGCCGACGCTCCATGAGACTTTTTACGACGGTATTAAAGCGACGGCTAGCGGGAGATATTGGAAGCGGCGAAGTGAAGTCGGGTGACGACGAAATGACAGGCAAATCAAAGAGAAAAAAGAGGGTTTAAGGAGAGAGGGCATTAGAAGCACTGGGATGGATATCATCCTTACCCCTGGACCAGTACCAAAAATGAAACATGAAAAGGGGAAGTTTCGAAGAAAAAGAAGATCGAGAAGAGGAAATGATGTATACAGAGTGGAACGGAGAAAAGAAATAAAGTGGAAAAGAGGAGAAAAAGAAAAATCAAGAGAACATTTTTGCTACTCTTCCATAAATCAATATCAAGGTAAATTTTCGACAAATCTTAAGCCGCAGAAAAGAGCGTTTCCGAGTACTTCCCACAACACGAGTGATAGTTGTGTAGTCGACTATTCAGATATCTTCAAAAAGCACAGGATTTAATCGCCGTGCTCTAAGTATCCGAATTCTAAATTTTGGTCACCTTTCTTCTGTTCATCACATAATAAGACCACCGTATCTAAATATCAAACTTTAAATTAAATCACTATTTAAGGATCTATTTAAGTGACCTCTTATCACTCTAAATTTAGAATCCCATAAACAAATTTGGAGAGCCTCTTTCGACCGATAAACAAAGCGGAATGCATCTGAGAAATCTATACCTCTCCAGCAGTCTATTCGCAGTTAAAAGGAACCATCACTGAAAATCCTTCGCGATTTTATTTCCTTCGTTTTGGCGCAGTAAAATTCTTCGAGACGTCCAAGAAAGAGAAGCGGTGGACATAATAAAATTAAAGCCGCTACTGAACACGTCGGATGGCGCTGAAGTCTTTAGGAAGAGGGGTAAACAGAAATCAAAAGCTGATTAAAAAAATAATGCGAGAGGGAGTAAAAGTGGGCGGCAAAAGACACAAAGGAGATCAAAAGTGAGTGCGGAAAGAGTCACGAGTGATAGACGAAGAGGGGAAACCTTAGAAAAGACGGAACAAATGGGAGGATTGAAAAGAAGTGGCTTCGGAAGAAAGAAGGCCAATTGAAGCAGGGAACACGCAAAAGGGTTCCGAAGATATGCATCCACTCGTCGCTGAAGAAAAGGGCCCGAGAGCCATTCGTCTTGTTTCTCCGGATGATAAAAGAAGATTCTATATCACGGGCCTCGCAACTTATTCATTTGCGCGGAATTATTTGACGAGTGGTGCGCAAAAAATACTCGACTCGTTATGTTGGGCTTCTTATGGGCAGGATGAGAGTGAAGCTAAGAGGGGAAGATCCGAGGGAGATGAAAGGAAAGGAAGAGGAGTAGAGAGGATGACAAAAAGGGGGGAAAGAGGGCAGAATGAAGGAGATGAGAATTGGAGAGGAATACGAAAAAGGGCTGAAGAAAGGAAAAGTAGAAGTACATGTAAGGGGGTCGGATTTATGACTAGGCGCAATATGCGTTAGCTGAGGGCCTCAGTAAAACTGTGTTTTACTGAGACGAAGGAATATATATATATATATATATATATATATATATATATATATATATATATATATATATATATATATATATAATTATTTAATGTAAAATTGACAAGCATATCGGAGTTCACGGAAGAAACAGCTGTCCTTATGCCAGCTGAAAATCATACTTTGAAGTAAGAGAGGAAAGTGGTAGAAGAGTGGAAGTAAAGAGAAGGATGAACGAAATATCAAAGAAGAGTAAGTACGCGAGAGAAAAAAGAATGGCAGAAACATTAAAATATAGAGAAGGAAGAAAAGTGAAAAGGAAAGAAACGGACGCCTTTGTGACAAAGTATTATGTAAAAATTATTAAGGAATTATTAAAAAAGAGAAAGAAGAAAAGACAATGTTAGGAAGACATAAAAAGGATGAACACAAACATCGTGAAAGGATTAAAGGCAATGACGTCAGAGAGGCACATAAAAGAGAACAAAGAAAAAAAGTTGGAGAGAAAGGAAAAGAATTATGATTAAAAAGAGACAGAAGAGGAGAATAGAAGAGTAAGAGAGAATACGTGGGATGGTAAAAAGAAATGGTTGGAGACAAAAGAAGAAGATGAGATGGAGGATGAGTAGGGAACAAGCAAAACCTTAAGGCCACTCAACGACCCTTTCAGCAGGGAATAAAAAAGGAGTTATAATACGCGGTTTGGCCGAACAGATGCTTGAGAAGTGGATGCCATCCGATTTCCAAAAACAGTCGTCCAATCAAGTGGCCACATCGGAAGAGGACCCCTTTTCTTTGATGATGATAACCTTTGATCGGATACGTGCTAAAGCGAGGCCCTGATTTGCTTCGCGGAATGACATCTGGAGAGAGCCCTGTTATTTCTCCACGACGAGATTTGGATCCAAGTTAGTGATTTCCAACAGACATTCTGGTAGCAATGGAATTGATGCTGCATGAATTAGTAGGTTGTCTCTTCTTGATTGCGGAAACACACACTGAGAGAAGGGGACCGAATCCTATAAGACAAGGCCATGATTACTATACTCATACACCAATTACTTAGCATTCAAAAGAGTGATTCCGGGACGAAATTCAGAGTATACGGCGGAATGTGACAGTAATTTCTTTATTAAGGCGAATTCGTGTAGCTATTTTTGCGTTCAAAATTAGCGATTTATAAAGCTTGGCTCTTTGAATAGCAAAAATAACGTAAATATTAGCGATAAAATAATGACGAAAACGCACTTTTGTAAAAGCAGAAGTTTTGTAACTTATTACTCTTCAGAGATAGAATATAATGTTAAGAACGTGTATGAGGGTTCATTTATATCCCTCAGGATATATACGCTAAAATTTAAATTTCAGAGAACTTGTAACATTAGCATGGATTGTATGAAAACCTTAGTGTTATTCTCTTAATACACTCCTTTTCGTGTTTTCGGCAAAAACTAACATTATAGTCAATAATAATAATCGCAATGACCGCCAAAGAAAAGAAAAGTTATCAATTAACTACTAAATCTAGATCAAAAATCAAACACAAATACAAAATAATTCGTATATTGATCTGAATATAATTTGATGTGAAGATAATTTAACCCCTGAATCGCTTACTCCCACATTACTTGTAGCATAACTTGTTTCATATTACGATAACACGTAATAATGCGATCAAACTACAATATTTACTTCGGTAATTAGATTAAAACACATTGCCTTCTATATCACAGCATAGTTAATAACCAACAGTAAAAGAGTAAATCATACCAATAACTGCATCAGATTTATAGAATTATAGACTATAGATGACTTCAAATACGCCAATAACATAAACTTATTCTGTCATTTGATTGCCGTTGGAATTTTTCAAACTATCCCACGTGATATATTGATGACCTGCACTGCATTTCGCGTAGATTAGCGATAATTATTCAGATATGGAACGGTTAAATTGAATATCAACAACAGAGCACTTAGTCTGCGAAACATTTCTCTCTTGCGCACTCCGATTTTTAGGGGATAAATAAACAGATAACATTGCCTCGTACGTGTGCAGTTACCAAAGATCGTTGAAAGCGGTTCGATTGATCTCGATTCCTATGATCGCTTCGTCTGACTCATAGTAGAAAGCGTCGTGACTTGGAATCGCTTATCATTTGTGGAATAACCGTGTCACTATATCGACGGCCACGATCGCGGAACTAAGCGGCGCAATATGAAAACGCCTTTCAGATAATCTTCACAATCGATTCTGATAAAAGCTTGATTTTTCTCCGAATTAAACAGAAAGGATTAGCTTTACGACAACTTTCAGCTCATTAAATTGTAATACATGTATGTACTTATTAATATATACTCAAATATAATAAGCTCAATCGCTTAAGTTTCGTAAAAACACTCTAATGCAATGACAGAAATACAATTTTACCGAATAGGGATTTTTTAAATTGCCAAGAATCCAAAATGCCTGCATAATCTAGTCACGAGAAAGTATTCGGACATTTTCCCCATGACTAAGTAATATCTTTTCATTTACGGCGGAAAATAAGCAACATATACATGAGATGATATATAGAGAGAATTCATAACATGTGCATACTGAACGCAAAGCATACTTAAATCATTATTCCTGGCGCAATGTATATTTATAGAGAACGGAAGGAGGCCAAGGTGATGGACATTAGCTATTCTAAGCTGAAGAATGGCTCATCGGAGCAGTAGAAATAGGCTTAGATAAAACGAGTTTAAAAGGCAATGATGGAGTAGAATAATAATAAGAATTTAGTTGAAATGCACAACTTCATCTAACAATGGATTTAACATCAATATAAATTTGATTTTTTTACACAAAGAAATAAAACGCTGATTTCAACCATAGAAATTTATCTCAGTTATAAAGGCGATATGTTTCGAGGGTGTTAACTCAACTTCAGCCTCGGTTTGATTTCTTTGGATTAAAACATCCATAAGTTCCATTAAAACATCCACGTATATTTCGAATTATTCATTTCATTCACCATTAATTATGTACATAGAAATATCCAGAGAGAACTAAAACTGATTTATTCCACAAAGCGAAATTAGATTGATCAAATTACGATAAGCAAAATTATTCTTCAACTTGTTCCACTGGTAAAGACAGTATAGGACATTTTGTAAAAATAAACTTTTCCTTAGAGTAGCCTACAACCGTAGCACAGAAATTAAATAATGTATTTAGGATTTGATAAAAGCGGTGATAATATATAGTAATAAGCAGTCAAGTCTGAGATGGTAACAAAATGCAAACCTAGATCACATATCTGTGGATATATTGACGTTGGGATTTTCCACAAACCTTGACACGGAATTTAAAAAAGATCTTCAAGATAAACAAGTTAAATGGAATAATGACCATCTCAGTTCCGTCATTTCATCACTCATAAAACTAGAAATAGAAGAAGTCGAAAGTACGAGTTTTAGGTGATCAAACATCTCCAAAACAACCGAAACGAAAACTATGCCAACCGCTTTCAAAACAACTAAAAATGTTTAAAGCAAAAACATGAACCGAAAATTTAGAGACATCCTTATAAGATTAATCAATAAGATATCCGAGTAAATGTTGTCAAACAGGACATCTTGAGTGCACAGTAAAACCCGGATAACACTTTTCAGTAAAATAAGAGAAAACCGCATAATTGGAATAGCATTTTAACCGTGATAGTGCAAATTTTTACTTCTGGTGCCTTCTCGTCAACTTTTTATAAGAATGGTCTGCTATTATAACAAAGAAACTCTTCCTTTGGTTTTTAATTTTAGGAATTTTTCATCCTATCTTAAACCAATTACTATAAGGGTGACAATTAGGGAAGAATAATTTAATTATTTTTCAGTATACCTCGTATCTACTGAGGCAGAGGATCGGCGAGTTGCAGTGCATCTGAGGACGGAAAAAATCACCTTATAAGCGGGTAGAAGAGCATCTTAAGGGGTATTTTTATAATTTTATTTTCTTGAAAGTGTTCGGGACCGGAAGAAACCCGCGTATTAAGCGGGATAAAGTCTTAAACGGTTTTCAACATATTAATAATCGTTCTAGATGAAAATATAGCTTTTAAGGAACATGATTTCCAAGAACACTGCATGAACATTCACTATTCACGCAACTAACGTGAAATAAATAAAAAATATTTTTTAAGGTACTCGATAAGCATCTACTAAAACACAGATACGCAACTCTGGATTCGAGACATGCAAAAAGGAGACGATATTTTCACCACGTCCGTGGCGTATTAATGGATAAAACAAGACTTCGAACATATTTTCTGAGACACAAATATCACCATCATCCGCTTCCTAAAAAATGATTCTAAAGTACTCAGTACTCGAAAAGAAAGGCCCGTTTCGGTACGGAAAACCATTTATGAAGAAGCAACTTCCAGGGAAAATTAGGAGAAAAGCAGCGCGGAGAAGCCATTTGGATAGAAAAGGATTTCCTCGGGAAAATTTCTGTGGAAAAGGGAACGAGGAGAAGACCCTGGTGGAGTCCCTTTGGCCGACACACTTTCCTCTGCATGAGATGGGGAAAGAAAGTGGTCTACGGAGGGCGTGGGTGGAAGTGAATTCGGGATTTAAGCTTATTGGATATGAGAGCGATGATACAGATAGCTTCAATATCGCGAGAAACCGCGTTTCAATGCGAATCAGGACATTCTGAGAAAGATTATTCGCTTTTCAACCGCAATTCCACGAACAAAAGGAGTCCATAAGAATACTTTCGACATTATAAAGCGTTTATTATAGGCACATTGAGATTGTTCCGAATTACGCAGAAAACCCTTCTAAAGACGAAACGTTATCGATAAAAGGAGTCGAGCAAGGAAAATGCCATTAAGATATACTAAATTCCTTTGCCACAAAACTTTAGCGCTAAAAGTGATTTCGCAGCGTTGTGTGCTAAAAACAACAACTAGTGGTCAAATATCGAAAGGGAAAGGAGTATATTTAGGTGAAACGAGGAAGATAGTGTTCACTTAGGTGTAAAGAGGCTGACTGTATTGTCAGCGAAACGTCGTATTTAATCCACACAATGTAGCGAATCCCACGAAGTCACTTTTAGCAATGGAACCAGAAGGCAAAGAGAGACTCAAATTTTACTGTACAAAGCAAAATACAAGATGTCACAACAACCTTTAACAAAATCAAACACAACAGAACCATTTACAAAACACACAAAAACTTGAGAAAGGAAGAGTATTTTGCGTTTATCGATAATATTTACGGCTAATTTCCTTCTGCTTGGAAAGAAATCAAGCCGGGAGGAAATAAACAACAAAAACTTCGTATACCTAAAGATGAGATTACAAGCTACGGCAATTATTATAAACAAAAAATAAATCCGTCACATTTTCCAAATATTTATAATGTAGCTGTCGAACGCTAGCTATAAAATCAAAATGTTTTCATTTCATTAACAGTTTCCTGATTATTTTACTTTTTTATTTCTGTTACAGCTTTAGAATCTTTAACGATTCTACGCTTTCGACTCGTTAAGAGGAGGATTCAGATTTTGAAAAGTTTTTCACAGAAAGTGTGGGTAAGATGACACAATTAAACAACTAAAAATTTCTAACGATTTGCGTGTTGTATTGCGCTAATTTGGAAGTAAAAAAACAGAAAATATTAAGAATATGCATTTATTTCCGAAATGATGCAAACCGTCAATGTAAAGAGAAGAATTGATGCATCTGAACACGTAATTTTAATATACATAAAATTGACTATCTGAACGAGAAATGCTTTTCTTCTAAATCCAAGAACTTTTTCCTTATCGTCCATTCGTCTAGTTCAAGAACAACGGTGACAACGTTAAACTGAAAATCAGTCGCGAAGATAACAGCGGCTCAGATTAAAGACGAAGAATTCCCAGAAGATTCCTCCGAGGCTAAAATTCAACAATAGAAAATTCCACCGATAAGAAAACTTCCGAAGAAGACCATTTTACCAGCGAGATCCAGAAACGTGCGGCTTTAACTCGTTCAGAATTAAGAACAATCCGCACTTCAACCAATGCTAATGATATAGAGCAAAGCCAAAATCACCAATAGGAACTCATTATTCCAAAAAACGATTTAGTGCTAATAAAACCATCTTCCTGATCCAGTAAAATCCGATAAATGAAATTTCTTCATTCACCAAGTTATCCGAGATAGAAAAGTAATTTCTGTGATAAAATTACCTTTATGATTCTAAATGCTAATACGCGCGGTGACCCAAATTAACGACTTGATAAGTAAATCGAAACGCTTTAGCAGATTAAGAGGTACTTTCGATCTTTTTCTTTCATTTTTTAGCACACTTTCGCCTCGACCCACGGCTTCTTATCGCGCACCACGCTTTTCTCTCATGATTTAGTTCTTAAAAACGTTATTTCCGTATTATCTGATTCAGTGGTGACGTAAATACTACGAGATTTCACGGGATAGAGTAAATTTGCTTCATAACCTTAAGTTTCCTGTTATTTTTCTAAAAAACAGGAGACAGGTATATAGACAATGCATATTCTTCTAATCAATAATATAAGATGCTTAAAGAGCAAAAGATTTCCCTTTGTATGACTCAAGAAAAACTGAATATACGTTAATTTACCTAGAGAATAATCAAATTGTCCAATCTCGAGGTAAGGTAAAGTTTTACTGGTAATTAATCCTTAGATTTGATAAAGGTATTCATTAATTTATTATTACGTCAGAAAACGCTTCGAATTCCAAAAGCCTTAATAACGTAAAACCCTAATGAGTAAAGGAAACATAGAAATGAGTAATAGATAACAAAAACAATATTCTTTAAGCAGAAACATGTTCTCCTAAACAAGAGAGAACGAAACTGTTCCGACTCCGAGATTACGGAAGAAATCTTGGCACTACCCTTATTTCAAGTACGCTCGTCTTCACAAATGCATCGAGGGCAGAACCGAAAACATCGAATGGCCTAGAGAGGGGAGGTGCAAATGGAGGGGAAAGAGGATCGATGCTTCCTTAACGAATTATCGGCTCTCCGCACAACTATGCGACAAGTAGCGTCCACTGCTTCCCAACAACCACATGATACGGCATGCCTTCGTAATCGACTATGAGCAGGTCACTTGTATTTCTATTGTTCTTGAATCGCCGATGAACTTGCATGTCGAGACTATTCTCTCCACATAACTTAAGCGATTTCATTCGTAAACGTAGGATTTATGAAATTTTATAGAGAAGTATAATCCTGATTCGCATCGGAATAAAAAAATCATTCGCAAATAACAAATGCGTACTTCTTGTTGGGCGCAAATGTCATGGCTGCATTTGAGTTCATATTTACTCAGAATCATAAGATTGCATCATAAATCAATCCTTTAAGGAATAAACATCGACTTTTTAGAAATGAGTGATTTAGTGTTTTGAATTTCGAATCGTGGCGATTTTGCGTGACATTTGTCCATTACAAAAAACAAAACGATAACATGAGAATTTAGCACATTATTTACCCTTAATTCTAAGATGAAAAGGGTAGTTTACACGATTTATGGCTAAAAATATAATAGAAGAGATTTTCTTTTTTCAACGAGGTTTCGATTTAAGAAGATAATATCTTGATTTCAGGGTATATAAATATAAAAATAGATACATGGATAAGTCTGAAACGACATATATACGAGGGTGGTCTGAAAAGTTTCCGACCCCAGATTTTTCAGAAATCTTCAGAAAATTTTCAGAAAACATGTCGAGAAATGGCGAAATGTCGGAAACTTTTCAGACCACCCATGTATTTAGAGATAGAATACCGTAGAGCAGTAAAGTTAATAAATGTGGTTCCTGACTCTCCTAACCAGAAAGGGATCCACGTGAAGTCAATGTGTATTTTATTTATCTCCACTTTCTATTATCTGCAAAACTTTAAAAACCGCTATTGACAGTTATCCCTTAAGTGGGTAACTAAGTTTGATTGGAAGAAAGAATTACTTTCTTTTAAATCGAGACATTATTCACTGCGAGATCGGTGGTGCGGTTAGTCTACCACGCAGGATCCTGCGTTGCTGGTTGCTGAATATAGGAGGGAAACGAAGTCGTGGAATTTCTTTCAAAGCTCTCTGTCACGTCCATAACTTTCATATAATGAAAGATGAGACTCGAACATCTAGTTAAAATCGGAAGAATAAACTTAAGCTTGTAAATAAGATTTATCCCCATGTCTATAAATCTTTCCATAATTTGACTTTGCATAAGTTCACACTTTCAGAAGCAAAATACTGTAATTGATCATTTTGCCTCTTTGTCAGTGGTGTTTATAAGTGCCATAGCGTGATGTAAATAAGACCAGGCATATAGACTGCAAGTGCTAGAAATATTGGAAACACGAATTTCAAATATTTTGTGAGATAGCTGCCTTGAGCGATTTGTAATAAATACGGTAGGTCAACATTAAAATTTAAAATGACCGACTCAAATACAGATTTATTCGATAAAAAGAATCGAACAGAATCACGAGAAAAAACAAGATGAGATACATGCCAATTTACCCAACTATCTCTATTTTGCTTTTCGAGTTTTCATTTTACGCCTCGCCAAAAAACTTGTTTTCGGCAACTTCTCCATTCATATAAAGAATTTTTTGGATTCATCTATCACATATCAAATCGGAACTTCATTAGCGATCTGAAATTCGACAATTTCCTTTTGAAAATCGCCCGACCATTGCGCGCGATTCGTCATCCAAAATGAACGAACTCGGGATTGCACACTAATGCATTTACGGAAGTATTCCAATACGAAGCGAAATAAATAAATAAAATAGAGCGGAATAAAAGAGTATTCATTCTACCGACGGCATGAAATGAAAGGAAGACATGTTTAGTAAATAACGAATACATATTTGCCGTGAATTTAACCGAGTAAATTATAAAATATCACAGGATTTATACCGTCCAAGATCTGTTTGCTGATAATCTTGCTTCAGTAGGCTAAGTATAAGATAAAAGTTAGGTGCGAGTAAGAGTAAGATCTGCAAATTTAAAATGCGATTTAATGCGATAACTAATATAGTTTACTTGCATATAGGAGGAAGTATTTCATCTTTTTGTTACACATTCTGTTGCAAATATGAAAGGTATTGCATTAATCGGCAATTTTAAAACTATATGTAAGAATTAAAAAACAATAAACATCTGTTTGCAAGGAAGAAATAGAAGCGAAAATCATCTAAATGACTGAGACTCGAACCCAGGTCTCCAACTTTCCGGATTTCCCAAAAACGGTTTTTTCCCATTGATCAACAGTCCCATTTATGTCAACATTTGCTCCTGTTTCTCCTCGCTTTTTTAAGCCGCAAAATATAGCTTATCCTTATTCCATCCGCTTGTCTTTTCTGATAATAACTCATCTACGACGCATTCAAGGTTATCCTTTACATTAAATATGGAATGAAACCATGAGGACGTTCCATAGCCATAAGAATGAAATAGGGTACGTAACAACATTTGACTAAGCGGTGGACTCAGGGCTGTAGGTGCGAGAGATGATCCCTGTTAAATCCACATCTGGAACGAACCGAATCAGAGTTCTCCCATTTAAGCACTTGGATCTCAATCAAGCGAAGATGTCGCGGCTCCCTTCCGTGCGTAAACCGATTCTGCACATTCGCATGGCTCTCAAATCTCACGGAGGATTAATTGGTCTCATTGTTCGCCTCCAAAGCCATTGACGGTCGTTAGCGGTCTCCATCTGTGCCATCAACGGCCATTCTTTCATACGCGCCATTGTTACCGACTCAGTTTTTTGCTAAATTCGCACCCCCGCAGATGTGCTCTCCTGATTCAAACGTTTAGAAGAGGGCTTCTATTACTTTATAGTACGGTTTTCCTAGCCACGTTATCAATAGGTCAGTCCAAATAAAAATAAATTTTGTTCCCAGAGGTGTCTGATAGTCCATTCTGTTATTTTGGCACCACAAATCATAGGGTATTGGATTCTCTCCTAAATTATTCTCAAATTAAGTTTCTTTTACTATCTCGATCATCGTACCTGATAGAAATCAAGCTATTTGTCTCAAGCTGAAGTATACCATATCCTTATGGCAATGACAGAAATTCGTTTCAATTAATGACGACATTTGCCTTCGTCGAATTGAAATAACTAATTGGATTCCATTTATAGTCATCTTACAGGAACTAAGAGTCATATTAGTTAAATGATTAACCACCCTCTGGAAAGAGGATGGCTTTTTATACCAACCAACTAGCTACTTGTTCCTGCAACCAATTTAGTTTATTATTTATCAATCATCATTTTATCATCATTAAGCCGACCATCCATTCTGAGAAAAAAATAATGATTATATATAGGAATCTAAAATATCCCAAACTGCTGCTATATAGATCCTTTCGAGAAAATAATTAAAGTAGTTTATCGCTCTTAAAAATAACACGTTATGAGCAAATGCATAACAAAGGGTATAAAAGATACAGTTACCTCAAGACGACTTAAAATCTCAAAGTCGTACGTTAAATATAGAGATTGGAGAGCTAAGCACGGAAAATGGGTAATAATCCATAAAATAGATAAAAATTGGCATAAATTTCGATCTTGGGGACACACTTATTAATACGCATTAGAATTAAAAATACTTGAACATAACGCAAAATATGCTTTATAAGAACGCTACTTTGTCTATTTCCAACTTTTTCGAGGCTGACATTCGTTAAGAAACGACTATACAATTCTCCTCTATCATTTAGCCCTCGACTCACTCTGACTTCCGAAAATTAATAGATAATTAATTCACGCATAATTTAACCTCTTTATGTCCTCCTTTATGAATGTGGAATGGAGAGAAAACTGTTGAGGAGGATTTGGCCGAGGCAAGCAAACATCGCTTCCCACGACAATAATCCACCATTAAGTCCTCCCCCGCACCACGCCGAGCGAGACCACACGCACGAAGCTCCGGCACACACCCACGCATCCAATGCCACGATCGCAAACACGCGCTTACTATACACACGCCTATGCACGTCTGAGGGCGTGTCAACAAACGCACACACAAAAGACTGTCGCTGGGGCGTCTGATCTCGGCGACGATTGTGCATCCCTCTATCGGTAGAGAGACCTTTGAAGATACTGGCTGCTATACTGGAAAATGATTAGTGGAGACGAAAGAAAAGCAATGATAGTGAGTTTAGAATTCATTGAAGATGAGAGGAACACTGAGGCCGCGAAAGGAAACAGATAAGAAACATTGATGGGTCTTTTGGAAATTTAAAACTTGAAATAAAGGGAGATGAAGGGAAAGAACGGCAGCTTTTTATCTACAAAATTTTATAAAAAGCGGGACTGGGAAAGTGTCAGATAAGTGTTAGGTACGGGTAAGGGTAGGATATGTAAATTTAAAATGCAATCACGACTATTATAGAGAACGTGGGAAGCAGTATTTCATTTTTTTATCTAATTCTTTTGATTCTGATGCTAATATGAAAGGAATTGCATTAATTGAAAAAAATTTTAAAACAACGTGTAAGAATGAAAGATAATAAACAACGTAAAGAGAAAATTTTTGGGGGAGAATCATGAAAACTTCAAAAATTAAAACTTATTGCAGAAGCTTCATATACTGTGTTCGTTAAAGCACCACATCTTTTCCTAGAAGAGTCCAAGAGTAAATTTAAGAGTCCATAATTACTACCCATTAAATAATTAATAGATAAAACATAAAGGAGAAAATAAATACAACACTAATTTAGTAATATGCAGTTTATACTCGAAATAAACCGAAGGGCTGGGTTCCTGAGGCAGTAACTTAATTTATAGAATCTGTGATTGGTGCTTCCACTATAACAGTTGATTGTCTCTAGATTCTGCCAACTACCATTATCCACTAATTCTATACATATGGAAATTAATAGCTATCTTCGAGATTATTCAACTTCCTCGTGTATGACCGAATGGAGCGTCTCATAATTGTTTATAAATCGAATAGGAATAGTTATGGAGATTAAGAGTTGATAACTTGTTCATACAAGGAAAAGAGCAAAGGATGAATTTCAAAACCCACCTCGTCATTCAGGTCAAGAAAATACTGCCTGGACGTACTTGTAAATGAAGTAATTTGAGGAAGTATAACTTTGAATAGCAGATTTAATTTTGCTTTGATTAATGAACCAAGTGGTAAATATTGTGAGAAACCAAGTTGACTGGATACATCAGTCATGCAAAGCCCTTAAAGAGATTGATTCCGTGTAGGCATTAAGTGATGGATGGACGCAATAGATTCCATACGTCGATAGCTCGTGTCGCGCTGATGAGACGGCTATGCGAGGTTCACGGAAAATCCATCGCTTCCAATTAGATGGAGATCGATCCTAGCATTATTCAATCAACCTGAATGCTTAACGGAAAATTTGCCTCATTCTCTTCTTCACTCACTTCCTTGCGATCAACATGTACCCAAAATTACCTCCGGAAGACAAACGCGAATCGGATTTTCCGGCGGAAAAAATATCAAATGAATAAAGAAACGCGTTCTTGATATCGCTTTTCTCTCGTCGTAACAAGCAGAAAAGGAAGGCGTGCATTCAGAATTTCGCCCAATAAACGAGGAGAGGTGGTGGAGATAAAAATTCTGCCCAAAAAAGAAGACTTTTCGTTGAGGAAGGAAAAACGTGACGAAGGCCCATTTAATAAACTCTTTTGGAAAAAACGTTCCTCCGCCCAATCGACCGTTTCGCTTCCCAATCGATAACCACCGCGCATCGTAAACAACTCTGCTAAGCAACGGGAGAAAAAACAAAACACTCCGCACGCACAGTGGCTATTATGATGGGCTAAATGAAAAGAGCCTCTCCGCTCCCAGTCGTGTCCACGCACAAATAAAAAAAGGAACATCGCGCAGAAAAAAAAAGCAAAATAGGTCTGGATCGTCACCGCAGGCGTTCTCCTACGCACCAATCCGAGAGAATCATTTTAACTCTTACTTAAATTCGAAACCGAGGATTCCAAATTGCAGGGGCCCCTTCTCAAAGGCGTGGGATCGTTCCAAGTTTTATAGAGCCTAAAAGAAGCTCCCTTGAGAACTTTTTTACGCATTCCAGATTCCCCGAGGCGAGATATCTTCTTCGAATTCGGCATAAATGACATTTATTATTCCTGGAGAAGAAGATGAAAGGGAAGTTTGGTTTCAGACGCTCCAATTACCGCTTAATCTTGCTGCATTGAAGTCAAGGTTAGCATCACCATGATCAGTATCTAAGGCGCGTTTTTGTACTACTAAACTGGGCTTTTAAGTTGAATTTCTCTAGAAACTTCTCTAAATTGGGGCGCAAAATTTTTCTTACGCCATCTAGCCATTGACTGAAATTTAAAGAAATTTCTAAAACTAATTTAACTCCGTTGTAGGTATATTTCGAGGATAAAAAATAACACATTAAATTATGAAGGGAATCAATTGATATTTCCCTCCGCATTCTTAAAGCTTTCTCCCAGAAGTTATTTTTGTACATCACTTGTTTTTTCCTCCTGTCAGATCATTTCCTTCGGTCTCTCTAAACCTTCTATCTGTTTAAAATCAAACCGATTCTTCTTGGCAAGATATTCCAACATGACAAAGAATTTAGTAAATGACAAATAAAGAGTGATGAGGAAACCGAAAGCTTTTAAAGGAAAGATCAAATGAATCTCAACGTCTTTTAGTTCTCTTTTCCTAATTTTCCTAACATTTAACGCTTAAATTTAACATGAAATACCAGAAAAATTGAACATGAAGTTTCTGCAGAATTACTTACTTGAAGACCGTTTCTTGGAAAAACAACTCTTCGAAACCTTAAGACGATTGTTTTTGCTTCTAACAATTAACTTCAGACGGTAAATCCAGTTCCGGATAAGATAATTTCACGCACCAATGATATACACTGTCTGCATAAAGCTCTTTAAACATGGAAATTTAAGTACATACATCCATGCTGTTTATTTTCAAATGACATAGTATACCTCTTCCTGCGAATTGTAAGTTTCATTCTGGTGAATTTCCAATGTAAAAAGCACGGGGATTCCCCAACTTCTGCTTAAGGAATCACCTCATAAAAAAGTAAAACGGCGATAACATTGGTGAGACCTTTTTGGGTTTCGGAAAAACCCTTCTCGTCATAAAGACTGCTTTCTAGGAAAATCTGCATAAAACTTAGTCATTCTACCAACAACGGCTCATTATTTTTAATAACCTACTTCGTTTTCTTCACGACAAAAGAATTACATTATGAGTCTAAAGACACTTAAAATTTTATTCAAGCCTTGTAGCTGAGTCTGCTAAACTATTTAACCCCACGACTCACTGGAGAAATGGAATTTGTTTTCCGGTACCAAAATTAAATTTTAGATTCACAGTTAAACAAAAAAAAATGTGAACACTAAATGTCACATTTTGAATACATAATCAGTGCAAAAAACTTGTTCTTAAAATTTCATCATTCACGAGGTTATTGGGAATAAATCCCTAAAAACCACCACCGAAATATTTCCCATTTAATATATGTGTAACTATTTATTCTACACATGCATTACAATAGATCACCAAACTTAATAATCAGTAATGGTACAAAAAAACTGTGGACATCTGCAAACACCAATTGTTATTTAATGTGATTTCCTCATTTACGCGAAATTATAGGGCGGAAAATTTTACAAATACCTTTCAAACACTTGAAGTTTCGCATCGACTCTAGCGTTAATTTTTAGCGGCACACTTCCAACCTCTCGCGGCACACAGTTTTCATGGCATGTGGAGAAACGCATGGAATTCGCAGAATTCTCACAGCACATTAAAGGACGGACTGCATCCCATGATAAGTAAAAGCAATTCTACGAATTAATTTAGTCATGTTTCGGACGGTCAAGTTCGCAGATGGCTGCACTCGACCGAACTGTTTCCGCGAATTAGCCGAAGGGCCATCCAGTCGATATTTCCCGTGAATCTAATCTGCGATACGTAGCATTCATTTGTAAGCTGTCGCTTGGCAGAAGGACGATAACCACCCGTAATTAAAAACGGGATATTCAGCGAATCTGAATTTAATTTCGCGATGGCTCTGCGAGTGGCATTATGAAAGTGGAGGGCTTTTCGAGGAAATCTGCAATTGATTGGGTGGAAAAATTGGAGAGTTAAGTGGCAGGAGCGGCCATTAGTGAGCGTTATTTATCGAAGAGGTTTCTTTTCGCGAATAATTTGCTTATTTGCTTTTGACCCGAAATGGATCATATTAATCGCTTAAAAGAACTCGCTGATTTTTTACGACCATTAGCAGGGTTTTCTACCTTTCCTCTCCATTAGACAATGGATTAAGGTTCCAGATTACGATCCAGTGAAATATATTTCATTATTTTCCAAAATTAAGGCTTTGCATCAGTTTTCCAAAAACTAATTCAACTATTTAGGATTATCGATCACATTTTATGTTGATTCTAGAAACTTCCAAGAAATCAGCTAATCCCCTTTGCTTGAAAGAATTCATGATATCTAAAAAGTATTAGTATCTTCAATTTTTGATTCGCTCTTTAGTTTTCACCACTAGTTACAACAAATACATACTGTGCTAATAATTCGAAAATAGTGTCCGTCGGATATTTGCAATTGTAAGTTACATTACGCATTATTTGCTCATAAGGTAACTAACAAAAGATAGACATTGTTCAATAAAAACCTCAATAACAAGTCGCATGATAGAGGAATTTCCTTTTGATCAATTTGAACTGAAATGATGATGAAATTTCTTCGGAAGCAAACGTGTGGGCAATAAAGGATTTTTCATTTTCGCCAATCAAATGGATTCTCGCAATGTGCATCAATAATTTCCAATTCATGGAATATCAGCCCATATCAAACCTTAATTGCGTTACATAACACACAAGTCACTTACAGTTAACTTGTTCATTACAATACAGAGTAAATGAAGATACCACGCGGCCGTAAAATTAATCCCGTACAGCCATTCTGTTCTTAATATCTCAGCTTTAATTTATGTTTACTGGATATAATATCATTATAAAGTATAAAGTAATATAATAACGCTAAAATAAATACAGTAACTGTAAAAAAGAATAAAAAATATGATATGAATTAGATGAGTACATCCATGGGTTCTAAAATTAAACCTAAGATTAAACATAATAATTTATTTTTGACAAAAAGTAACGCAGTAAGCCTAGTTAAGACGCTTTTCAGGGTCCTAGTAAAAACCGTGTTATAACCAGGTTACGATAACTTCTTATTTCTTTTAACTTGGAAAACAAAAAGGGATTTTGGCACTGCAATTTTTAAATACATGTTTTTCGCCTTAAAAACGAAAATGAGTCTTTTACTGGTCACAATTCGAACTATCAATTCCAATTCGGGCTGCAAGCTGGGCTTACTTTTTAAGAATAGTCTACTTCTCGTAAAAAGAGCGTTTTCCCTTGTCACTAAATATTCCTCATTTTTCGCTCTACAACGAGGCAATTTTCAATCAGGCAAACGATTAAGGAAGAATAACATAAACAATTTTAAGTGTAATGGCTGAGGCAGAGAGCTGGTAATAAGGGGTTACTATGTACCTGGAAGTCCTCCTTATAACCGGGTAGCAGAGCGTATTAAGTGGATTTTTTAGCATGTGTTTAGTGTGAAAGAAATAGAGAGACTAACGCGAATTGAAAGGGAACGATTTAAGCGGGTTTTACAATATATTAGTAGCATAAACCTTTCGAATCGGAAAAGAGATAATCACTTACCACCCAAAACATGGAAGAGGAAAAGGATTATATTCCCAACACCCACGTCCAAGACATGAAACGGGTTCAGATGAAACTTACCTAAAGAAAAAGAAAGAAAAAACAAATTAGTTTCCTTTGATAAAATTCCACAAGAAGCATTCAGAACACCTTTAATACCCACATCACGAGAAATGTAATTATCGAGATTTTCAATACTTGGAAACAGATGAAGAAGAGATATCCGTACGTAGGCGACAAATTTGAGGGTTAAATTGCGTATTAGGAGCACAGAATAGAAATCATCAAAGGGGATGTAATGCGAATCGGAATCAAATCTTCAGAAGCATTTGTCCCTCGAGAAGACGAAAGCATTCTTTCAAGTTTTTCCACTAAATCCACTTTTTCTTTCTCAGAAGTTCTGAAGGAATTACGATCAGACAAAGAATTTCACAGTAAATAATGCGGGAAAAGATAAAAGGAGAAATAGGATTGGGGACTTGCGAACGGATATTGATATTATAAAATAAAGACGCAAGTAATAAATTGCATTTTTTCCTAAAACATACGTCTGGTATGAAAAATTAGAGAAAATATCGGAAGTATCAATAATCAAGATTCAATCAGGGAAAAACAAAATAATTGGTAAAAAAATCTTCATTGGCAACTTTCAATATCCACTGCTTAGAAAGTAAAGGGTAGATAAACATGGCTGTCAATTTATTAGTATGGACGTTTTCATCTACGAAGCAAATTTTGTCGCTTAAATTGTAAGCCAATTGCTTAACTACAATATCTGTAATCAGTAACCTAAAGCTGCCTAGAAATTACCGATACTATAAGTGATTGCTTTCAAAAAGATTCCTCTTTCATCATAATTTTTCAACGAAAGAGTTCTTTTGATTTCAGAGGCTTCGGTAGAAAATCTGCCACCGAATTAATGAGATCCCAAGAGATGACTACGCATTGGAAATTCGTCACATCAAAGCTTTACAAAGCGAAATCCGAAAGCAAGGCAAGTTATGACATAAAACATCGTTCATTGGAAACTCGATCTTGTTTTATTTTTTTAATTTACATCCGTGCTAAAATATTGGCACTTAATTGGACCATCAGTTATTCCACCACCTATGGGCTCACCAATACTTTCCTCACAAAAAATATCATCACACCAATAAACTGAAGAGACGAACAAAACAGCTCTACCATAGAGAAATTTGAGCAAGGTAATCCGCGACGACACGATGGTCATAATGGAGTGTATTGGATAAAAATGAGAGCTTGGATATTTATAAGGAGCAGCAGTACGTAGGGGAGAAGATAAACCGGGGAGGGGAAGAGAAAAAAGATCGATATCAGTGCACGTGGAAATCGGCAGCGGGCAAAAAGAGAAGCGTAGGGAAGGGTATTTAGGAGGGCAAAAGGCAGATACGTACGCCGAGCGATCGGAAAAGACGAGAAAAAATTCCGCAAATTGGTGGTGAAAATAAGGCTCTTAAGGGGAATTCACACAAAGGAATTATAAGAGAGACATCAGGTCAGAGGAGTAAAGCTGTATTGCGGTGTGAATGAGATAGCTCTGGATGCAATAGCAATCGCGCTAGATTCGTGCGTTTTAAACTGCCACATCGATTGTAGATATGCATAGAATACTAGGAAATAGATTTGCCATTTTCCTAGTCTCTTTCTCATGCAGTGTCACTTCATCTGGTGGGACGCAAAATAATTCATAAATTCAAAATTCTAGATCTCCGATGAAAATGTAAGAAATAAGAAAATGAGGAAAGGCTACCGTTTTAATTTTAATCGTAATCCATTACACATTTTGATACATCACTCAAAAGATACCGTCCATACTATGAAGTTACGGTGAGTATCATGGTCAAATCATAGAAAATATTGTACTTCATAGCATATTGTATTCATAGCATGCTTGGATTTCGAAATAAATTTACCAGCTGAACGACCGTTTGCCAAACGACGTCTTTAAGGATCCTTATTTAGGCATGATTGAGACTAAAAAATCTCTTCCTCCGTCTATACTGTCGTCAGTAATATTGATAAAAACATAAATAATCCATACGTAAATAAAAATAGTGGGTAATTTAGATAAAGGATGTAAGAAATCTAAGGTAAAATAATCTTAGAAAAAAATGGCGAACATCACATAACGAGCTCCCGCAATTAAAGAACTCTGCTACTATTAATTATAATTTAATAATTAATTAATATTTTGCAAAGAAGGGTATTGGTTAGATGGAAAAAGTTTTTGCGAGAGACACACACAACTATGATGCTAACATCTAACGCAATTCAGAGATTCCAGAGCACAAGGGGATCTTAATTGGAAAACAGAAAAACTGCTCAAACTGCTGATGAAGAAGGAAGCGAACCTTATCGTCTCTTTTAAAGAGGTCCGCTCACCCGGTAATTTATTCACACGCGAACTCATTCCTTCCTCGAGAAGAAACACTAGCGGGTGAAAGTCACTCGAGGAACTTCATAAATGTTATACATTTATGTGTATCGAAAGCGATGAGGTTGGAAGGGAATGTAGAAGATGAGTCGGACACGATGCGATTAAGAGGATCTGCAGCGATGAGTGAGGCGTGATAAGGAAAAGGTGAGGTCGAGGGGAGGATAAGGGGTCAACGGCATAATTTTTTCTGATCTGAGAAAGCGGAGAGAGAGGAGGG
The DNA here is from genome assembly GCA_036926295.1 of Pachydiplax longipennis. NCBI lineage: Eukaryota > Metazoa > Arthropoda > Insecta > Odonata > Libellulidae > Pachydiplax > Pachydiplax longipennis. The sequence goes on along the minus strand of JAVFKF010000004.1, from coordinate 68,721,884 downwards.
ATATAAATATTGCGGCGTGGTTAACCGTTTTCTCTTAGCAACGAGACAATAACGAAAAGTCGGGCCTCCCTCTTCTCACGATCATTTACTCCGTGGGGATCACCACGCACAACGAATTAACTTTTTTTTAGACGAAGAAGACCGGGAAATGGAACAGCTGCGAAAATTCGACGGTAGGACTTGCGTACGTCTATTTTCCATGATGAGCTTGGTGAAAAACTTCACGATTCGAGAAAATAAGCAATGTTCAGAAATGAGAATTTTAATCAATTTTTGCAGGAACTACGTTCAGCTGATGTAAAAAGAGCCTAAGTTAAATATCGTAAGGTTTTCATTTTGTTTTTAAATTATGCCTAATGAAGTCCAGTAGGAAATTCAACTGAAATGAGTAAAAGAAAATAGACGTAATTATGAAAATTTCATCAGGTAACTAATCTTACAAAATTCTTTTAAGGAATAAATAAACTTTTACGACCCTCTGATGTGTATCGAAAACTATTAACAGAAGAGAAAATAACGAATTAAACATTAAATTATCTTCGATTGGCTGCCAATAATTTGTTCAGTTTGTAATACTGATTTTAAAAATTGAATGGAACCGCCTATCATAAAATCACTTCAACAATATAGAATAAAATAATTCACGAATTCCATAATATGAATAATTCACGATGTAAATAAATAATAATAACATAACTAACGAGGGACGGATTACTATCATCAACTGTAAAATAAAAACATTCCTACGACTAGCAGCCATTAGTGACACATAAATACCACCCGAGGAATAAATTTTTTCATGTTTTTTGAACGACGTTCTTGATTAAATCCTTCAACCAAAGAGTCGGTCTGTTTACTTGAGGTTGCGGGGAAACACTCAACAACAAGCGTAATAGTAAACATTTACGGAGAAGAAGTCATGGAGAAGAGAAAACGAAACCATCTTTAGATAGGTAAGGAAAAGAACATCCGAAGCAATGTCAAAACACGAAAGAGTTTTCGAGAGAACACATGATGAGGAAAATCGAGATTCCTTTTCCAGGTGAATCCGATAAGAAATGGAAGGTGAGAAGCGGTAGAGCACTTTGAGTACAGAAGCAATGAGGAAGAGGCTGGAATCCTCGACAGCAATGAGGAAGAGTGAGAAAGAGATCACATTCTCCTCCCCACTTAGAAACGTGTTTCTTCCGTGAATCTAGACACGCACACGTACGTGAAAGATTCAGGTGAGGCGCTTAACACGCTCCAGAGAAACGCTCTTAAAATGAGGGAGGAAAGAAATAAACATGCATTTGCTCACAAGGGGCATTACGACGTGGAATTCCTTACCATACAGAAGATAATCATAGTACATTTCGTGGGGGAACATTAAGCATTCTGCTATCTACACACGGTCTAAATCAGCAAGCTGGAGAAGTGACGGCAGAGCATACACGTTTTTTTCACCGTGTTTATATTTTCGCCAAACTAAATTTAAAATTTTCGTGTTCATAATCTTCCTTTAGGTATCATAAAGTGTTGTTGGAATTACTAAAATTAATTTAACCAAACGTGACTTCATGGAATTTCAAAGCAACCATTTTGAGAGGAAAAACATTTCCTAACTTCCACGGAAGACTTTTATATAGTTATTTAAAAATTCTCGGACGTATTTAAGTCATACATTTAAGTATATAGTAAATTGTATGTAAATATATATAAAAGGCATACATAAGTCTGTAAATATTTCTTCATCTGAAAATGTTTTTGAAACACCTTGACGAAACATGTCGCATTTAAAATTTGCTGTAGGAATTACTAACTGTGTGTAGTTTTCTTTTCAAGATAATAGTGGTAATTACTGACGCCTAAAATATCACTCTAATATCTAATCTATTACTACTGATTTCGCAGATCATTATTCACCTTGCTTCATATACCCTTTTAGAAAAAAGACGAATTAGCGATTAATCATATGACAACGTAATTTAACGATCAAATACATTACAGATAAGAAAAAATATTGAGCTGAAGAATTATATTTTTACCCTGGCTGGATGTAATTAGAATTGATGTAATCAAAGTGAGATGAGTCACGAGGAGAACGAAGGATAACTGAGTTAAAATTCGAATAAGTGCAGGAAAAAAATACAAGATGAGTGATTAATAGAGGAAGAAAATTTGTGAAATTTCCCTTCAATTAAAATATTTCCCACTGAAAATAAGGAGAAGCTATACTGCCACAAAATGGGACCTATTTTTTATCAACTAAAAGGTTACCATAGATAGGATACTGAGATTGATGGCGTATGCACTGAATAGATATTGTACGGAGCGCTTCCCAAATAAAAGATTATTAGGCTCCAGACGTAAGAGATGAACACTGTAAGCAAATTACACCTTTAGAAGAGGGAAAGACGAACGAGATATGTATTTATAGAACGGTGCGATGAAAATATTACAGCAAGTTTCCTTTTAACCTCCCAACTCAATAAGCGATCAAATTCCTCCGACGTCAACATTCAAAGAAAACATTTCATCTTCTTATGGCAAGAGGATACCTTTCTTAAGAATGAGGGTTGCCCTTCTCGCAGATTGCGTAGGGGCGCTCAAAATAAATATGAGGATTTGGCGTAGAGGGGTCAAGGGAATTGAAGGGAGAAATAGAGGAGATGGAAAATAAAGGAAATAAGTGCTGAGGGAAAAAAGAGGGAAGAAGATTGGAGCGGAGGAGTTGATTGACTTGAGGAAAAAGTCTTCGCAGATTCGGTTAGAGTGATCGGGAATTTTCGAGTTTCTCATCAAGTAATCCCTGGAGTAATTAAACGCCCAGCTTCGTATTTTTTCATAAAGGGAAGCGATTAGGCGCCTTAATTCGATGAGTTCATCCAAGCAGATTGATAAAGCTCGTGCACTCGAATCGCGTCAAATGAACCGAAGCTTTAAATACTCGGAACGAAAGGATTTTTCCGATGAAAATTCGACGAAATGCAATGAGGAAAGTGATTCCACGATGAGTTTCGTGGAATCGTTCGACAATGATTTTTCTTCGAAATAGAGGCTTTAACATCTACTACAGAGGAGAGATCGTATTCATCATTACCTGATTTCCTTATGAAGAATACAATTGCTGACTTACTTTCAGTGTATTTACATAGGATCATGTACTATCACAAACATTTTCACCGAGGTACAACGTATCTTTTACTGGAAAAATTAATAAATTACGGCTTGTGGAACTCTTCCATATTTCAATTAAAAATAATAATTAACTTCGTCAGCTCCACGAAATCGTTAAAAATACCACCTGAAGACGTCCTAAGTAACAAAACTGGTAGCGTAGAGTAATATATTTAAAGATTTTGTGGATCTGACCATGTTCATAATTATTTAAGATCTCTTACGGGTAGATAGATTAAAAATGATGTCAAGAGCAACTTGAACGTAAAAATAATAAGACGGGAACGAGACTCGAACCTGGGTTTTATATCTCCTTAGGTGCAGAGTTAACTTCCACCCATTCCGGTATAAAATAAAATATCAACTTCAGATCGATAGTAATTTAACTCACTAATAAATTAATTCATGCAGTAGCATCTTCAGGTCTCACGTTTCGACTACACTTGGAGTAATGAAATTAAATGGAAACAAAAATATTTACAGCAGAACGACTATCAGCGTTAAATCCGGCAGAAGATGAGGAAATGAAAAATACAGCGAAATCAGAACACGGGAAGGCATTCGTGACAATGAAGATTGTCGACAAAATCTCGCGAAGAAAATACGTGCCTGAGAGAGTAATTTGGCGAATTCCTGACGGAGAGGGCGCGGGGGAGTGGCCCAAAGAGATATGTGTCGGTCGAAGACGCGAAATGAGGTCGGATGGCGAAAAATAGGCCGATCCTGCAATTGCAACCGGTACTTTATATACAACAGTTTATTCCGCTCCTCTGTATAGGGTACATTTCTTCTCAGGAAAATGTCATATTGGGAAAGAGAATTTCAGAGCACTCCAGTGTTTCCTGACTGTGTAAACTGAGCGAAGTACTTTCAGCAATACTTCACGCCTCATTATAAAAGGACAAGAGTAAATGTTATTCTATCTCAAGCAATTAAGATGAACAAAAATCGAGTCCTTCAGCTTCGAATACTTTAATACAAAATCTTTTCGAACAAAATATACGGAATTAGAAGATATACACAACATGGGCACAGATCGGAGTTCTCAAGTCTTTAAGAGACAAAATGTTTCCGCATAAACTCCTATAGAGTGCTATATCTGCTTTAACTAATATTTTATATACTCCTGGTTCTAATATTTGCCATCCTGCGTCATCAGGTTGTCCTAAACAATAAGAAGATAATTAAAATAATAGCGCATTTTAAGATTCATCGAAATACCTAGATAAATTCTCCAACTTCGTAATATAATTCTGAAAGATATAAAAGATGCGTTTACATAATAACTTCAACAATTTAAAACTGAATTAAACACCTCCTATGAAATAAAAACATAAAAGAGCTATTCGAGAATCACTCAGGAAATGACTTGTTTTATTCGAATATAAAATTACCGGAAGGCGTTGGATCGCTACGCGCAATTACTGTGAGTAGCCACAATCATCGGAAATAGTAGCCAGACGCCAAATAGGATAAAAAATTCATAACTATATTATTCCAAATTCCCAAATAAGACAAGCGATAGATATACTCAACCTAAATTAATTTAAAAATGGTCACCTTGGCAACTTCCGCTCGACAATTCTCGACTTCCGGTCGGAAACGGAAAAACAAAAGCACGTGAAATAGGGAGGCGATGGCCGCGAATTTGGCGGATTAGAACGGGGGTGGATGTATCGAAGGGGGGGCCCCTCCCCAAAGGGCCGAAATGTGGCAACAGCGCAGACGTATCGAGCGGCAGTAGTGGCGCAGGAAGAGAAAATGGGGTGAAGGAACGGCGGAGGAAAGGGTTGTCTTAAGAGAGGATCGTTCGACCGGATATACACACGTGAGTCCTTTTTTCATTTGGGTAAATGAACCCGGCTCGAGTAATTGGGCGACTCTCATTGCTGCACATTCCCAAAATTCGCCCCATGGACCTCTACACAGTTCGTTCGCCGAGTTACGTTCGTCTCACTTCCGCTTTTTTGTGGACTTAATTTACCTAGTGACTCGGGGGTCCTTAACATTTTAAATGCCCTGTTACCCTCGGGAAGGATACCTCCCTGAGATGAGGACAAATAAGAATCTCATTCAGTGGTGGGATTAAAAAATATAAAGGATAGATACTTCTCCCTACGGAATATGGAACCATTCGCTGAAATATTAAGTATCTTCTTTTACCCTTTTTATTCTCATTTAAAAATTTGTTTACAAAACTTTAAATTATGAGATAGAAGCTCTTCATGACCCAAAATAGAAATAATATTCTTACTTTGAAGATTACATTGTAGTAATTATGCGTATATCATTTTTCTTCTATCGTATTTGTTAGTGCCTCAGTCGCTGATTACATATACTCCTGCTGGCAGCAAGTTTTACGAAAGAAATGAGAATTTCTATCCAATGGTGTGTATACAGTACTATGTACAGGATATGCAAGTATAATCAGCAAAATCTCTGGATTGAGATGGAGTAAAGTACTGTGATCATTTTTAATTTTCAGTTGGTTCAGCAGAGACCCGAAAATATATAGTCAGAAATGGAATTTAATGACTAATTCAGAACTACGATTCTTAGCATATTTAAATTTATAAATTCCGAAATAGAAAAATGAGATTTAAATAACTTAAGATCATCCACTAATTTCAAATTTTCTCCTTCATTCCTGAAGTCAGCCTTAGGTTCTGCATTACAATGTTTGCCAAAGAAAACGTTTTGCGTTTACAGGATAGTTTTTGCGAGCAAAAGTGCAGCGCCTAAGGTTTCTTTAAAGGAAAGCATTCTATTGTGTCACGGCATGAGGCAAGTCGAACTTGAGTCACGACACTGACGAGTACAAAAATGGAAGTAATTGAATATTGCTAAAACCTAACAAACAACGAAGGACATAAATAAAGTTACGAATGTAAGGAAAAACGGGAAAACAGCGATGAGGGGTTTCAGCACGGCAGAGGAAGAAAATCAATTGGATTTAGCGAACTCCACGTGGGGGAGTTTGCATAACCCTGAACAAGTTTCACACCAACCCAGTGCGACGAATCAAAGCTGCGGAGAAACAATTCCACACTTTCATCGGGAATTACGTGTTTAGGAAGAGCATGATCGTTCTTTTGCGGTGTCAAATCAGACACAAGATCTGGAGTATCTTGAACACAACTAGTTCCATAACAGACGCACGGCTATTCATCGGTTGGAAAACATTTAATTAGCAAATACAAATATAAAAATAATATTTTAAGTTGAGAGAGTAGTTCTGTGACGCATTTGGGACAAGAAATAGGGCAATCGATGGCGACGGAAGGAATAACGACGCTGGAATCTAAATTTAGACGAATTAATGCCATTTCAAATCATATTGGAGTATTACATAACGATATTTTAACACTTAATCATTTCAAGCAATATGAATATTACTCGAAATATCTCCATAAAGTTTTCTATTGTTAAAGGAAAGAGTGGAAAACTTCTTTCTGATGGAAATTCAAACATTCGAGACTTCAATATCATCTGACGACTTCCTACAATCATGTGAATGATTTTAAGTATTCCGAAGCAAATGTGACGGCAGCATTATGAAATATTTCACGAATAATAGAGATACGTGGACTTTCGAAATTTAGAGTCGAGATATTCTATCGTACGAAAAAATTTCGAGCCGATTCGACAACTGTAAAACTTAGAATCGATTACAAAATTACGCGGTGGAAAATTATCCTTCGTCATCCTTTTCTTGTTTCGTTTATCAATTTTCTACACACAATTTGTTAAGCATATTTAAAATAATATGCTTCTAAGCAGAACTTATTTATAGAACCAATTTAACGAAAATTAAGACATTATACCTAATCTTAAAGATTTATATATCTGATTATAGATTTGCAATGCTATTTTAGCAAATGACAACGGTAAGCAGGAGACGAAGAAATTGCGAATTTGGGAATTTTAAGAGGAAAAATGGAAAACGCATTTATCGAATGAAATCGAAAATTAAGAAAGTAGTAATTAGTCAATTGGATTGGAATTCGATTCGAAATGCAAAATCACGATTCCAACACCTCAGCTGAATAATATTTAAAATTAATACATTGCAAATAAATAAGAAATTAGTATGATATTTGCATAGATAAGAAAAGTTGGAGAATAAATTATTGCAGGATATAAAATAAAATGAATAAATAAAATAATTAATAATTCTGACAGATATTATCTCACCAATTTCATATTTCTTTTTATTTTCACACGGTAAATAATGCATGATTTACCATTTATTTACTACGATATAGATTACAATGATGAAGGCAGTTAATTATATTCCTTTCTAAAAGAAGCCACTTTTTTTCTTTATCATAAATATGATTTGAAGTCATTTGTAAGGAGCTCACCAGGATAACAATTACTAACTAATAAAAGTTACAAATTAATTTATCAATGATATGCCCCTAAAGTATAGTAACAGATGTAAAATTAAACAACATCCAGCCTTCAATTAGCCTCACCATTGTGTTGCTCGATGAATCACTCATGAAAGAACGTACAAGTGAATCAGGAAAAAGACTCCTCGAATCAGAAAATTATGAGTCAGAGAGGAGGAAAACTGGATAATGGTAAATGGAAATTGCTTGCAGGAAAAGGAGAAGCATTTTACTGGCAAAATTACCAGTAGAAATAAGAGACGGGTAATGAAAAAGATATTCCATAGAATGAAGAAACGATTGATCTGAGAATGTGGATGATGAAGAGGAAAAGAGCGAATAGAAGAGCACGTGCGAATTAAGACAAATATCCGGCATGAGGTGAAAAAGTTGAAACGACAACTGAGGATTGCATCGGTCTCTAAACACGGTCGACTGAACGCAAAAACAATTGAACCCAGAAAAGCACGAAACTGAAACTCACGTACGTGGAACATGACGAAGAACTACGAAGCTCCTGAACGTGAATCATCCACAATTTCCTTCTGACGAATCTTTTCCAAAAAGTTACTCAATGCTAAACGCCAGACTATGGACTAATACACTGTATATAACTGTTTTTAATGGTCTTGGATTTTCATCAAATACACTACACAAATCTATATACAGAAATGAGTTTAAGGGTCGGATCATTTTAATATTCCATTCCGATATTTGGTCACAGACATACTGATATATATTTCAAAGTAAAATCTAAACTCGAAGGCGAGGTCAAGATTGTGAACATAAAATATAAGGGTGATCGACCACAACACACTGATAGATGAATTACTTTACAATATTAAATGAAGTTTCGAATGCATGATGCAATAAATCCAGTGTTAGCGAAACTTAAACAGTATATATCATTGAAATTTATTAAATATGTAAAAGAAAACGTTCAATATAATAAATTTTCCATGTAACGAGCCATGAAATTAGAGACAACGTAAAACAATATAACGGTACAAGGTAATTAATTTGCAAACAACTGGAGTAGAATATGCGATGAATATATTTGCACTGAATGATGAAATTATTAATGAAATGAATTAATTAACGTTCCAATATTTCTCTGATGTCTTTCTTACGGGAGTAACTGACATGGGATAAATAAGTATCGCACAAGATTATTATTGAAGATAATTAATCATTTATTATATTTATAAACAAAAACGTATAGCATTATATAATGTTTGAAGAAATTCGATTTGGAAAAACTCCATTCATTATTCCATCAAGGGGACGAAAACTCTTTTAATTAATTTATGGAATAAGACTGAAAATAACCATCGGAAGGTTAATTATATGGTTGGGAAGAACAATGGATTAGAATATGAATCTAGTGCTGCTCACCGTCCGCCCAATAGCTTAATCGTTCCAAAAAAGTGGAAAATATTTCCCAATCGCCAAAGAGAAACGGCACTTTATTATCCTTCTCCGCCTTGTTTTTCAAAATACGGAGGGATTACCATTGGAGAGAGCAGTCATTTCGGGAGGCACAAAGGAAACCGAAGAAATCCTCATTTTGATGTTAACTTCATTTCCACCTTTCCGAGGAGAGATGAAAAAACAACCACCTCTTCATTCGCGATCGCATGCAAATTCAAATCCACGTAAAAACAAAAAAAGGCGAGCCTTAAAATCCGAGTTCTACCCTAAGCCAATACGGCGGCGGCGGCAGGTACCGGTGAAGATGAAAGCGACCAAACAGACGCCCATTAGAAAAGATCTTCGCAAAGAAAAAGAACCCAGCATCCTTATGTGAGGTAGGAAAAACTTTCCTTCGAATTAAGTTGGCGATTTCGTTCCTTCGATGATTTGAGGGCTGCGCTTTTCTACATTTCCCGACCTCCCACAGCCCACGTCTCCCTTCCGACGAAACAATACTATGAAACCTATGGGAATCAAAATGCGTCCATTAAGGGACTTTTCTTTCTACGGATCCATTAAGCTTGAGCGAATAAAAAATCCTGGGAGACCATTCGCTCGGAATTGGTAGAAAGGGATGAGGAGAAGGAAGATAAGAGACAGTAGCGTTCACTTACGCGATGAAGGAATCTCTTATTCATCTGCACATAATACGAGGAGGGATGCCAACTTAATAACGAATGGAATGGATACCGCGAGAGGCTTTAGCATTTCCGAAGGAATAATTCTAGGCGGATGTCTTGATTCAAGATACTACTTGCAAGCGGTTTGAAAAGAAATGAAAACCAGCAAATATTTTCCTCATCCACGTTTCAAATACGCTGCGAGAAATCGTTATTTTTCTGTCTTACAGTTTTCCAGGTCGTACAATATTATATATAATAATACGATATCAACATATTCCAACATTACAAAGGAAACGGTGAATAAGTGAGATTGAATATTTCTGAGAGGCTAATTTGTCCATCGTCAAAGCGATCCACCCAATTACTTGTAGAAACGAATTTCGAACTTACATATTCATATCTTTCATTCGCTGAAATAACTTAATTAAGTAATAATAACTATATAGTCAATAAGCATTTTCAATGTTGATCAAAGTCAATCTTAATTTTAATATAATTACAAAATAAAATATAAACAAGATATACAACCGAAACGACTGTATTTCACTGAATCGAATTCGTTTTAAAGAATTTTGAAGAAAATCTTTAAACCAAATAGAGATAACTAATATACCAATGTAACTATAATCAATCAATAAGATATATTGTAAATAATAGGTAAATGATTGTTGAATGTAAAATTGATAACCTATTCGTACACACCCAGAACAAAATCTCGATTTTGTAATACAAACAGCGATACCCAGAGCCCCCATAAAGCACTCGAACATAAACTCAGGTACCATTACTACAGAGGTGATCTATTTCAAATAAGAAAAGAAAGAAGAATAACGCTTTAAGTTAATACAATGTTATCATTTGATATCGTAAGATTAGGAGTAAAGTGTAAACCAAAAGTTTTCAGCAGTAAACCAGACGGAAAACAATAAATGAAAACCAGGGACCGTTAAAAAAGGATTAAAAAAACCACGATAGATCCCAACGGAAAACAATCCGACCGAAAAGCACATCGAAACCGAGGACAAGCGCAATGACCAAGCAATGTATGCTAATTCCTAAAAATATACTTCCATAATCTTTCCCAAACCACCTCCGCAAAAAAGTACACCTCTTCTTTGGCGATCCTTCCGTATATATCCATCCCTTTCCAAATCAAAGCGAAAACGCCCGGAGGAACGCGAAGGAGAAATCCCCATCTCGAAAAAGATCACCGGAAGCAAGAAATGCCACGGCCTCCCATGAAAAGCACTTCTTTTTTTCCGTGGCCACCATCGGCAGAGGGGAAAGGGTTGACGGAGGAAGTAAAGCAGAGAGAAAAGGGGGTGGAGAACGGAGGAAAAAGAGAGATTTCGAAGAGCTCCGAGTTGTTCGCAACTGCGGCCAGTCATTGTCAGAATATCTGCAGCCCTCAAACCCTTTTACGAATTCGTTCTCCATCTCTTTCGGGTGATTAAGCGAGTAAGAGAAGTGGCGGGGGGAGAGTACGGCATTTCAATTTGGGGTTGGGGAAGATAAGAATGGGGAGAAAGAGGGATGGAAATTCGAATTCGAGACACGAACCACCCTCGGCAAACCACCCTTCGATAAAAAAATTCTGTCATTTAACGACGCGGCTAAAAAATGAAAGATTCTAAGCGGAGGTGAAAGAGAAAATAATGTTCATTCTTTGCAAATCCGCGGCCGCATCTTCAACGTATGCTCTTGCATTACTCTCACGTCTGGAGATCATAATGATAGCTTCTTGTTTTTTCGTTATTCATTCCTAATTAAGAACTCTCATCGTTAATAAAGGATGTTCCGAACATTACACCTCAACTAAACAAATTAAAGTCAACATATAGAGATTTTATTAGACTACAAAACTGCTATTTTTATAAAACGGTGTTAAATTAAATATTCATTACCAGTAAGACATTTTCCAGTTTTATGAGGTGAATTTCCAAATAAGATAATGTACTTTGTAATAATTACCACGTAAAACGCGAACATGCGAGGCGGTTAAGTAAACAAGATCTTCACTACCCCCCTTCGAAATCACAGATACAGTCATGCATATTATTTTCTATTTCACCAAGGAAGAAATAGAATCCCTTCTGCAGAGTCATCTTCACAAATATTAACAAAAACAGCATTTCGCTCCTTCAACCTGAACATGTTAGCGACACTACCGAGTGGATTGGAAGGATGCCGCCCAACGCAAGAGGATTAACGGGAAGGGTTTCACTTCTGGTGCCCCGGCAAACACAATGGATCGAACTGCCAACCGATACGGGGTGACGTGGTTGGGAAGAAGGGAAAGAGAGGAAGATAGGAAGGAAAGATGAAGAGAAGGAAGAGTCCCTCGAGGAACCAGCTTGGGATCGCCTGCGTTATTTCGACAAAAAGCAAAAAATATGATGCGAAAAAAAACCAGGGCCTCCTTCTGCTCGGATTGAGCTCTCCTACTTTTTTCATACGTATGTAATGGCTCCCGAAGTGACAAGAAAGAATTTTCTTTCCTCCCTCTGAGGGATAAATGCGTCCATCGTCCAGATCCGATGAAATGTGAGCAAGATAAAAATGATAGGGGTGTTGAAGAATGAGAGGAGAAAGTTAAACCTCATACGGGTGACATCGTAATTCCCTCGCTTTTCATGCTAATGTGATCGAAAAATTCCGTACAATAGGTGCGTGCTGGTGCGTGCGAGTGAACCCTATTTTCATTTCATCATTATTTTCATGCCCACGAAAATATAAGAACACAGCCGCCACGCTATCATACCATGTAATTTTATCACTTGCTATAACGTAGGTTAAAATTCAGAATAGAATTAACTACAGGGTTACCAACGAAGTCGTGGTTTACATTAGGACAGAAATATAAATAGCCACAATTTGAATTTCCAAAAAAAAGACATTAATTATGAGCAGAAGTTATCCTTTATTGATTTAACACACTATAATTTTCTAAATAAAAACTATCGATTCTATAGTAATTAGTTATTTAGAGAGAGAAGTTAGTAATCAGTTCATTCGAAGATTTCAATTTTATTCACTATCGTAAAAGTAGAATTGATGAGGTATTTCATTATTTTTCAATTCAAATACCCCACGAAGCCGCATCAACGATAGTAATTCACTGGCCAAACTATTTGGAAAGAATAGTGAATTCGAATCATAAATAATCGACAGAAATCCTAGAAAAATAGTCGAGTTAATTCCGCTTTCGAATATCATTTTCCATAAGCGATAAATTTTAGGATTTGGGACAGGAGTCAGTGGACTCCAAATCCGCATAAATTGAGTAGGAATCATGAGCTAGAATACACCGCAATGAAGTAATTCAATCCCTCTAAATAAACGTGAAAATAGAGCGTATAATAGGTGACAAATACGATAACTGAAAGCCTTTGGCGGACCCTTGCAGGGACAATCCCATTCCAGCGGCGACGAAATCCTCATTTACATGGACACCACACGTCCAGCGAACAATGGCTGACCGCTCGATAGAGACATATCCGAAAAAGAGAAGAATACTCTATTCGCAACTATCTCATGGCAGATGCAAGTGGACGGAGAAAGGTCAGCTTATCTACGATTCAGTATCCAATACAAGTCGCTCACGTTGGCGGAGGAGGGAAAAATTCCTTCCGGAGAAAGAATGGACGGGGAAAGAATGGTCGAGGACGGCGATTTATTTCAAATACGAGACAAAAATCGACGTTAGTTTCGAAAATAAATTTCACGGCGAGCGCAAAAAAATAGAAATGCGCGCCGAAATTAATATAGGCTTTCGTAATGGGAGGATTTACGAGCAGGACGTAAACTCCTGTTAGAGAGTAACCCCTGCGAATATTGCGATTCTTTTTCACGAGCGCAGACAAGCGAGACGGGATAACGGAAAGAGAGGATATTTTGCACGCGGAGAACAACGATACAAGAGTGACCGCGCCCTTTTTTCTGAAGAAACATCGATCACGGCAAACAGTCGTGCATGGCAGGACGAATGAACCCATTTACGTGAGACCACCGATTTCCGATCCCAAGCTGCGTTACCGACAAGACAGAATTGTTAAGACATAAGAAAGTGCAGAAATAGTCTATGATGAAAATACGCAAATTCGGAGGAGTTCTGCAGGTAGCCAAGATTAGAAAATTAAAATTACTATGAAAACTTGTATTTTTCATAGTGATTATTTCTGTGATGACATCGCTTTAAGAAATCTTCGAGAATATTAACGCTTACTTCCTGATTTCTCCGAATTAATTCGAAAGATATCTCAACATTATTTGAACCGCAGCAATTACTAAAGAATTACTAAAGAATTACTTATACGAGTATGCTATGTTTCTTGCGAGTGTATAAAGGTAGCAGTGATCAGTTCATGATTCTAGCCTAAAAAATGAAGAATAACATTTTTCCAATCTAAACACATTCTCCTATCGCATTATGCAAGGAACACATTCACTTACGTTTATTTCTAGTGAAAACTCTTTAAATAAATTGTTTGAGCAAGGATAATTAAAATTACAGAAAATCCAGGACTAAGATCCTTTCATTTATCTTGTTCCTACTAATTAGGGTATATGTTGAAGCTTAAATTTCTCTTTTAAACACGTTAAATGGTCATTGGGAAAAATCTAATTTTCCCTGTACTCATTTACAAATTAAAAACATGAAGATCACGAGGTCGCCAATATGCTAAACGCAAAAAATTCTCAAGCACAAAAAGGTCGGGTAAACCTAGAATATATGGATCTCAATTTAGACATCATAACCGCATATCTTTAAAAATATTTAAGGCCTGAATGTACGGTCTTTCTAACAATAATTTCTAAATCTAAAATAATTTTGCAATTTCTAATGAAAGCCACAACCCACGGCTTAACAATGAGTAAAGGTGTATAAAAGAGAAATCATAAAGCTCATTTATGAGATTATAAGAAATCATTCACCAATATTTATGGCTTTACGGTGTAAAATTAAAATAAATGTGACATGTTGTAGAGGGGTTATTCACGCGGAAAGAAGATGGTAGGAGCATCGAAAAGTAAGAGTTTTCAGAGATAATAGAAAGGATTATTAGATGTATAAATAGGATGAATATAAATACTATCGCACTATGAAGAGTCGACCATTCCTAACGCATATTCCGTTCCGGAAAGACTCGACCGAGGAAAATCCACTCGTATCGCAACAAAAACTAAAACGGGTCAAAAACATATTCAACTGCTCTCGTGGCAACCACTGGAGTAAAATCGATATGAGCGACCAACGGCATTAGCCCTGATGACGTTTTTCGGGAGAAAGTGAGAGCAGAAAGGGGAGGATAAATAAAGAGGATCCATGAATGAATCATGTCACCCAATTCCCTGCATTCGGAGGCCACCGAATAGAAAAGTCGCATGAGAAGGAAGGTTCATATGTAAATGGATACGATGGGTGAGAAAATCCGGAGGCGACGAAAAATTCTGACAGCTTCCGTTGTCAATGAAGGCGATCACCAAAGCGAGGGGTTTTCTGACACTCTACTCCGTTCTATTTCCTTACTCCCACGCAGGGAAAACGAATTCGATTCTTTTTCTATACATTCCATACCACTGAATCTACAAAAAACGTGACCCACAAAAGGAAAATGGAGGATGACACAAGAGTAGCCACTGGTGTGACTTGGATCGCAATAGATTTGAAAGCATCAAAAGTCGTTCGCGAAAATGGTCACTGATAAAAATAATAATAATATATAACAAAAAATAAAGGACCATATATCACTTTTACTGACAAAAAATATCACATACATAATTGAAGTCGTAATACCAAATAGCTCTTAATATTCAGAAGACCTACGCAGAAAAAATTAGGAAATACAGTAATCTATCAATACAGATACAAAGAAAACGGAAAAATCATGACAAAATTTTACCTCCTATGATTTAAAACGCAAGCCTTTTTTAAATTTCGCAAGCCAATAAATATATTGCAATATCAAGTTCAAGAGATGTTGAGGCGAAATAGAACGGCAGAGGAAAAGGTAACATGATTTCGATCCGAAGGAAGATGGAGAAAAGGCAGGAGTGAAATAAATGGGCAAAATCCATTGGTCACGGATTCGCATACTCAAAAGAGCAAAACAACAGTTGGATGGCAGCGAAACTTCTAATCGCGAGAGAGCATCTCGCGAAGCCAACAACAAAAATCTTCAGCTCTCACCGACCCTACTTACAACGCCGCCGATATCCTAACCGTCTATAATTCGCGATTCACGTCGCGGTAAACAAAACTGAAAAAACTGAAACGAGTTTTTGCGAGGCGACGACCTCTGTGTGGACCATGTCGGCGGCGAGCCACGCGCACGAATAATAAAAAAGATGACGATCGTCATCTCGATCGGTGTGTCGAACTTTATTCTGCGGCGCGGAACATAGACTCGGAGAAGATCACGACCGGACGAAGGCTGCAAATCGTCCCTCGAGGCGAAAAAAAGCGCGCCTTCAAAGACACGATTCGTAATAGTTTACTCAGACGGCATCGAGTGAAGGAATGAACTAAGGATACGAATGAAAAGACATACGGAAATGTATGAGATTCCGCGAATAATGAAATTGTCGGCGGTTGTGATCGTATTGAATATGCAATGAGATGAAGCATGCTTTGCCGATGTTCCCCGAGTTAAAGTAAAATTTTACACGTTTTTTACATGTTTTATAACTATGGAGTATTTTAAAGAAATGTAAGATATTGCGTCAAAATAAAAAGTGTAAAAATTTTGAGAAAGAAAATTGAACTATTCCTACTCGAATCATTTACTGAACTACTTAATGCAAGACAATAAATTAAAAGAGGTAAACTTTGGCAAAATAAGTTCCAGGAGCATTTTTATAACAAAATGTATGATTATAATGTTTATAGCAATAAGTCTGACCACAATTAAAGTATGATTTTCTTCATATATCACCAGAAACGCAATCTACAGGAGTGTGAATCAATCGGAAAAATTACAAGCCGCTGCAGCGGTTGATTCACTCTCAACTTGCGTGAGAATAACAAGCACATTACCATTCAGTTTAGAATAATATTTGCAGAAGTATGTACAAAGGGTAAGTATATACATTACTCATAATACAAATAAAAATGGTTCATATAGAATGTACTTATTATTCAATTACTTATTACATTCGTAACAAATGAGAATAATTCATCTGAAAATACCCAGTTGGCTCAAAAGGTTCATCGTGATTAAAATTAAAATTCTCTATGAATCCTTTTTAACATAACCTTGTTTGCAATACACTTAAAATGAAATGTCACTGATGCAACCAAGGTATATACATGTAAATATTAAAGTGAAATACCGATTTTATTCTCGAGCTGAAGGAGAAATACATAATGTATAAAACTTTAAGCTTCCTTTTTCGCTTACCATCGATTAAGCCGTGAAGGATAAACGGAATCAGCAGGTGGTGCAGGATAAAATTAAACAAATTGGAAAAATTTCCACAAAATAAAAATTATCTGTTTCGGAATGACGTTAAATACTGTTAAGAGATAAATTAATTATTCAGTTTATGCATAAAACCCAAGCGAACTCACTAAGTCCTCTAAACTAGCCGACAGAATAGGCATGGGCAGGCAATTATTCGTGCGCTAGCAAAAAGCTGACACATGACATCGGAAACAAGGTCATGTCTTTTGATTGATAAAGTTCATAAAGGGATAGGCGCGTTCGGGGAGCGGCAATTAATCAGCGTACGATGTCGGTTCCGCCCCTTTGTTCGCGGCGGGGAGCTAAGTGATAAGTTTGTATTAAACGAGGATTAAAAGAACAGCAAATGGGTTTAGCCGAAGAGGTCGAACGTGGGTGGCGGCGGTCAAAGGAGAAATTGTGCGGCGGTTCCGAGGATAAGCGGCCGAGACTTGGAAAGTTAGGAATCGTGGGTCTGCGGGGATTTCTGGTTAAGGAGCAGAGGAAACAAGCGGTGGGATATTAAGCCGTGATAGGATGGAGAAAAATGGAAGGAGTGGTGTCAAAGAGCGGCGTCAAAGTAAAGGAGGGATGAAGAGAAGGAAGTGAAGATGAGAGGAAGATGACTTGAGCTTATTTATGAGCAAGAAGAGGAAACTGTGGCACCATCTTAGTCATCGAACGAAGTGGATTCATAGGATAGAAAACTATTATAAATTCATGTTAAGCTGATACTTCGCCATCGCGAAGGTAAGAAAAAAGGTGACGCGAGGAAAAAAAAACAAGTTTCAGTTCGGTGCGAAATATTTTGTGTAAAATATATTTCTCATTCCCTTTCGCTTAGGAACTTACGTTCGTGTGATATATGCATGGATGGGTTTACAAATAGACAAACTAGGCGCTATCTAAGGGCCTCTCCGTTTAGGGACCCACCATTAAGAGGGTGAATAAGCTCTTTGTTGGGCTCCAAGTTATCCTGGCACCTGATTGCTAAAATTCGCCCCTTGATTTCTTGAAAAAAAATATCTAAAAACAAAAGCATGGAAATAGGATACTCCTTGAACAATAAGAACTTTGGGTTACTTAAGTTAGAGAACAAATTTAGAACTTCTGCTCGAATTTTCTGTCACCAGTCTAACCAAAAGATGGTACAGGTTTTTACATGACATGGTATAGGTTTCTTTTTTTAATCAGAGGGATAACTGACAGAGGAGCTATTAAAGGAATAATAAATCACGAAACAACTGCACCAACTCACCTAATGGGCTCTCCTAACTAAAACACCACTCACATTTCATAGGATTCTTCACATTACTTTTCCTGTGACTTTTTAGGTGTCAACGAATCCGACTGAATCTGAATAAATTGAACTTTCGGACAAAATAATGTCAGCGAGAAAAGTTAGCACCCCTGACTAACGCTACCGATCACTGAAAACAGAATCCCAGATAGCCAACATCCGTAATCATTCTTTTTTCATGAATGAGAAATGGACCGGTAATGCTTGTCGACTTGATCGGAATGCCCTGTTCACACAAATCCTCAGGTTTTGTTTGATGTGAGCGCATCGCTGTCATCCGGGAGGCGAAGTTATTTTCATATGAGACACGCTATCGATGGGAGGTGCGGTTTTAATCCCTTTCGATATAAAATAAGGAAAAACGGGCAAATTTCATCTCTATAATGCTACAATCAGATGCGACGCCGAATTTTAGGACGGAAATAGAAAGATACACGTGACCCAGGAATAAATTATTCACCCGCTTCATACACGTGTATTTATCGATTCAATCATCGGTGGAAACGCGTTCTCCACAAGACAAATGCGCATCACAATTTTACGTTTCGACGGCGCATTCGGAAGGGAACGTGATTACCTTTTTCGTCGATCGCTTTTTCTATAATAGAGCTTTTGTTCCGATTGGATCACTAGAAGAAGTTTGATATTCCACTGCAACAAAGTACAGTATACGAAATACATTGTGGATAAAATAGATATATTTGATGGCTCGATTGATTATCCGAGCTTGATTCCACTGATTTAGCAGAAAGGTACACATCCACAATAATAAATGTCAATGAAAATATTCATGATGTGATAAAATATATAAAAACTGTCCTGGTTTCTTAACTGATAAAGAACGGAGCACGGATATACCGGAGCAAAGAATTATTTCTCCTCATTACCTGACAAAATGTGTACGTGCTATTTCTTTGATGATTTACCCTCACTTGCTCTGTGAGGTGTCTCTCAATATCTCCTCAAATGTTATCTCACTCTTTTAATGATGCCATGTTTATTCAGGAACTTATTCGAAAAACGATTTTCAAATTCTGATGTTAGAATATTTTTGTATTGTGTATGCATGTCACGATTTAATCTTTGTTTCTTGTTCTCAGGGGATATCGGTCCCAAATTATATCAATAAAGTATCATTATTATTATACTAATTGAAAATTAATTCGATCCCTAATGGAAAGGCTTAATAAGGGCATGGCACCGATAAAATTGCAGATTGAAATAGACGGAGTACATTGAGATTGGTCTTTAAATAAAAAATTATATACAATATAATGCAAATCATTTTGTACGAATGAAACTTGTATTTTGCAAAGCATATTATATTAAGTCATTGAAAAAAGCGGTAATAATAAAACAAACAGAAAATTTATTTCCAAAGAAAGTTCTAAGATAATAAAACAACAACTACTTACTAAAAACTATTAGGACATTAATTTTCCTCACATTTAGTGCCGATTGATAAGAAAACTTCGACCTCCTCCGTTAAAACCTCCTTCTCCGATCTTTTTGGTAACAGCCTAAAAGCGATAAAAATCTCTCAACTGCTCTAAAATGTAAAGCCTAAAAACTCGTTATGAAGATGCTACCGTATGCATCACGCACCTCTTCTGCGTCGCCATAAATGACCCAATACACGAAGGAATTGTCGTTGTAATTTGGAGAAGTTGGCGATGGTAGTCATACGGAGAGAACGGGGAGATGACGCAAGAAGTGCGTCACACAACTTCGATCCGACAACTCTTTAAAGATTCCTCCGACACCTGAGAAAATTCTTCGTCCGCAGATGGAATTCTATCCCCAAAGCCACATCCGGCGCAGTCCGCTACATAAACATTCTTCTCTCACACCTCAGATTGTGTCTCTCATCTTCGAATATCTTTTCCAGCCATAATTATCGCTCCAATTTTAACTACCGGAAAATTATCGCAAATTATAAGCTCGTAAGTCTTTCCTAAGGCGACAAGTTTCCAAATTTCAAAATTTATGTCATTAAATGATCGCCTATTTATTTGAAAATTCTTCGGAGGAATGAAATATAATTTCAATCTTAGGGAAAGGTAAGGTATGGCAACGATTAATAGGCAGCTGTCAATAGGATACTATCCAACCTATAAGGAGAAAAATGTGTATGAGAAGAAAATAAAATTCTAAACACCGTAAAACAATGGAGATAGAACTTTCGATGATTAAAACCTGATGGGTATTTAACAGCTAAGCCGTTTTTCACACCACATCAGAGGTGAACAAAAGGAATCCATCTGAAGTTCTTGGAGAAGTTAAGGTACATAATCTGTAAGTAGTTGGAGAGAAGCACGTGTAAGTACTTGGTACAATAGAGAAACAGGAATGGGACCTTTGTCTATGAATGTGACGATAACTGATATAATCTTAAGAATAGATCTTAAGAAGGATACTTATTATATAACCAAATACAGCAATACATTGGCGATCGAGAAAATGGACAATGGTTAAGTATTAAAACTTTGAAATGGTTGACATGATGATTCAGAATGATTCTCTTTAATCTGGATATGTAGAAATATAAAATAAAATATACCGACGAGAATAAAACTGAAGGTGATAAACTAAAACAATCATAAGTATTTTCCACATTTTTTTATTTTTAAACTGGTTTCGATCTTTATGGTCACCATCAGGTATGCTACAAACAGAAATGAGGAAATTTATACATGGGTAAGGAGTATTGACGGTAATGTAAGGAGAAGGGAAGGGATACTTAAAGTCATATCATTAGGTTAGGTAGGATATTAGGGAAATTTCCAATACAAAGGATTCTGTAAGTTATTTATGATGGCGCTCCAGTTCGGCCAGAATACATCGAGTTTAAACTAAAGATAAATTGATGAAGAACACGAAATATAGAAAGTAATTTTCCGCTAGATATACCGAAGAGAACGATACGAAGATACAAAACACTTGGAACCCACATCTTCCGCTTTCTAGAGGAATATCTTTAGTGAAGATCTGGGCTCGAGTCCTGGTCACGTATGCCTTTTTCGTTTCTGTTTATTCCTTGGGTTTTCTCAGGAGTATGGTTTCTAGTGAAAATCTATCCCTACATCTTCATTCCTAATATTAGGATATGTGAGCAGCGGATACTGACGTAACATATACTCGCAATTATAACAGAAGAGCTCTTCCAAAGTAAAAACTTCTAGCTAACGATTCAATTATAAACGTAAATTACAATGGTAAGGTCCCTAGCGAATTTTTCCGCAAAAAAACCTTAATTCTTGGACTTGTACGATAACAAGGGAGAAGAAGAAAAGGGTAAAGTAAAATGCAAACCGCAGAAAGAGAGGTGACATAACGGAAAGCACCGCTCTGCAGATGAATGCTTCCGCGTTTGTGGTTTACCCCAACGAAGCCAGAGCACCATCATCGGGTGTAACGAATCGACGATGCTTTAATGCCATTTTTCAATCGATTGCAATCATTTTTTAGCCACCAGATATTCAGGATGACTTCGGTTAATTGATTTCCACATCCGTTGCATACAGAAAATAAAGTCTGCTCGTGAACGATAAGATTCTCACACTTCTAATCGACGGAAAGATAAACAAAATGTGACACTGCATAATTCATTCCATTCATACTCCTCTACCTGATATTTTCTCCGCGGCTCAGCTCGAATTTGCATTTTCATTTACTAAAACTGCATAATTAAATTTTTTGACATTATTTTATAAATATCCATGAAATAATAAAAATATAGTAGTTTAAAACGAATGATCAAATGATACTTGACGAAGTTTATCCATTATTTCAAGAAATATTACGCACGGAATCTGAATAACGCTACAGGAATAAAATAATAAGCAAAAGGTTTCGAGGTTCAGCATAAAATTATTCAATCATCGATTTCTTAATGATTCTCACAATTTTACTATATTACAATAAGAACTAAAAAAATTATCGAAAATCGTATAGCTTATCAGATGAAAATTTGAGGAATTTATGATCAGTATTAGATAATCATATCATTGACAATAATCACCAATAAAATAGTCAAGCTCGTCAATTAATACTTAATGAGCACATTGACATGTTAATAGTTGAACGGCCGCAGATATCCGCAAACGGATATCAGCTGATATCCAAGGAGAGCTCTAAAAGCTTCTTTATCTCCCTCCACCTTTGTACGACACGCATAAACGGGCGTATCGACCTTAATCGACCACGTTTACGAAACAGGAAGACATTAAATTCTATTTCAGCAAAGACTTAATATCGGTGGAGAGAAGAAAACATCAACCTCGTCGCGCGGACGATCACCTAATGCCGCAATTAAGTACGCAAAAAAAGATAATTCGAAAGCGTAAACTCGCAATCCCTGTCAACGCTTCGGACGGATATATATCACTCCGCGATATCTTCCCGCGGATCGTTAAAATGCGGAATGGCACTCCAATCTAGATATTCGTTTTTTTTTCGAGGGAAAGTGTTGAGGCGAGACGCAAGGCGATCCAGTGAAGATGAAAGGAAACAGTGAAAGGAAGGATATCGTCTGTCAGGTGCATTTTTTAAAGGGTGTGAAACCGTAGCAGAGGAAGTAACGAATGCAGGCTGAGGTGCTTGCACGGACGACACGCGTGATACGATGGACAGATGCGTATGCACGCGTGCGTCGTGGAATGCTATTTATCCCCATACCTTCATACCAAGTCGTTGATCTGTTAACAGTATCGGTGGATGAAGGTGACAGAGAATTATCTCCGCTATTAAAAATAAGGGTTTTAGAGAAGGAAATAGCTTATCAAGTATCAATTCTGGAGAGTTAAAAGAATTTTCCTAAGATCTTCCGTTTTCCCAAATTCGTTGGGGAAATACTGAAGCACGAACTATAAGTAGAATTAATTTAAAAGTGTATCGACAAGCTGCGGTCATTTCGCACATATTAGTTCCCACTGGGAATTGAACCAACAACTGCTTTCACCAAAGGCGAACCCGCTACCAAATTTGCTATTCCGGAGCTTCAGTGTTATTTTCATGAGCATAAGTTTAATAGCACGAGAAAACCCTTTTCAACGACCTTGAAATGAGTTTTACTTCACTTTACGAGGAATTCTTTCCTCATCAAAATATATGGATATTCTAAGCGGAGAGATGCGAGAACCGCCTGAAGGAATAGGAAATCGCTACCAGCCGAGGACCAAAAAGCATTGGACGAACTGTCCAACTAAAAATGATTATCTCCATTAAATTATTCTATTCTACCTTAAGAAAAAAAAACTATGTATTTTTTCCAAGAGAACCAAGATGCTGCAGAGGAGATAATAAATTGAATGAGGCTGAAAATGATGTTAAAAAGAGAATCGGCTTAAGTAAAGGAATTTAATTTACGAATGAGCAGAGTGCTGACGAAACTGAAAAAGAAAAATACGCTGGAGAAAAATGTCGGGAGGGGGGGGGGAAAGCTTAGCAGATATTCCAAATAGAAACAAACATGTTTGGCAATCGAAAAAGGATAATATAATTTAAGATTTCATTCTGCAATGAATTACCTCTCCCGTAGTATTGCTGACGCATAAGACCGTTAAGACGAGAAATTATATGCGTGGGCGTAGCCGTAGATCGGGTCAGCGATCCCGGGAAAGTGGTCATTTCCGGTGTCCTCATAGCATCAGTTATCTTCGTCACCATTCCATGAGCAAGCGGTTCCTTCGTTGCACTACTTGCTTGCTTTGGGACTTTACATTAGAGTCACACTACTATCACTTTGAAAAATTACGAGATATGATGAATAATTTTAGCAAAATTCATATCATTGGAGAATAGATATATCTTAAAAGATTGCCATTATTAGAATTTAATGTTTTAGTTTAAGAAGAGGCAAAATGTTTAATTCTATTTTTCATTTACAAATGACGAATGTGGACGAATAGATTGATAACCTGGGAAAATATGAGATGAAGAAAATGCAGATGTTATAAAATAACGAATTTTAGAAAAGAGAGAATTTATCCTTCGTAATTAACGAAGGATATATGTAAAGGACAAAGAGACCTTTGTGCACCTAAAGGGATCTACAATTATCCTGAAGACCCTCATCTTTCCATCTTTGAGATGGTTGAACAATATCTCCGCACAAAGGATGAAAACGAAAAAAAAACACTTCCTCTCAATAATTTATGCGCGCTTTGTTTCTTTCTTTAAAAAATCACCAAACTCCACGTTCTCCCAGAAAAAAATCCGCACAAAGGATAAACTCAAAAAACCCAACAGAGGTCACGAATACAGCAAAATCCACACAATCCGGCGGTAAGTCCCCAAATCGTCAGTCACGATGATTAGCACGCAGGCGGCGATTTAAAACAGAAAAATCGCGTTAACACAAGTTAAGCTGAGCAGAAGTCAGGAAGAGATGAAATGCGGGAGGGAAAAATTCCGGATGATTATTCCTGTTGATCCGTGGAGATGAAACAGGTTACGAGGGGGAGAGAGAAGGGGAACAGGTGAGATCAACTCCAGCCGCCGCGATGCTTAGGACCGGAGGTAATTGATTAACCCCCAGACTTTTGCCTTCAACTACAACCAGTGCCACCGCTGCCGACAACATAGCCAGATGAGAGAGATCTTACCAGAAGGGATTCCCTTTTTTCTACACACCCATGGTCCGGCTGAGGAAGGGGGAAGTTATATACGAGCCAGCAGAGGGGTCAATGTCGGGGTTGAAGACGAAGAGATAAAGAGGAGTGCGCATTAGCATACAAGAAGTGTTCTTCCTTCGAAGCACGTGCAGTTCCGAAAAGTGGAGGGATGGGGAGGCGTAAGAGGTAGGATTGGGGGGTAGTGCGGCGGAGGAGGAATTGACAAGCAGACGAGACAGTGGGCGGAGAGGACTTGTAAAAATTTAGCGAAGGGAGAGAAAAAAATATCGCTCGGTCTTTGGCTTTTTGATGGAATGAATGTGGCTGAAAGTTTCCTGCAGAGCGGCCAAGAGAGGATGGCGAGAGGGTCTGTTAGCAGAGAGGGTTGAAAGAAAATATGAAACGGAGGGGTTTCTTCAAAAAGTCTCCCTTTTGTCACCTTAATGGACGGGATCTAACTTTTGCGGAACCGAACTTGCGTGAGCTCGTTAAAAAGTGGAGGATGCGTTCATTTTATTTTCCTGTTTGGAACGAAAGGGAATTCGAAGAGGGGTGCTTTGTGATTAGGGAAAGATGTGCCGCATCTCCGCTTTTATAATCTTACGGTTAATAACGCTCAATATAACCGAATCTACAATTAGTACCTGAATTTGAATACGCCAAAGTTACGATATGATTCCAGCATACTACGTTTAATCCACTCATCGCTATTTTCCGCCCAACTTCTCAATTTGATCTTTTAACAGTCACTTCGGAAGAATTTCATACCAGATGTATAAATCCGTAATGATTACACGGCAAACTCAATCTAATTTAACACTATACCATCTACGGAGGAAAATTTATATGTGAAATGGGACAGGTGATTAATACATTACTGTTTTTTCGTGATCATTCATTTTGCACGTGACTAGTTTATATGTTAATGAATGTAAACAAAGTACGATTCAATATATACGTTTTGAAAAGTCGGGGGTTCATTGAAAGCAGATTGCTTTAAAAATTACAGAAGCCGAAACAGTAAATACAAATCAAATTTATCTCTTTCCTCTTTTTCTGCAGGGAAGGAATTGCTAAGGTATATCAGAGCATAGTCAAGCGGCTGTTACTACAAAGTCATCAATGGGTGGCGATCGTCCCCTTCGCACCCCAACCCTTTGTATCCGCCAATGTTTCTTCATAAAAACAAAGAAATCCACTTTTGCAACTAAATCTGGGTCACACTTCAATGGACGTTGTATTCCATTATGGTCAATTAAGGCTTATTTTCACTCCACTAATTGAGGTTTTCCAATTAAGGTAGTTTTACACTCTCCTATGTCAACAGTGTATTAACAGAGCTGAGTGATTGGTTTAATTGCTTCTCCAAAACAAGCTTCTAGCCTAGATCCAAACTCGTAAACAAATACGACTTCCTCCTTCGCAACTCCTCAGAGCTGCGAAAATTACAGCTTAGAGAGGAAAAAACACAGACATAAAGTAAACATTAACGGATTCTTTCTTCCTCGAGGATAAAAACATGCGTTAGAGAGAAATTCCAGGACGGAGACTTTTAAACACAGCGGGAATATTAATTTGTGTGAGATGGCTTCCAACGCCTTAGTTCATTAGTCGCTGATGACGCGCGTCTAATGAGGTAGCTAACCGTGACTGATTAATGTGGAGTTCCGTTACTCATACAACGCGCTATAATTTAAAGAAATTCATTCCTTTAATAGAAGCGAATATATCGCAATTTAAGGCCATTATTTCAATCCTTTTTCGGAGTAATATATTTAAGCTTCAAGTATGTAATGACGCAAAACACATAAATTTGAAATTTGTCAGCTCTTCGAGAGCTTCAAGCTCATTCTAACGGAATGATTAACATTCCTATCATCTTCCTACATTCCACCTTTTATGGGCTGAACCGTGCCGTGTAGATACACAGTTAAACTGAGATGCAGTTAAATTTAAAGAAAGTTTTATAAGCGTTGTGATATCGTAATTCACAGAAATTTAAATACGAAACGAACACAAAAATATCACTTACTTACAGCAAAATACGTATTTACTCATTAATAATTTCTGGCTAGTTATTTTTTCTAATAGCAACCCGTCTTCTCACTTACTATCAAATAGACAGTCACCAAGGGTTTATTTCAAAGATTTCTTTATTTCTTAGGTTTGAGGACAAAAATGTATTCTCGAATTGCCTCTCGGAGAAATAATCATCAGTAAAAGACAAAACGATAGTCATTTGAAATATATTCTTGAGATAATAATATTATATGCAAGGGAAAGAATACTGTAGGATAGTGATTCACCACCATTGGAATTCAACGGAAGACTTACGTATTCATTCAAACACCGCGGCAAATTAAACCACTTATTTATTGGATCAGTCCACACTGAAGTTGATAAAGAAGATAATTCCAGGTAAAAATTAGGATTTTTGTGCTCTATTACGAGTTTTCACTTAATGAGGATATATTTAGCGAAATAAAAAGGTTTTCAAATGTATAATTGCTTCTAACATGAAACATTGTTACAAAATCCAATATGAAATACAACATTCGAAGAAGAAATATTTTACTCTGCATATTACGCAGCAAGAGATTTCTCATATCACACCAGTATGTACACCAGTTGGGGAGCATTACTACAGGAAATGTATTAAAGTAACTAACCCAGTATCGCCGAACCACAAGTTCTAAACCCTCAACCGAAGGAGATGCATCTAATGAGGAACGGAAGGAGAATTAGCTTTGTCAGTTAATCACATAGTAGAACCAGTCAGTCCAGATTGGTAATCAACGTGATCGGAGTCCTCCCTGAAAGCATCCGATGGATACGAAAGCACCGGAAATTCGGTGCGTCGATATTCAATTGTCCGAATGAAAGCCGCGGCAAGACTCTCAATTTGTGGGACGGCTTTTTGTAGACACGGAATCCCAAGCAGCCAATGGAAAAGGCAGTATAGTGGACCACATCTCGGAAAGAGGCACATGTGGCTAACTGAATACATCCATCTATTTTGATAAGGCTGAGGGCGACTCTATGGAAGAAAAGGAATCTTCAATGGAGAAAGACGATCTCTTCAAAAATACAAGAAAGTGATTTGACTGTTTCCTCTCTTGTTCCAAATAATAAGAAAAATATATACGGCTATGTGGAGAAAATATCTTAACTCTTGCGTTGGATTCTTAAAAAATACCTTTGTAGTAAGAACATTATATTGGCCGCTTATTCCTGATAAGTGTATACAGCTAAATATCGAGAAGTTACTACTACTGAAGGTAGTATCACCTCATGAACAAATATACTTATAAGTAAAGTATGTTCAGCAGTCTGAAATCAAGACAACAAATTTTTGCTATCTTCCTTCGTTAAACGGAAAAAAAAGTTCATAAATTTGAATACTTTCCTACTGAACGAACAATGATGATATAGCTATTATAAATTCATAGATAACTTGGACGCACTCGCTTTCTTTAAGTAAATTTTAAAGAAATTGACGTAGAAATGTAAAGAATTCCGCGAGTAAAATAAACTTCATCATTTAAAATTTCAAAAGTTTAAATGGCGCTAAATCTCGTAAATGTTTCATCATAGAACGGTAAGTATTTTTTAAAATCCTAGAAAAATAGACAATCACTCGTCTATAATTATTCATAATGAAAGAAGTGGGGCCAATTATCGCTTTGAAATCCCTAACACTACCGAGAACAATGGAACATTCATCTACTACTGACGAATTCGACAAGAGTACAACACTTTAATGATTAAACTTCGAAGACACGTCTTCGACTAAATACCCTCTTTCCACGTAGTCTTTCCAAGTTGTAGGAGATGCTTGTTAAAAGCCACTAGAATGCGCAGAATCTGAAAAGCCTCGAACCAACTTCCTTCCACCTTTAATTTCCGAAACGAACTCACAACTTCGATACGCCAACTCTTCAATCGCAAACGATATATTTTCTCGGTGTATGCCTTTCAATGCCACCACAAAGCCTTTGATTTGCATTTGGAGTGAGAAGGCGGCGGGAGATCTCTGAGCCCCACCCACACCTCGGATAGGAAAATTAGAACTTTGCCACCAGAGGCCATGGAAAGCTCATTAACTTGCATTGCGGGTGGGAGAAAAAGGATGTGAATCATAGAAAGGATCCAGCTTCCAGGGTTCGCCGTCAGAGGAGCGCATGCTAAGGAGACGCGTGAAGAAGCTTATTAATGGAAGGATGACCTTCTTTTCAGACGACCTTAACCCGGAGACCTTCTTGAAATGCGTGCGTGGGATATGTAAGAAAATGAGGACAATGTTGGAAAGGGGAGGATTAAGGGTGGTTCGGAGGGGCATCAGTGAAAGCACACCGCAGGCAAAGAGAGAGGGTTAACCATACCAAGACCAACAGATACGTGCGCTTATTCAAATCTCCTCATTCGTACGAGTAAGTTGGAATAATTAGACAGGTAGCTCTCAATGTTTCTCAGATGGTTCTCTAATGAACAATCGGAGGTAGATTGCGATGAACTTGAAGCTCTTATATTTACGATTTAAAACAATATTAGCTGCCCAATGTATTTTCTCTAAGTCCCGATAAAGGTTATACTTTACTACAGTACTCAAGTGATCCGAGCCGGCCCGAGACATGAGCGAGACGGGTATTTGCCCGGGGCGAAGAGGTTTTGTTGGGCGCATGACGTTAGGCGTTTGTCTAATGTTTGATCAGTTTGGTCGAAATAATTGTGGATAATCTTTTCGTGGCTAAACCAAAAACGTAGCAAACTTAACACTAAGGGTCTCTTTTAAAAGAATCGTAGGTTAAGATTTTTCCAAAGAATTAATAGTTGCTTGTTAACAGAAGAATTCAAGCAATTATATAAACGGTGCTCTTAAAGTGTCTAGGTGAAAGTTTTAACATTACTGTGGAGGTATTCTTAATAGAAAGTTTAGTGATCCAATCGATTGTAACGGTTAAAATCTGCTGAATGCGCTACTGATATTATGTATATAGGATAACATAGTAAACTGTAAAATTAAATATTGTCGCGGAAACCGAATAAAATGTTACAGGATTTTATTTTAACTTCCCGAAGTGAAATTTAAATAAGGGTATTGCCTACATAAATTTTTATAAGTTTTCAGCAATCGCATTCACCAACATGTACCGGAGGGAGACTGCCGATTCCTATTAATAAAGAATTCTATTATACGTATTAGATATATTTGCTTGAAAGAAATTCACGATAAAACTAAATTTAAATGTCAAAATCGCCTACTAGCGTATATTAATAAAATACGCCTCTGAAGGTAGAAAATGCCTCATTTTCCAAAGGTAAATTAACGACAAGACACAACTTCAGTCAGTGTGTTGAAACACACGCCAAACGCTATAATAAAACTGTAAAGAATTTAACTACTCAACAGCACAAATAACAATAAAATAAAACGCTGTTCACGCAGGGCGATAATCAAGAGTCGAAGATTCACTTGCAATTTTCCTTATTGCTGTCAGAGCAGTAAATTTCATTTTATTTCTCTTTGAAGCATGACATTATGGAACATCATAAGCAAAATCCAGTTAATTTCATGACAGTGGCCAAACCTCACAGGAGTAGCGCAGAGGTAAAACATTTATTTTGGTTAAGAAGCTGAAAAGGCAAGTGGATTATTTCCGTAAAAATTCCAAATAAAAAAACCAAAGATCAGAAGAGGAGGACATCCAGCACTTGAAAAAATACGCAAAAATAAACATGTGGCGAGTACAAGTTATATCTCATCGCGGAGCTTGTAAGGATATAAAATTTTAGTTTTGATATTCGTGATTTATTTTATCGCTAATACACGAGAGAGATGAAGGAGGGCTTTTACCTACAACTCATACCGTTTACATGATCGTACTAATGATATTTCGGAAGTTGTTCTCGGGCCAATGGTCCTCATTAAAAACGTGTCGTTTCAATTTTATAGCGGCAAAAATAAAAACTGCGTATGAGCAACTTTGCAGACACCGAGTGGATCGCTTGAAAAGAAGGAGCATGCGGGCCTCGACCCCGCCATTACTTTTAAGAGATGTAACCCTTCTTCCGCTGAAGAGAGCGGAATAAAGAAATAAAAGAATGGATCGCCCGCAGAGGGTGTTTTAGCATATATTTTCCCAATGGAAGGAAGAGACACCTTACATAAACCTCAGAGGGTAAGCAGATGGTCGTTTTTCAAAGCACGACATCTCGGAACAAGCGACAAAGCAGACCGAAACAAAGTACGCGCAAACACAACCACGTACAAGAGGAGTACAGATCGGAGTAGACAATCTTGGGGGGCAAAACGATTATTTACCGTCTAAAGTGGGCTGCTATGGGAAACGAGGGAAAAATTATCCAATTGATGCAATTACTTACTTCCATTAGATCTGTATATTCCGAGAAAGAGAAACAAAGATAAGAAATTAAATTTTCCTACAAGTCAAATTAGTGATTCAGAATTCGTACTGTAAGCAATATAAAGCAAGAAGTGAGTGCAGAAGACACAAGACTCACGTATGGAGAAGATTAATGGCAGATGCCGAAGAATAAAAAGTCCCTCCCAAAACGGCATATCTGAATGCTCTGGAAAAATGGCATAATTGATAAGAGTACGTGGATGATCGGGGTTCGAGTCCCGGACCCACCAGACACTTTTCATGTCCAGTTTTATTTGGGTTGAACTAAGTATTAAAAGTCTAATAGGTTCAATTTTGATAGGTTAAAGCGATATTATAATACCTTACGACAACGTTCCATCAAAATTTATATAATCATTCCATATGTAAGCCTTTTACAAATCCAAACATGAAGTTTAACAAAAACGATTGAAAACAAAGAAGTTCAATTCTTTCTCGAAATTTCGTAAGCCACTACTATTACGGAAGCAAATCTCATGTGGAATCACTCACACTTCATAAAATGCCTCCAGCGATTTTGAGAGACTAACTGCTCCAAGAAAAAGCAATTAAAAAATCGACCAACTCCATTAGGTGGCGCAACTTCATTGAATCCTGACTCAACCACCTTACTCGATTGGAAAACTTCACCACCACCACCAGACGCAGAAATAACCATAAAATCTTCGAAATCAAAAACCGCGCAGATAACTCTTTTCGTGTCGCAATGATATTCCTCCTCTTTGGACAAGCAAACAAAAGCGCGATCCAAGAAGAAAAAGTCTACAGTTCCAAAATACCCAAACGCTCTTCGGGAAAACGAAATCTGGAAATCGCATTTATTTTATCTTCCGCAAGGTCAGTGAGAGATGCTCGGAGATGGACTTTGGAGAAGAATATCGGACTCCCCGGAGAGGGAAAAGTCGCCCCGGGAGGGAGATGGGAATCTCGGGGAAGTAGTGGGTGTATAGAGGGCAGGACGAGTGTCCTTCGTCCTCTACAGAAGAAGACGACCTCCACACGCGCTTGTCTGCACAAGAGGTGAGCGAACCAGAGAGAGACGCGAATGCAGACGAATTTGGTGAAGGATACTTACAATCGATAGGAATGCGAATTGTGTGAGAAAGCGAATTTGCAAAAACTCCCACGACTCCAGTGCGATATATATTTTCGAAATATCAGATCAAAGCCGCGATCGCCGCAACGTGATTTTGTTGGTTAATGCCCCGACCGATTTCTGCGGCTTCTTTTTTTTAAGCTTCCAGTTGTCGCTTGTTTTATTTCGGCGTTGTCCTCTTTTTTCAGCACTTCGATTCCGATGTGCCGATGGAGAGACAATACAAGAGCCGAAAAGCTTTGGGATTCGATGAGGAAATTCCGTAAGCAACCGCTATGCTGTTCGGTGAGTAATGAAGATTATAAATAGAAGAGAATAGCGAAGGCGAAAAGAATATGAGTTTAATCTTTTCTTAGGTACCTCAGCATATATGTTCCGTAAACTCATCGGAAAAATATAATCTGTATCATGATAACACAGCAGCAGTGAAATTAACCTTTGCATTAAGTATTAAATAACAATTCTCGAGTTAGTATTTATTTTAAGGATGAGTAATACGATGAAATCAATGTGCAAAAGCGTGACTTAGTTGACAGCTGTGGTATCAAATGTATAACAGTCATTTCTCTCATCTCATTTCTCCATATAGATACAGCAAGGTAAAAATGTTTGTATTCACTCGAAAATGCTTCCGCGGAAGAAAAACCGGTCCTCATAATAAACTTTTTGTGATGAGAACTACCACAAGCTACTATGGATTAAAAATCAACGCTGAGTTAAAAGAAAAACATCGACAGCAAATCAATATCTTAACAATCCAGTGAACTCAGTCTATTCTATATTTAGCTCTTCCACTTCTCCAAGGCCGTGCCTAAAAAAGAACTTCTTCGTGAGGTAGCTACGTCAATCACACAAGTGCTAACCATTCCTTTCAATACACAAGAATGTGAATGATAGATGTCTCGAACGACTCGAACTATTCATAAGCAGACAGAGCAAAATATTGGGAAGATGTAACGCAATAAATTTCGTAAGGCGCTTGAAGCAGTACACACAAGAGCTGTTCCATAAACAGAAAAATAACCAGCACCTATAAAAACCACGGAAATAAACCGTTTAAGGCTGATGATCAATTTTTAGGCCCAATGTTTAATAAAGTGAGGCTAAGAGAAAGTACTCGGTAGTGATTGTGTTTGAACTACGGAATAAAAGATTCACCGTCGGAGAGTTAATAAAAGATGATTGGAAAACGGTGTTTGGGGAGCGAAAAACACGGCTCTGTTTGAGAGGACGAGCATCCAACGTGATTATTGAATATTTGAGTGAAAGCGGCATTGGAGCAATTACCGTCAACACCTCCGATATATTTATCGAAGCCACTCAAAATGTACGCGGGGAACATCACCGCAGCACGCTGCCGCTCCGGGATGATTTTAGTGAAAACACGAAAATAGAAGGGAAAAGGGATTAAAAAGTCACGGAGGAGAAAGGCGAGGATGAAGAAGTTGTGAATTGGAAACATTTGGAATCCTTCATCGGCACCGCCAATCTCAGCCGAGTCAATTATCCGAGTGCAAATAGTGGAAAAGGCAAACATTGAGCGACGCACGCATGGATGAAAAAAGAATTGTGTGGATGCGAACGGCGGAGTAATTATCCGCGAGTAAACAAGCGCAAATTCAGACTCCGAAATTTAAGAGCTGAGAAAATAAAACTACGCTCGGAAAAGGATTTAAGCGTGACTACACAAGTTATCGAGTTATTATCGGACGGCAATTACAGCATGAGATAATGAACATATCTATGAAACATTAAATATACCATCGGATTACATTTTAAGAACGGGAGGCAAAGTGTACTGAGACATGATCTCGAAACTTTTCAAGGGGCGAGTGGACTGGTCAAGGAGAAGGTGATTTAAGAAAAATTCCAAATGAACTTATCTCCAATTTACTAAATTAAAATTTAATACAAATGGTTATAATTTTAAAGCACAAAAACGGAATCGCCACGAACAATTTCCATCTAAGTCTTCTAAATAGTTCGTTAAACTCGTCGAATATGTCAGTGAACGTCAAGTGAATTCCTCAAGAGGAAAAAGGATGCCGCGGATTATCGACCCCTTGGGAAAAACCCAATGTGCATTTTGGTCACTATGTCGCCATCTTCAGGAAGGAAATGCATAATCTGTTATCACTATGTATTAACCCTTAAAGATGGTGGCTTGGTCACCGAAATCGGTTTTTCCCAGAAGTTCGGTAATTCCTTCCTCTTTTCGAGGAATTCGTTCGACGTTCAGCCGGCATATTCGGCGATCGATTAATTTTTCAATTCTCTAATTCATTAACAGTCAAGTTCCAATTACCTTTCTTTCAGCGTCATCTACCTTGAGCCGTTACTGCACATGTAACATTATCCTTCTATAACCATAAACATAAACTAAGATGGATATATGCATTTAAATCAATTGATGAGTAGGAACTGTTGGATATCATTACCTCAGTATATCTTTCCTGAAGCTTTTGCAGAGATAAGGTCATTATTTCGAAAAGAACACTTCGTAACGTGACATCTTTTTAAATTTGCGGACCGATTTAAGCCCTCCGCAGTAGAATAATATTCAAAAATTCAACAAAAAAGAAACCCCAAGCGGGCGCATAATATATGAAACTTCCTCGGAATCGCGTCTCACCGCGAGGATTCATAGAAGCGGAAATAGCAAAGCGAGGAATGAATCCGGAGTTAGTGACCCACGAAAGAGTCACGTTTTGAAACAATGCGGCGCACAGGTGCCGCCGGAGGAGAAAAAACGAATGGACTTCCGAAAAATGAGTCACCGCGGGATATTTTACGTCGCGTATTTGCGAAACGGAGAGGGGAAATGAGGAGGAGAATACGGAGAAGAGATAACTGCGAGGAAAAAAAACCGTTCTCGCCAAATTGAGATTTTTTATGGTCCCTTCGATCATACATTACTTCGGGAATGGAAAACTAGTGGGACTCCCACTGAGAAGCATATGTTTTACCTTCATTACGAGGCAGTGTGAGAAAGACACTGATATTCGAATAAAAAGATCCTTAGCGTTATAGCTTTCTATTGAAAACTTGTCCTTTCTTAATTTAGTCATGCTCGATGGAGTTTCTTTTTCTTTAGAATGTCCTTCTGTGAGACAGGATACTAAAAGCATTCGTCGAGGGCATATACTGTGTGATTCATACTTCGATTTACGCTAATGAATAAAGGATCGACATCAGTAACTTTTTGCTTCATTTAAAAGAAACGAGCAGTGAAGCAAAGTACACTTTCAAGGAGAAGCTAATTAATAAGAAATATTGAAAGTTGTCTTTAGGAATAAAACATAAGTTTAAGTTTTTAAGTTTAACATAATCTAAACGAAACATGGAAAGATGCCAAATAATACCACTTGATTTGATATAACTGAAAATTACGTATCACGAATTCTAGGAAACTACAATAAGCGAATGATAATAGACGTAAAAGAAAATTACACCATGGGAAATGTCTTTCCAGGCTCTCGGATAACCAAGCGGTTGCGCGTTCGCATTTGCTGAAAGTGGTCCTGGGTTCGATTCCCGGTAAAAGTGGAAATATCTGCCCAATTACCTCAAACAACGAAGCACCTTTAACGCTACTACGAATACTACTACTAAAGACTTGTCGATGACTTATGAAGGAAAGGAGAGCCATAAGCAATACTTTCTCATACAAACTGACCAAAATAGCCATCCTTTTACAGTACCAATTCATCAAAGTGTCCAGTTCACTAAATGCATTCCAAAACACCCTAAAATAAACCTCCTAAGAAATATTCCTCTCTTAAAGAAAACTTTTCGAAAAAGAGAAACTCGCAATATACACCCTCCGCAGCGGCGGCACATATTAAATCAGAAAACCGATAAAACCTCTAAAACTTTAGCGTAAAACACAAACAGGAATCTACATAAAGATCTAAAGAGGTTCCCGGACTTGATTAAAACGTACGATCGCGACGGAGAGATAAAAAAAACAGAGACGAAGATGCATCGTTAGAAACGGACTCCTTTCCGAACGACCCGTCGCGCTCTTCAAAAAAAGATCGAAAACGGCCTCCTTTTAACGCTTCCGAACGTCTAAACATAAACATTCCTCCATCGTATATTTCTTTAACGACTTTTTCGAAGAGGCTCGAAAAATTGAGGGGACGTAAACCTCCAGGAGTCCCCTGCGATTTCACTGACGCACACCTGCAACGCGTTAGTGCTTGGAGAGGAGGCCTAAGCGCCGCAGGGGTTTATTTACGTCATTATGGTCCGGTGTTTGAACGGAGGAGAGATAATAAGCGATAAAAAAGTGTCCCGTGGGCGTTGGAGGGCGGCCTTGCGAACAAACGCCGTCAAGGACAGATGAGTATTTATCGAGAGCGTTTCTCGGGCGGAGCAATAATCGGACCTCATTATCAACTCTTAAAAAGAAACACACGTTCGTTTATAGGCTTCCTCTTTCTGGAAGAGAGCCTCTATGTGAGATCATAAGGTATCCAATTCGGTAAGCGCGATTGGGTTAACATAAACGAACTACCATCACTACTATCATCGCTTGCTTGAAAGTTTCGTACGAAATAAAAGAAGGAACAAGTCTAGATGGGTGCAGTTTTAAAAGGTGACCTTCTAGAAGCGGCTACTCCATCTTGGATAGAGACGACGTTATCCATAACAAGTTATAAATAGGGGACAACAACCGAAAATTAAATTATGCAAATAGTCCCATTATGCCTCCGGAGAATTAAGAAATGATAACCATGGGTGGATAAAATTTTTGACATTTAAATCTAAAATTGCCAGGAAATCCAAAAATAATTATTAAGGCGGCCAAATATTCCTTAAAACAAAAATTTTAATCTGGACCCTGTCATGCGAATTCTGAAAAATGGAATGCCGCAACCTGATTAATGAGTAAAAAGTTTAAGAAAACGTTACAGAAGTTCAAATAATTCGATGCAACAGGAATAATTCATCATAGCAAGGAAGGCCATACTCCGATGATCGTCAAGAAGAGTTAAATATATTCAAACTCACAGTTTGAACGTTTTCAACATAAATTTTCTCTTTAAATTTCCCAAATTCTCATTACACATTTCCATTTCATGCGTAAGTTTAGGAAGCTAAGGTTTCATCCTTCACGCAAAATAAAGTAATCCACATATTACCAACTATCATTTGATTGGCTTGAAGGCTGATCAGATACTTACAGACCAGTAACGTAAAACATTATGAGATATGTTAGTTGGCTTCGTAATCATATTAATCAGTTTCAGAATGGATATCTGAACAGCCTATTCTTGGTTGTAAACAGTATTTTGAGGCGTTACTACAGAAAAATACGAGAAATGATAAAGATGAAAAATCAATATTTCTCTGCAACATCTCCATCATATTACCCGAGAGAAGGGACCATACGATCTATAAGCCGCAATTATATCAAAAGCCATTTGCAGGTAAGAGTATAGAGAGAGCAGAGGAAAAAACTTTCAGCTTTGAAATCCTTGCGATTCGTGTGACACGGGGATACTCCGATAACCTCGAAGGAAACGCACAGTCCCTTTCCGCGTTTACAGACGAAGGGTAAAAAGCTTTTAATGGAAACGGCAGTAAAAACACACTTAACGATTCCGCGTCTATCTTCGCCTCGACGGTGAACATAGAGGATAAAAGGACCTTCGAGGAATAAATCATAGCGAAGTTACGACAGCGAAGCCCAAAGAGTGTGACGCTGTTGGAGGTCGCGAGAGAGGATTTTATAAAGGAAAGGATGATATCCAAAACTTGAGGATGATCAAAGAGATTTTAAGAGATCCAGGGACTTCCAAACGCCCACATGAGTTATTTAACATGAGCGGCAGTCAACAGATTTCCTTTTAGAGTAGGTTGGTGTGGATGAAGGAATTCTTCGTTGGACTGATGGCTAAATGGACGGAAACATAAAGACCGAGATGGAGAAGTAGAGGTTAACATGTGATTGGGAAAGCAAGGCCAATTCTAAATAAATTCGGTTGGTGTCTCCTAGCAAAGTTAGTTTCCGATAGAGATTCCTGCTGACCTTTCTGTGCTTGAAAGAAATTTATCGTAATCAATAAATATATTTGGTAAGGGGATTAAAGGGCAAGCATCTGAAAGGATAAATTGGCTTTCCGCAGACTAATGTGTCCTATAAATCCTTTTAATGTAATTCTAAAGAGAAATTAAGATCTTCGGATCAATCAACGACCGTATCTAATCAATATAGAAGAAATATATCATAAAACAAAGAGAGAAATCAAGTAATATCGAGTTTATGTCACACTGAAATCTACAGACTAGATATCGAAAATAAGAAAATTTTCCATGGGTTAATCAATTATTATTAGCACTAATAATAAGAATGTAACTAATTAGGCAGGAGGAAACTGTATTGAGAAACCCGTATACAGAATAGCACGCCAGATAACAAGCCTTAACGCACATCGTTCTCTAAAATAAAGAAAACTAAACTCGAAAAAGGAAGAGAAACATTTGAAACAACGTATTGTATTTGAACTTAAAAATTTCGACGTCTATGTGAAGATTATCTTTCCTTAACTGACTGAAGCACCCGGATTCAAGATGCAGCCAAAATGTGTACGTGAGATGAATCCGCTTCATTCCTTGAGTGTACTTGACCGGGCTCCTTCCCTTCTAATTTGGTAGGGGAAACATGGATAAGATCCAGCGATGGATCCTATATCTGGATGTGTACGGAACGAGGATCCGTAGGTGTAACAGTCGTTTAGGATATTCTTGGCTTGTTTTGGAAGCCCTTCTTCACATCGCTGACAGTTGGGGATTCAAGTGCTGTACGGTGATACTCTTCCATTACCATCATGACGCATCATTAAAATCATCTCGCACACTCAATTCACGGAATTCCAATTGAGCACATCATTAGCACGTATTAAATACAAAACTATTCACGGGATGAACTGCTCAAGTCGAGACTTTTTCTCGAGACGTAAACGTACTCTTAAAAAGGTAAAAAGGATTCTTAAAGCAAACGATATATGGAAAAGCGTAACCAATTAAAAAGTAATAAGGAAAGACCGAACACATCTATCAAAGGATTATCACAACCAGTTGATGATAATGACATTAAGAGTGTATTGAAAATTTAAAAGCTACCATATATCATTAACAATGAGACTTTTGATTCATGCATGTACAGTATTAACCACGAAACCTGTAAAGATAAGTGTAATAGAGTAGCTGGTTGAATACTTCATTAGAAATAGCTATGAAAATTGTGCATGTTAATACTATATTCCTGTGTGTAACGTAAGGCCATTTACGAATTACTACGAGTTTAAAAATTTTATGGCATAGCTATTTGAAATTACCGTAGAAGTTGTACATGTGAAGCCTATATTGGTGTGTGATGATTCCAACTGATTTCAACCGATGGATTGTTTCTTTTTATATAAAATCTATTAAATAAATTGATTTAACTATGCGTAACTTCATGGAATTTCACACACATGTCAAAGAAGAAAAAGAATCTCTTAGTAACTTTCATAATAGATATTTAGCTATCATTTTCGTCGAATTGTTGACATCTTCTTAAGGTAAAACGATTCGCCTGAATGATTCCTTCATCGTGAATTGCGAAGCTTATGTCTTGGACTTTTGGGCCATAACCAGGAATTAGTTGGTTACGATTTTACATATTCAAAACAGGTGTCGAACAGTCATCACTCGGCACTGCTGATTCAGAATTTCATTTCCTGCCGCGCGTCATGACCCAGGTCGGTACACATTACAACCTCAATTGGAATTCGCAACCGGTGTTGTCGGGACATGAATTTCAAAAGAAGCAACCACAGCTTTTATTACCTTAATTAAACTCAAACAGTAACGCTTCTGCGGTAGTGCCATTCTTAAACCAGAGAAAAAGTGAAACGGATTGGCGCGTCGGAAATTCAACTTCATGCTTCTTCAGAAAAGGAATTCCAAAGCGCGTTGCGAGCGTCGGAGACCTTTGAAGCGGAGGAAGCGTCGTAAATCGCGGGCAATGAGCACCTCGCCTAACGACGCTCGATGAACTCTGCGGGTAACAATTCGAAACAAAAGACGTACGGTACTCGAGTTCGTGAAACATTTAAAGAGACCTTACACACGGAGATGCGAACGCGGGAGGCACGACTGTAGAGCCGTAAAATGCGAAAATTTATAAACTTGGCCGCACCGAGTGGTTGGGATAGGTCCGGGAAAGCAATAAGTTGCATCGAGTACAGTTTTTTAAGTGCAGCCATAAAACTTTATTCAAGGAACGCGTGACGAGATGATGGATATCGTTGAAGCATTGCAAAAGTTGTGTTTCTAATGGTAAGTGAAAGTACATCGACGGATAGGTTCCGTTAATGTTTGTGGCTATGGGAATTCATTTTGGTAAAACTAAACTCTACCAGAAAGAAGAACTCTAAACAAAGAATTCTAAATTTTGATCCCGAGGAAATCTTTAATCCAAGAATAATAGCAATAGTTTACGTTGGAGCATGCAATATATGTGAATAACTTATTAGATTAATAAGTCGCTTATCAAAAGGGTTTTCTTCTACATTTGCTGACGGATTCTGGAAAAAATATAGATAAGGAGTCAGTGTTGTTAATTTTATCACGTTGTTCATGTGAGTAGAATGTCGCCGTTCGGCTGAAAAAGATTGACAACCCTGCTATAGAAAAACGAGATAATACTTAGTGAGGCTTAGTAGCGCCTTTCAACATCTATGAATAATGATATGAATGGCTCTCGGATAAGTACTCACTAGTACTTAACATTACAGAGTACACTATGACTACGGCCGATAAGATTTGAACCCAAAAGAGGTATGAAGGAATGGAAGTGGTATAGATGACAGAGAGATATTTTCATCTTCAATCCCTAATCGTTATGGCAACCTTTAAGGCATCACGCATCCTCTCTCTAACTCCTCAAATAAGGATAATGACCTTCTTAGTCTACCCCCACCATAACACAGCGATCAAAGAAAATTCCCCAACTTCTTAGCAATTCCAACTATGACGAGGAGAAAAACTACAAGAGACACAGGCGCCAAGGGGGATAGCGGCCGCAGATTTCGCGGAAAAATCTCAAACTCCGCACGCAAAGCATCACGGACAGCATCTCTCTGTGAAGAGGTGGGGTAATAAGGGGAACTTCCCCACCTACGCATGCCAATGACCCCTTAGGTGGCGCCTCACCTGCTCTAGCGAACCAAAAGAAAAAACAAAGTGTGGGATGGAGTGGAGGGGAAGTCCAAGGGCATGAGACGCGTGCCAGCTGAGATGTATTTAAGGGTGGCGAAGTTTTAGGAGAAGGATGGATGACTCTTTAAAGGAAGAGAGCTTTACGGAGAGGGATTAAATGATTAGGATCGAATTTTTCTTAATGTTGAGCGCCGACTCGAATTTCCTCATTTAGTGGAACCTCCTCATTGTGCTCCTCTCGAGTTTCTCGTTTTCGAATTTCTTTTTTATGAGGAAACGCGAAGGCAATAAGTCACTGGAGGTCACGCAATCACTACATTGCGGAAAAGTTTTCGAAATGAATGTAACTGGATACAGTCGAAGGGGAATTGCGTCTTGAAGTTGGAACAAGGCGGTCGAGGAAAACAGGAATGGGCGATTTTTAATGAGCGGTGGAGAAATGTTCGAAAAGGGGAGATTTAAATAAATATGAACCACTGAATGCTGATACGTGCAAACTTATTATGCAGCTACCGAAGCTGTTCTGAAGGAAACGTGGTTCTGATATTTCTCAAAAGATTCGTTTCTATTTTGCTAAAAATGGAAATAAAATCATTTACAGAGATGGAAAATGATAAATTCAGTCACGGAAAATGGTGGAAGTAAAGCAATTGGGAAAACAAAAAGAATGAACATAGAAATATCAAAATATTTACACCGCGATAACAATTTATATTGTACTTGCTAAATCCTTGAGGAATTGAAAAAATTCATGTTCAGAAATGAAAAATAACATAACATGAATAAATAACTATGCGATAATGCTATATCCCACTATATCTCCTAAAAAACAATATTAAGGATTTGATTTAAGAAACTCCGCGAAATCAGGCTCGTAAACCTCGCTTTGGTACCAGCTCCAAGTGAAACTCGTGCTAGTTAGTAAAATAAGCAGCAATACTTCAAAGGGAAAATTGATATTTAGTAGTAAATCATAGTTACGAGAAAAAAAAGCGATAAAAGGTTGAGAAAACAGTAAAGAAAAAGCAGAGCACATAGAATAAGCAAGTCTCAAAACAGGAGGCACAAAAGAGCAAGTTATCAAAACAAAGAGTATGAAATAGCTAGAGGAGTTGTTTTGAGGCTTCCTTTTCAGAGGTGTAACTAATATACTAATGCCTGAATGCATCATACGTAGTTACTATTTAGCCTTGGTGGATTGGGTATACTTGGATTTGAGGCGGAGGATTGCAGGAAATATCAAGCGTTTGCTGTTTTGATAGCAGTTAATTTCTGTCTTGTTATTGCTTTGAGACACGCATTTATGTGGTGTGACCAAGAAAGAGCGCTGGACGATCTGAGAACAATGTCTCGAAACGGTAAACATCAAGAGGAGCGCGTAAAATAAATTTAGCAGAAAATTTGCCGAAGGCCTCAGCTTTTTGGCCGCAGCAATATGGCAAATCCGTACTTCAAACACAACGAGACTGGAATAAACATAGCAATAAAGCGCCCCCAATTTACCGCCGTTTCAAACCATCGCACCGAGCTTTTTTACCGCTCTGGATTAACGCGGAATCTATTATTAACCTGAGACGAGTGGCTTTCAGAGAGCAGGTCTCCGCGAACAGATACGACCGTGAAATACTACATTCCGATTGCCTTTGTGCCCCGCGGAGATGAAATACAAGCCCTACACACGACTCGGCGCAAAAATGACGCTGAAAAGAAATTCATCGCTAATTTTAAACCTTCCGTGAAAGGTTTTGAGGCCTGTCTTCTCTCCAACGGAAACATCCTTTTGTCCGCCTTAAGAAATTCTGCACGACGCTCACAATGACTTTAAGACGCAAGCGAAATTTCGAAGCACTTTACGAGACGGGCAAGGGTCGAGGAAGTCTCGGAGCAGACGATGCTAACAAGAGGTGAAGAAACATTTCATCCGACGGAATAAGAGTGCAGATGAACGGAAAACGATGAGAAGTCGGATAAACGGGAAAATTGAAGAGAAACAGAAATGAACTGCTCATTTAGACTATACCAATGTATCACCATTTATTTGCCTATCTATATTATACGTGGATTACATTGGACAGCCGCAGGTGGGTCAACCCGCGCTGATTAGTGTGAAACGAGCATTAAATTTTCCCTCTTCCTAATAAAAACTATTCATTGTTTGAGGGAATAAAGAGCTGAATGCTCCATGTTACAATTAATCGAATTGAGAAAATATAATAAATATATAAAATAATACAAAAATATGTACGTCTGATTGCTTAGAAAAAGGAAAAAATGTGCTAATCCCGAAAAAGATAGCATGCGACCAGGTCGCAGATTCCTCACCTATGTGAACATTGGACCCCTGATATGGAGTAGGTGGAGAGATTTTATCCATCGAAAGGCCGTACGTGAATCTGTCAGGACATTCTTCAGTGTCGCCTACATTCAAATAATTTGACAGCGATATTGTATGGAAAAACGAATTCAATCACTCAATGAACTGAAAGACTTTCTACATTATTTTCACTGGCTGTCCTTGACATGATCCGGAGGTTAAATGATTTTAATTCTGACATTTGTTTTACAAATTTAGACAAAAAGACCGCAATGAACGTCCAAAACGGCCGAAGGCTCCTAACCAACAAATGTTCCAGCACAATTGTTTCAGCATCAATTCGAATTTATATACAAAAAAAATAAATCGGCAAAAAGGTGAAATTTCCCATTAAATCAGAACCTGGGGAATAGGGAAAATGTAGTTTATTTCCTATATTTTTAAAATTTTCTCTGATTTCAACACAATTAAGAAGCCTTTCTCTGATTCTCCCTCTTCATCATCTCGGGTTTGATCATACAATCGCATTGTGTAGCTAGTTATGAGTAGCGTGTGAAGTTTATTGGTATTAGGTTTCCACTTTCTCCAGCGTTAATCAAAGTATGAAATATTATCTGGAAAATAACACACTAAGAAATCTAAAAAGCAAACAATAACATCAATCAAGCTTCGTTACGGTAATAGTTTTCAAGGATATATACACCACATGTTCCACAATATTGCTTTAGGTTT
The DNA here is from genome assembly GCA_036926295.1 of Pachydiplax longipennis. Lineage (NCBI taxonomy): Eukaryota > Metazoa > Arthropoda > Insecta > Odonata > Libellulidae > Pachydiplax > Pachydiplax longipennis. The sequence goes on along the minus strand of JAVFKF010000004.1, from coordinate 68,677,099 downwards.
CGTAAGTTTAACTACAATACAGGGGAAAAAAGCACATAAGGTAGCAACATGGAGTATATGTGTTTTCCTCTATTTTTCAATTTTTTTGAGATTTAACCACGATAAATAAACTTTCCCTCATTCTAAATCTACTCTTCGCCAGATAGGATTGGTCATACATTCACATTGTGTGGTTAGTTGCGAGAATGTGTGCAGCTGATTACTGTTAGTTTTCACTTTCTCTAGACTTAATCAAGATATGAAATATTATCTGGTAAATTACACACTAGAAAATTTAAAGAGCAAACAATAACATCAATCAAGCTTCGTTAAGGTAAAAGTGAACACGGATCCGCAGGCCATATATTCCACATCTACAGCTAAGCAACTTCACTATTCAAACCGAATCGCTTAATGAAGGAAAGAGCGGAGTGCACGTGATGGAAAATGCTCTCAAGAACACAAATCGTTTCCGTGGAAATAACGAACTAGATAAACCTTTTCGATACCCACTGATTTCTAAGTTTATTGCATCGACCTTATTCCTTGATGAATAGCACACACACCTCGACGTTAGAAAGGCGGTTCATTTCGTGGATTAGCAATCGAAGAGTTCGATATTTCGCAAATTCAGACAAAAGAGAAGCGAATTACACCGCGCGGTTTGCAGCGGTGGCGCAAAATTTCACACGTGCACTGCGGAATTGCAATCTAATTGGAGGAGAAAGTAACTCCTTTGAAAAGACCAAAGCGCCTTCGATTCCGTAACCATTCGATCCATCGAATTCCCACCCTAATTAGCCAAAAGCAAAGGCTTTCGAGCGGTCAATTATAAACGGAAGTAGAGAGCGTAATTAAAGCAACGGCTGAAAAAAAAGCATCACTTGTCTCATTAAACGGTGTGAAATACGCTTCGCCCGGCAGGGGAACCCGCGGACCTTGAAACACTCTTCGATTGCTCGATTAACTCTTGTATTCGAGGCTTATCGATACATCGATACTCTCGCATCTGAGTCCTATCGATATATCGATTCTCACCTTCGATTTACGGATAAAAGCTTTTCGGAAAGCACTTTATTCATTGCGCTGGGAAGACAAGAGGAATAAATAATAAACTGGATGCGAGCATGACAAATCACATGTTAAAACTCGGAAGTAATCCTAATCAGCCACGTTTACGGTGGTCATTTATGTCGGAATCAATGCTGAAAAGACCCTCCCGCGTCTCTGACAAAACTAAGATTAACTTTAACCATAAAAGACATTTTGTCCACGAAAAACTTCAAAACTTAACTCTTTCTATCAGTTGAGGATATTGAATGACGTCAACGCGGAGTCGACGCAAGGTTAGTTACATCTTCAAAATTACTGCTGTTGGGCTTTTACTCGCCTTTGACTCTGTTAGGAAAAGAAGTTCACAAAAACAGACTCAAAGAGTGCTTACAATAAAATGAAAAATAAAATCATCAAAAACAATAAGCCATGTTTGATAATAAAGCGAATAGAACTCAAGTGTAAATGTATCCTACATATATATACATTGTAGTTCAGTTATAATAACAATTATACATTCATTTCATCACAAATTAATAAAACAAAAATCAACTTAAACTGAAACTCGGTTAAATTCGAATTCATATAAAAAGAAAAACGATGAAATATTCATCTACATCGCCATTGATTTTAATTATGTTCTTATAATTATAGTTATTAACACTTCTTCAATTATAGCTTTATAATTGCTTCCCTAGATAGGAAGGTTTAAAAACAACTTTTACGGGTTAACACACAACTTCAATCTAGATTTCGACGCACAGCGTCATCATAGGGTACATAAAACATAGCAACAGTTACACATACAGAGTTACTCCCTTTCCTCCTCTTACATAAAAGTGACTATTTCTAAGTTTTACGCACCAGATGATGAAGCAAAGTGTCGAAACCTAGGCCATGGAAGATTAAAGCTCAGTAGTAACGGGACAAAATTGTGTTTTTATTCCATCAATCCAGAGTATCTAATATTAAAGATTTCATAAACCCAATATTCTTCGCTTTCTTTCACAACCAGTCGCACATCCCAGATAAGTGTACAAACACGTTATCGAATTGTATAAGGTGGAAATAAAATCCACAGAAACGTGCGAACGTAATTAGAAAGTATTTCCTGAAAGCTCTCACATTGGGCGTAAAATTCCATTTTCCTTCCATCACCTGCTCCCGGGTTTACGTAATGACAGTTGCAATTACAAGCGGAGGCGACGGCCTTGAGAGTTCTCCCTTAATCTCTTTATATCCTCCACTTAACGGCTCTGCGCCAAAAGGTCCTTCTATTCTCTGGAAGCTGCCACTGCGGCTTCTCTAAATAATGCTCCTCGGCAGAGTATGGCAGACATTTCATCACGTAGCCGACCGGTTTCTTTTTATTCAAACAGCCGCAAACCGACGGGGGCCCTAAGTTTAAAAGCTTTTGGCGATTTGGAGGCCCTCAGAGACGAAGATGGAGAGAGGGCTAAAAGAGGGACTTGGATTGACGCACGGAACAACTCCTATAACTAGAACTCAAGGTTATGCGAAGATAGCACGCGGCGACACAAACTCCAAATCATTGCATGTGCTTGGGGTGATCCGAGAAAATTCAAATGTCTGAAGGAAGTGGTTTGACGAAAAATCGAAATATCATAAGAAGTACAATGTAAAGAAATATATCTTTTGTAGCGCAGTATTCGATGGAAGATTTTGCGTTACTGAACATTAATATGCTGAAATAGCAAAAATGTCCACGAGAAGAATTTAAAGTACTCCCATGGCCCTGAGGTTTCAAACTGGCAAACCAATCCCAGAATATCGAGTAGTGACAAAGCCTGACCAAGAAACGAGTGAGCAGGGCGGTCGCCCGGGGCGCCGAGGTTTGGGGATGCGCATGATATTAATCCGAAGTAGATATGACCTTCGCGTATGATCATTCTATGGGGAAACCATTTACAGAACAGTTAAACAGGTAATAGTCACTGTGTACATGAACCTCACCTTAATAGTTTAATTAAGAGATGATATTTCATTGTAAGAAATTTAAACTGAAATAAAAATTACGCTTATTAGGAAGTTTTGCGATAAATTTTTGTAGTAATAATATCGATTGACAAATGTTCTGAATTAATCGATCGCAGCCAATAATAATCGCCCATTTTTAGGGTAAATTCGCATTCTTATAATCAAATCTTTCCTCGTGCCACACGCCGAAAGGCGGCCTGCAGGGTAATATGTTTATTACTAAAATAATGTTTGAAACTATTTTATTAGTTTTAATGTGATTAGATGAGTGCGACTAGAGATTATTAGTACCTTAAAAGACACATTTCTTATGAAACCTCTTTAATGGACACCAAAATATATCTCTTGAATAAGTAAGAAGTCTTTCGTAATGAGCGTTTTTAAAGTACGGAAGGGCCTTGCATGACTCCATGATCCTCAGTAATCCGTCGACGCCCTGAGAAGAAACAACAGTTCCCTATGGTAAATGGTTTCTTGAACCATATCGCCGAAGAAAACTACTTCCGTACATAATTTATAATTTCCCTGCCTTGGCGAGAATCAACAAAACCTCGGGCTAACTGAGTTTCAAAGATTGGGCACATGAGCAAAATCTGGCATTCAATATTCAGCCATGCTTATCCCAGGTAGAATAGCTCCGTGGAAGATGACGGGGAAAAGGGCGGCGGAGGGTGAAAGGAAGTCTGCATTATTAATCGTGTTTCGTCCGATGAACTCGAACACACTATGCTTGTTTGCGGATAAATCGCGCGCAAGTCAACAAGTGGCTCAATTTCTATGCAGATTCGAAACAAATGAGAAATTCTCCGATACAGGAGGCGATCCGAAGATCAAAGAGGCGAAGGAAAAGTGACGCTGCAACTCGGATTCGAGAGACTGCTGAAACGGATCTAGAAGCCACTTATCCGCATGTTACCTAATTCGAGCGAAGATCAAAGCTGGAATTCGGAAAATACGACGGTATTGACCTATAATCTATGGTTTCGGACGGAGTGGCACGTGTCCGAAAGTGGCACTCGTGACAAATTATTGCGTTAACCAATAGTTGCCACGGATACTTTCAAAACAAAGATGTCTTTTTCAAAATAAAATCTGAAAATCATGTATCTTGCGCTTTCAAGAGAAAGTTTGATTCACTAAATATCATTACAATTTACTATGCTCGAAATCGTTGATTTCCATGAATTAAATGCTGTGGGTGATCTACTACACCTTATCTGGCACAACAAAGTTATAATGAATACGAATGTAGGATCAGATATTTAGTCTTGTTTAGATTGTATTTTGTTTCGTGAGATTCCAAACAGGCAAGTCTGACTGAGGATAAGCAAATAAGCTCCTACTTTGAATAAAAATATTCAAATCATTCAGGATAATTTCCAATATTATTGAAGAATAATACTAATTTTTTAACTTAGTCACAACATTACAGTCTACAATACCCCTAATTACACGTTCGACAAGAATTTTTATATATCAGGAGTTACAAAATTTATATTACAAGATGAAGTTCTAAGGTAGAAACCTCGAAGATACTTTTCTAGTGACGAAATAAATAACGCATTTAATTTATCTGCTGAAGTGAAATATGGAGTAATTCCATCTTCACGGTAAAGGAAAAAGTACATATATCCTCTCGTTAGTTTCACTGTAATGATGTAAATCACCAGATAAATGTCTTTACTAAAAAAAACACACGATGGCATGATTTTCTACACTAGGGTAAGGTAAATACACATACATATCATGTAAGTCATGATGTAAAAAAGGGAGGAATAGCCATCTTAATCTTAAGAAGGATAAGAGAGTGGTGTGGAAGAGATGTCAGTAGAAAGCACGAAGCCAGAGAAAATCCGGTATTTGCTGATATTTTTCCCATTTCAGTGTTACGTAATCACAGTTATATCTACTGGCTGTATATCCGGGACACTAGCGTCATCATCCAATAATACGGATGAAAGAATAGGAAAAGAATAAGATAAGAGGAGAAAAATCTACTAAATATATTCCCGAATTTATTATTACTATGCTTGCCATTGTGCCACAGCAAGTTATAATTTCCTTATAAGACAGGGATGATGTAACGTGTTTGTTCTCTTATCGACCTCATGCTTTGTCGGTTCATAAAAATCACTGTCTTCGTTTTAGAAGTTTTCCCAATCTGGCAAAATTAGCATCTAAAAACATAGAAACAGCTACAGTAGATTTCCATCCTTTTATAAAAATATTTTCGACCACAAATATTTGTAACCCGCTTCATAAACCTTTTATTTCTCTTTCCTCTTCCGTTCTTGCGTGTTTATTCCTAATCTATGAATGAATGTAGATAATTATGAAAAGGTTACTTATTAGTTGAAAAAAGCCCGAAAGACGTCTTTAATTCTTATATAAACCGATTTCTAAATTATTAGCGTTAACAAAGGAAAAGACAAAAAAAAATTTCCGCCTTTCCGCCATGAAGTTAACAGAAAGTGATTAAGTTCGATGCGGTCCTACCATGAACAGATTGCGTAAGAATTACGATATAATTGATTGATTTTCGAAACAGCTGATGCAGAGATCGAGGCAAATATCACAGACACGGTCACGGAGAATGGACGTCTTCGACAAACGCATCGGCGAGCACGCCATCCTGTTTTCGAGAAACACGACACTTTTCCTCGGCAGAGTCGAACGAAAATCGAGGAACGCAAGGCCTGCCGTGATTTCCAAAAGGTCCTCAACGTCGATGGCCACCGCCTTAACAAAGCGGAACCGCAGAGAAGCCTGTCGAAGGTCCTGAGAGAATGAAGGGCAAACACACGTGGGGACGGAGAAATGAAAGGGAGCGAATTCCACGGGAGAAAAGTTTTAAAAAGTGTATAAAGGAGGGTCAGAAGGAGAAAGGTAAGGAAACGGTAGGAAGTGCGTGGGAGACGGGAGGAATTTTTGGGAAGTTTTTAAAAAGGCCCGGAGGCGGAATAATGGGAGTTGGCAAGAATCTCGGGAGAGTGGATAAATGCTCAAAGAAAGCAAAGAGGACAGAAAATTGCGAGATGAGGGACAAGGGAATGAGAAAAGGGTTTCCAAATCCTAAAGCATCGAGAGGGCAAATCCGTAAAGAAAGAGGGTCTGACCTGAGGTAAAGATGCCAGAGGATATCTTGGAGTGGGAAGGAGCTTCTGCAATCCACAAGTTCCCACTATGTGGGCTCTGACGTACTTCAAAAGACGGCTGAATCAATAATGATTGTTTCTCTAAATATATTATTAAATGGACATATCTTTCTTACAGTACATGATATACCAAAGTACTTATATTTTCCTCGCAAAATTCATCCTATCTGACGGTAAGATTACATAAGACAGAATAATCTTTTATGGTGATGAATTATTGGATATGATGTACTGGAGTTATTAAGAGACTTTCAGATATCTTTGGGTAGATAATTTATACAATTTAAATTCTTTAGTTGAAATTACCTTCATTACGATATCATCATGGTATAAACTTATTTTTACCTCAAACTGCTAACAAGGATCTTGGTAGAGCACATGCTAATATTTGGCAAAGAAAGAAAGAGACGCTACCGAGTTTTACTAGAGCTCAATAAAAAGAACTAAAGGGAAGCCCAAAGTTTAATAATATGTAGCAATACCTAGCTTTTTATTATGAGAGAATATTGAAAATGAACTAAGTAAATAGAATATCTTTCAGAGCAGATTTTCAGAGAACGGAAAAGGATCTTCATTCAATACGAAGGTCGAATAAAAATTATTTCGAAGACAAAATTAAAGTAACATAGCCGAGATAATATCTCCTTATCTATCAAATCTTCTCTTTAGAATTAGCATTGAAGAATTTTAAGTTAATTATTTATATTTAATAATTTAATATAAATAATTATTTTCGTTCAAAAATTATGGATGATAGAGAATATGAAAAATTTAATGCAAAATTCAAGAAAAACACCAAGAAAACGTCGTTCATTTGAAGCAATGTTGATTTACTACTACAAATTTAATCTGAGTAAAAAAGTGAGAAAATTAGCTCTGAAGATAGAAAATTGAATATCTCCAAGAAATTCTACAAAACTTCATTCAATATTCGATAGTATAAAATTTCAATATATTATAACATATTTCTCGCATAGTTTACAGCTGAATCCTGCCCTGATCCTTTTTTCTCCTAATATACCACACATAATACTTAATAACAAAGAAAATCGTTTGTAACAGAAAACATAATTCCTAAATCAATGCTCCAAACATACAAACGGTCGATCTGCAGGTCGAGATACACTACTATCACCAGTTCATCAGAAAGGGCGAATCCATTTCCACTTGTGCAGCTGAGGCCATCAATGCCTCGTTATGCGAGAAAGATGGAGAAAGAGAGAAAAACGGGCGCAATCATCCACTTGGGTGAAAGAAAGCAATAATAAAAGGAGCAAATAAAACAGTCCGCAAAGTGACTGCACACCCTGTGAAGGCCGGCACACACACACCTGTCCCCAATAACTAGCGCCACCACTCCCACACGGGCAGAAAATCCTGACTCAAGTGGACTTCGCATCTGCCGCAGCTGCCCTCTTCTTCAAAGGAGAAGCGCCTCATATTTACCAAAGAATCCGTCGCCATTTTACACATCCTTACCTGCGAAACCGCTCTCTGGTAAGTAACAAGAACATCTCAGTGGACTAGAAAACATTTTGTCGGTAGTAACTCCGTTAAATGTCGAATTTGCGATCTCCAATTCCTAAGTTAAGCACCAGGTGTTCTTTGCGGAATGCCAATCAACTAAAAAACAATACTTAGTATTTTCCACATTTTTTATGTAAACGACCGCTTTCAATCATAACAATTATCTTCGGGTTTTGAGAATAAAGTACTAAGTATTGTTTTAAGTCGGTTCCGAAGCTGATCTAATCTTCGGATTTCTTTCTTACCTCCAATTTCAAATTTTAGACCAAAGTAAGAAATCACGAGCTGTGGGTCATGTCTTTCGACGAAATTTTTTTCAAAGTATCCAGCTGATGATAGACGAAAAAGAACAAATATAACGATTAATTATACCTAAAAATAAGCAACTTATTCTCACCGTAACACCCGTTCCGAATCAAAAACCTTCTATTTTAAAGCAGAAAGCAACCAGCAGAGAGAATTTATATTTTCCTGAAAAACTGAGCGTTACTCGGAACAAGGAAAGATTTTTTAGATAAGGATATGTTATGCGAATCTAACTTCAACTATTAAAAAAGAATTTACTGCAGATAAGAATCGTTCTAACATTTTACAGGCAACGCTTAAATGTTTTACACTGAAATATGACCTCAGAGCGATTTGGAAACTTCTTTCGGTTTGAGAAAAGCGAAGGGCGGTCCCCCGTTTCATCGTACCGTCAAATTATTTTGTCGATTTTTTTCTGGGGAAACTCTCCCAGCTGACTGAGTTCAGTCAGTTGGGTGAGGGCCGACAGGGTTCGTTTAAGGGTACCCTAAGAAAAGTAGCAGGAGGAAGGGATCCATGCAAGTTCTGAAGGACGATGAATCGGACTTATCTATAATCTATATCTCTACGCCATTAATTTTCTATATTTTCTAGAGCTTATCTTCCCAATGCAACCAAATTCCACCCGATTTTCAGAGTTCAAGTTCAACTTGGTTTATATCAAGTTCAATAATATTTGTATTACGGTTTTATTTACCTTCAGCCGATAATATTGAAGAGGATAATTGGAAGATAATTTAGCCATCGAAAATTCAGAGATAATAAATCTGAAAAATATTTTATCACCAAATTTACACTATTAGGAATTCCGCGAATAACAAAGAAGTAAAATACTTCCCATTCGTAATAAGGATACTTAATTTGAAAATACTTACGAAGATAAATTGAAGCTATAAAATATCCAATGTTACTTTGAAACTCAAAATATACTTTAAGCAATTTACAGTTTCGGGTTCCTAGAGAGAACTTCCCATGGTTCCTGCAAATAAGAGGCAGCATTCATAAAAATAATACGATGTCAATCGACGTGAAATCACTAAAATAACCAATTTAAAAGAGAAATTCGCAGAATTCAAACTGTCGCCTTCAACTTTGCGAAAGAGCACTACGTTGAGAGAGAAATAAAATAACTTTCAACAAATTAAATACATCCTCTCTCACAGGAATCAATCAAGCTGCTCAGCAAAAAGATGAAAACGAGCTTAAAAAGTCAAAAATAGTAGCGAGATGGGAAGTCTGGTTGGGAATTCCCTTCACCACGTCTTGGTTTCCCGGAAACAGACGTCGACTTTCAACAAATGAGCAATGTAATCGGCTTATTAACGCCCATAAAACGCTCTCTTAAACTCGCCCATGTTTTCTTCTCGCTTCCGACAAATTAAAGACGATAAGTGTCTCTCCGGAGGGAAACGATAACTTATTAAAGACTCGAGGAAATAGTTTCTATAGAATCCACGATGGAGACATTACCCTTTAAATGTATTTCCCCCGAGAATCTCATCGAATGGGTCTCTTTTTTTTATCCCTTCCGAGAAGCATCACTCGAAAGGAAAAGTTTCTCGGAGCACATTACACGCATCTGAGTTGGACAACTTTGAGAAGTGGCGCCCGAAAGGCGAAAACATGTCGTTTTGCCAGAGAAGGATATGGGGAAATGAAAAGGAGGAAATTTATTCGAAAAGGTGAATTCTGAATAGAGAAGAACGTAGGTAGAAATGGGACTCGATATGGGAATAAGCCATGGACGGTCTTTGCTTCCTTACGGGTTCTCCTTTCAGCAGAAATCGCTTTCGAATGATTTAGCTCTAATTGCTTTACAATACTCATTTCGAAATACCATCCCATGCGTTGTAGAGATTACTACAACGTATATCCCTCTGGTTTTCCCTTCATATGAATTCATTGATATTCTCCTGATTACTGATTTCCGTCCAGTTCACACCTTACCCATGTGTTTTCTACTCCTATGATTCCTAAATAGACGGGACGTTTAACGTTAATTATTTTCGGTGAAAGGGATATTATTAAGAAGTAATTAATAACAAAAATATTTTCTAACATCTAGGAATAATTTGATCGTACTTAAACATATAATAAACCCTAGAGGAATAATAGGATTACCACTTATTAACGGAAGACTTATCACAAAGTACATCACTACTCGCACCTTACATAAATGAGAAACATGCCTAAGGCAGGATAACAAATTTACACATTGGAATCAGAAATTAACGATTATGCAAAATTATCTGGTAAGATAACTCAATAGAGAGTCCTATTTCATAACTTGACTTTATATAAATGTTCAAACTATTTCGGTAACACATATTCCTGTATGTGAGAAGTGGCTTCTTGGCAAAAGACTACAAGAAGCCATAAAGTTAAGTAAACGGTGCGTTACATAAATAGCGCAAAAGTAACAAACATCTCTCAATACACGCAAAAAGAAAGGAGACTAAAATTTTATTTAAGTATTACACACACAATTGCTACGATACAAACTTTACGCTCAGGACTAGATACACAATAATATTAGGCATATAATTTAAAATAGTTAAATATCCCTCATCCATGACAGGTTAGTTTACCATCGCAGCGGGAAACAGCACTGATTTCTATGGCGAGCTTCGAATTATGTTTGAAAAACTGACCTTCCGCGGAAAGTGTCAGCTAAATAAGCACATCGCAGCCACTCCATTAGCCGCACCGCAGTGATATTGAACGGCGATCCACTCGTGCTTCCAATAAAGCGTTCAATCAATCAATCAACCCCTTCGGCAAATACGTGAGCCGCGAGAATTTCGCGGAAGTTGAGAACGATATAGGCGCGGACGTCGTTTAGGTGAGATAGGACAGTTCTGTTGACGCTGTGCAGTCTTCGTGATTAGGGCCTTCTGATGGTCAGCAGGCGAGGGAGGACGTGTAAACCAAGGAACGAGATAACGAAAGGCGGGGAAATTCATCTCCACAAATGTGGCCATCATCCATCTTCCAGTCGGGGGACAATGCGGATGGCTCGGAAAGTAGTCTTTCTTACATCAGCGGGAGATAAGCTACACAAATGCCCATCTGTTGATGCTGCGAAAATACAAGAGATAAATACGTACCTAATATTCTAGGTTTGGAAAATACGCGTCTTCATAAATATTACTCTTGATAAGGGTCGTATATCACTGCGTCGAATATGATGATCCGAATGTCAACGTATGTCTGTCTTCATTTACGGATCAAAGAAATCGAAAAAAAAACATTCAGAGGAATAGGTTGATTATGACCCAAAGAGAAAACAGTTGAAGTCAATCATTTGAAAACAAAAGCGAATAGTCGTAAGTTGCAAATTAAATGCGTAGAACAATATTTCAGAATCCTTTAACAAATGATTTAAAAAAATTGGTCAAGAACAATTTCTTGTGCTCTGAAGTAATTCTGGTTTGCTATGAAGAGAAAAAATATTGAATGAATTTATCGAGACTATAAAATCTTTGAATAGATTTTTCGTTTCCAGTTTCTTCATCTACAGAGATGTAAGTGTACGTCTATCTCCTCCATTTCCGTATTCCCTTCTGATCTCCAATAACTATTATCAGCCACATATGATACATTGAGCAAAAATGAACCTTCCTCTTTCGCAAGAGACGAAAATGTATTGATAGGATATAATAATTAAACTTCCGTAATCCGAAAATTCCCGTGGATTCGAATATACTGTTTTCAAGGATAAGGAATCAACGAAACGAAAACGAACATTCACCTTCGGACAGGTTTCGAACCCGAATCCTCATCGACGAAACCCCTCTTCAATAACCTATAGCTTTCATTCATCCAAGCAAACCTCAACATTCGAGGGGCATTCACCGATAGGGAGTAAGCATAATTATTTTCCTCGAAGATGACAGAAGGAGCCTCATACCTTACGCAAGGATGATGTATAAGGGAATACATTTTCAGACGGCATTTTCTCATTATTTAGCCGTTCGTTTCCCGCGTCAGAGGCCAACTCTGGTGGCGCTCAATTCAATCCACGCATAATTGGTTAACCCAATTAAGTGGATGTTTGCGAAACGGAGCGGGAAAGCCCCACAACGGCTCATTATTCCCCTGGGAAACGAAATATGTCTTATACAAGGCGTGAATTACGGCCGATTTGGAGAATGGGAAGACCTCACATTAGGATGATGTTGGAAACAGTCGGAAAAACTCAAATGTGGCTTTACTTTATTGTGCAGGTGAAGGAAATCACAATCAAGGATCGATCACTAACCGTGGTGATCGGTCTCAATATATTTTAGAATGTAATTTATATTATGCACTATATATTTTTTTTAGTAGAAGTTCGAAATGAGAGCTTAAAGTATCCTATTGCGTTTTGCTCCTTATTTATTGCTTTTCAAATTTTAGTTTTCATTCAGAATTAAAATAATAAAGTGGAGTTTTTGTACGCCGAGAAGCTTGAGTCAACACGTAAGTCTGCCGAATTAGACAAAAGTTAGCAACGATCAGATGCTGTATTCTTTATTATTTTTAGAGAATAATTACACAAAGTCTATGAATATTTTTCGGGCATTCAAATTCTCAAGGGTGCAAGGGAATTTTCCTTCAGAATGGGCAAAAGGCAAGGAAGTGAGCTTTACGAACTGCAATCATCACTTTCAGACATTCATTGTCTATGTTTGACATACACGATAAACAAAACCCCACGCTGCACCTATGGGCAAATTTTAAAAATCATAGGCCGTTGGCGCAAGGACAATTTTGAGGACCAAGTAAGAGAAAGATCACCTTAAAGAAACGACAAACCTTTTTTGGGTCCCCCATAGGTGAGGCCCTCAACTAACTTCTGGCAACAGGGCGAATTTCGTCCCTGGCTGCACTCCATTTCTTAATGGTAGACTAGCTCAGGTGTAAAAATCACTTGTACGCAGGGAGAAAAATCAATCAATTTAACTTCGTAATATGAAAACGTAGATAACGAGATATCACCGTAGAAACCGAAGGTATTTGGCTTAATTGCAGATGACGGAAACGAACGGAACACCCGCTGTGGAGATAAATTTTACATGATTTCGATGTCGTGGCGTTAAAAGAAACGCCACATTAAGAAGTATCAGATTCGAGAACAGCTGTAATTTCTTAGTCGGATAATGAGGAGCCAATGAAGATGTCTTCTCCAACTCCTCTCTGGCAGCTCATTAACGCTCGTGACTCGACAAATATTTTCAGTCATGCGAAACCCTTCCGTTCGGCAGAACCGAAATTATCAGATGATAAATTCTTATGAGATGCAAGGCCAGATCAAGCGAGGAATTGGGAAAGCGCTCTCATTTATTTCTTATTTTCAGTACGATTGATAAGTTATACATTAAGACCAAAGATTTTGATCCACTCCGAAGAATTCGACACCAGGGAGATAATTTCCTGATAAACACAACATAAAAAGAAGGGTGTAGAAGATAAAGGATATCAAATAAAATTAATATACTCATTCTCTGAGTCATCTAGGGAGACAAGAGTAATAAAAGCCGCTCTACCAATCATTAGCCGCATTATCTATCTTCGATCTCTTAAGTGCAGGGACTCTTTCTTGACCTACTCCTCACTTGAAGGACGAAGAAGAGGAATGGAAACAAATTAATATTCCAAAGGGTATCAAAAGGAATCGAAAAGAATATTCAGAAGGTTATTCAAAATATCAACGCTACGTGCTTGTTAAGTAGATGACACAGTAGTTGAAAATGAAGTTCTCAAGAACACACGAGTCTTAGAAAATCGTAATTGAAAGCCTATTGATATTCACAAGAAAAAATATGATATTTCAGGAATATTTATTTGATTGCATGATTTTTGATAAAGTTACACTGAATATCCGAAGAAATATCCATTTTTCAGCACGATGAACAAATAAGGATCAGCGTACTCAAGCTCAAACCTCATTTTACTCAAGGGAGAACAGAAAAAATGTAAATACTGTGTTCTCTCTGCAACACCATAACTTTCCAAAGGATAAATTCCGACAAACGCATAATGTTGCGAATATTTGTATAAATCCGATCTGTGTAATCCGAAGTTACGATGGTGCTCTATTAAATATCGGCGGTAAGATAATGAAACTGTGCCCAATGAAAATGAAGTAACTTGGTTCCGTTAGGGAATCATGATACTTATTACGAGGTTTAACTGTGTTTTCGATTCGCAGAAACCCTTCAGAAGAGTTCAAAATATCTCTAAAATACGGATTGAAATGGGACAGGGTATGGAAATGGAAGAGACACCCCCATCGCAGGTAATAGCACGTCACAGTAAAGTCGAAAGTCACATGGCCTTGCTCTAGAAAGCGCGATCGAGTGCGTCACTCCCCGGATATACATGCCCTCATGAAGGAGGCTCTATTTTTTATCTGCGGGAGCAAGGGGCGGAAGATAGGGAATGGAAAACGTTTCGAAACCGGTAGCCCACGAGGCGACGACCTCTATACTTGATTAGGCCCAACTAGAAAAGAGCCAGATCTAATAGTGAGTGCAAGTGGGTCGCCTGGTGATTATAATTCGACGGAACATGAATACATAGGTTGGAGAGGTTAAGGGAAAATCAAAACCACGATTCTCCGCGACTTATGGTTCACGCTTTTTCAAACACGATTCTGTATCTAAATCAATACCTTAAAAAATGATTTATCAGTACTTAAGAGTGATAAGACACAATTTGCGTGTTATTTAAGAATTTTCTACAGGGATATAACCTTCCATCCCTTTCAATAAACGTAATGCTTTCAAGCATACTTGTTAGATTTCCATCATAAGTTTAACACTTAAGTATAGTTTATTCAACGTTGAAAATATTTACATAATTATACAAAGAAAATATACGGTACTTAAAATATATAAATAATTCCTTATTAACTAGTAGTGGCATTTCCAAACCACTTAATTGTTAAAAGTAATAGATGAACTTATTTGAACAGTGGCACTTACAATAAACACTATATAAATAGCAGCATTATCTCTATTGATTATTATGGGTTAGATGGAAGAGGAGATTTATAGCCTCAATCTTACCCTAATAAAGAAGCTATTCAATTATTCATTCTTATAAGCTTATCTACTAGATGAATCCTCTTCCGAGTAAATCCTCTCCAACGCTTCAAATTCCGCTTTATCACCTCTTCGATCTCATCTCACAGCAAGACCTATCTACTTTCCCATTTATCTGTTTATCATTCACATTCGTAAACAATAACTTAGTTCTCAAGTAAAAGTGAGTAATTACACGCTCTAATGACTATTTTCCTCTCCACCCAAATTATCATAAAATTACATCAATAAATACCCATAAGATATGATTTGAAAATATTTAAATAAAAATTACATGTATGAGCTAAGTTTTAATTTTTCTCAAGAGTTCTCGAGTGGCCTCAGATTGACGGGAGACGAGGAAACACGACAGCTAAATTCGAATCTCATTGAGAAACGGGTAGAAGTACATTTAAAAAGGCCGTTCATAATTTCGATGTCAAATCAACATACCATACCATACCATGCCTTCCGACAAACGTTAACAACAAGAACGTACTTGATGATCTGTTTCCGCATATTATTTCCATAACGAAAATAAAGGTATTCAGTGAAATGGCTATTCAACGAAAGAAATACCTCATGTAATTACTATAAAATGAAGCGCGTAGAATTCTGTATGAACCTTGCAATTAGCCAAAGAATTTATGAGAGATAACCTGTTCATCCGTTGTGTTCGTCAAAATGAAAATTGTCGCCTGAAATACGTGGAAAAAGCATAAAGCATGAAATGCATAGCGACTACATTCCATCAAGTCTTCCGTCTTCCTCATTAGCTCGCACAAGGACATTTTTTCTCCTAGAATAGCCCAGAGACTGTAATGGACATCTTGTTAGAGTAGAAGCAATACGGCTGAGTCCCTAAAGAAAGATCTTCCAATTACGAAACAGGAGAGGACGACGATGGACATCGAAAATTGCTAATGTACCAATTTACCTGATAATTTTCCATTATTTTTGTTAACTCGGAAAGAGCCATAACTTTTAAATGACGAACTTCCAATGTGAATAAAACTGGAAGCAAAGCGAAGTGACACTTGGTGGACTTCGTGTATCATAGGAGATCTTTATCAAAATAGAGTTTCCTATTAAGTTTGTCTTTTCAATTAGCCCCATAATTGGAATGCATACCTATGTATCCATTTTCATCTTAAAAAAAAACATGTGGCGTATTTATTAAGCAAGGCATTGCTCATATCGCTAACTCACAAGAGATGAAATTAATTCCCACTAGATGTTATTCTATAGTGAAAAGAAGAGGAAAAATTGCTAACTGGATGCTAAGGAAAAAGAGAGAAAAATATCGCCAAGTCTCTTGCTTTTCTTAATGATAAGTGTATTTTCAAAAACTATTTGAGATTAGGCATAGAAGAATATTTGGCTACGTAGCAGCCGAATATATTTATAAGACGGCTGAAATTAATTAATGAACAAATTTGATCAATTTTTCAATAATTATTATAATGGTTCAATGTATTATACCACTAATTGTATTTATTAAATCATGATTAGTACGAAAGCTAGAACTAATCACCGTAAAGGTTTAAAAAAAGTGAAAACCCGAAAGCCATCACCGACTTCATGAATTGAATGATTTTAAAAGAATCTTAACTGAAAAACTATTATTATTAATTTTAAGAATATATATTCTCTCAACACAGTGGTAGAAGGGAATAAAAATAGGCGATCCTTATGGCCAAGAAACAACCCATGGTTATAAGATTGAACAATTGATAAGGTAAAGACGGTAATACCGGAAAATTAACACTGAATTATTTTCATGCTCAACTTCTTCCGAGATGCTTGCGTCGTAATAATTTGAAGTCCTACTCGTCTTCAATTATGGAGCACTAATCGAATGCATAGCATTAAATCTGAGTAGCCTATCTGCTCTCATCGGAGAGAAAACAAAAAGCCATCCCAATAATTCATCCATCGAGTTTGGAAGTCACAAATCGAGCGTGAAGGGCGTCCAAAAAAATGAAGAACGAAATCGCGTCGACCGCAAAGGAAATTCGTCACGAATAGGATGGAGATGAAAACCACGAAATGTGTGAGCATAAACGGGGAAAGCCCGTCCTGCGACGGTTAATGCCCTTAAATCACATCAGATGACACACACAGAGAAGCAGAGTCATGCATTCACGAGGAAAAACCGATTCCGTCGAAATTCGAAAAAATCGAAGGAAATAAATTTGATGAAGGCAATGACTACTAAGAGGAAAAAGACAGAAAATTCTTCTTCGCAAAAAATCATAACCACTTTTGCGAGTGAATGATTAATGATTCGTTGGACATGGCCAATGACAAGAGTCATAAAAAGCGGTTCAGTGTAATCAGTAGCAGTTGGCCAAATTCGTCGAAGTATATAAGAGAAGCCCATTAACATCTGACTGGATTAAAAAAACAGTGAAAAGATTAATTTAAAAAAGCCCACGTGAGGACTCCTGTCCCGATGCAAACTATTTCTACTCTGAAAACTATGAAGTTGCATGTTTCGTAAATGAATCAGAGGATGTTACTTCCAATAGTAACCGTTGATAACGAAAATTTTTTAGATAAAAAAATGAGGCTCAAAACTTCTATATCTACATATTTACCCTGCTAGTTCTTTTTAGGCGTGTGGCGGAAGAGTAACTTAATATAGTAGTTTATATCAATGCCCATTTCAGTACTATCAGAGAGTACATTTAAGACTTACTTAATATAAAATACCACAAATTAGAGAGTACAGCGCAAATTAATTTCCGTGGAAAAGCTAGATAATTAATTCCGTTAAATAAAGCACACATCATACGCTGAGGAGAACACAAAATAAAGTCGATTTTCCAAATAAATTACTAATATAATTATTTATCAATCATTACACTTAGTAAATAATACATATAAACTTTCAATCTACACAGACGTTTATTATTAGCTGTTTAAATCTAGTCAATACATCATTTCTTCACACAATATCCCCATATTTCCCAAGGTGCTTGGTATAGTAAGCGAGTATGCGACCATCCTCATATGATGTACGACCCCAAAGTGCACTCTGTTTTCGGTCGTAAAACTCAGGAACTAAACGGACAAAACCATGAATATGATTGGAGCTAACGGCCGGGGAACACGATCGCCACACTGTCCCTTTCCACGTTCCGATAACCCTTTATCAAACTCAATCTCGAAATTAATTACGTCTCTTGTCGCCCCTGAGAATCGTCGGAAGCTTGAAAGTCAAACCGAAGCCTGGCGATACAGCGAGTGATAATGTAGCGAAAAAAGGAATGAGTTTGACTGCAGCGTCATTCACGACCGCAGAATGACGGAGAATTATTCGCGTCTTGAGAGCACCGCCAACTAATCCATCAATGGCGAGGATATTCAACGGATTGAGAATAAAAAGCGTTCGATATGTGTCAATCCTGCGGAAGGCGATTCTCTTTTTTTCCATAGTCGCACAGATGGTCTGCTAACGAGTCAGATGCACTCCCTCCCACAGACACACAAAAAAGGAAAACGTCTAAATTACCCATTGGGCGTTTGGGAGATTTTCCAGCGACGCGATTCATGAAGACGTCATCCAGTCGACACTTACCTGGAAAGAGAGAAAAAACGAACGATTAAAAAGTTGCATTAATCAAAACCTTATTGAGCGATTTAAAAATGTTGCGGAACTAGATTAGTGAGAGTGATCGATCAAAATCCGCGAACATCAATATGTCAAACGGTCGGATCCGCATTTGTTTCTTTTGGAACGCTTTCATTAATGGCAGAGCGTAGGCATCCTTGTGCACTTTCCAATCATTTCTTGTTACTCTATCCTTCTCCAATTCATCAGTCACTCTTACACGTACAATTTTAAATCGCAATTTTCAAATAAAGCAATATAATACATAACAGATTATGACTGGATTCAATTCTCAGATTAATCAAGAACCTTCCAAAATATAGTACTTTGAATTACATACGAATTCTTCTATACTAAAATTAATAAACTGCGCAATAGCATTTAAAGGAAGAAAGGTGCATACGACGCTAACTAAAGGGAACAGTATACACTGGAATCCAGGACATCAGCAGTATAGCCTCAGGATAAGAAAAAAATCAGCAAGTTAAAGTAATATGAATACCAAAGACTTACCAACTGAACAATCCATTATAGTATTTATTTCTTCACTTAAATGTGTAATAATTTTGTAATAATTGTGTAATAATTTTGTAATAATTCACTTCACTTCACTTACTTCACTATTGTCCTACCATTCAACAAAAAAATTCTTAATTATTGTTTCCAACGTTAAATTCCAATAGAATGTTAAAATCATATAGTAAATTTACCTTATTTTTCCTTTACCAAATGAGCGGTGAATATCAGCACCGTGTAATTACTGGAGCGACAAAGAGACTTCCTGTGAGTAAACATGACTACGTTCTTACGCCACGCGTAAATGAAATCTCGCTTAAAACAACACAACGGTGATTAAAGTTACCATACAGTTGCATGTATAGGCCGTCCTTGAAATTTCTCACTCGCTTCGAGCTATTTGGATGACTATGTAAGTTATTCCTACGATAACATACTGTCACTTCACAAACATATTCAATGTTGAATTTATAGCTTTCACTACTTTCACTTCCTTATTTGTTTATGCTGTTAAAAGATGAGAGTTAGAGAAAATAATTTTATATCACATATATTTGTAGATGAATATGTAATGCAAGTAAAACCCGTTTAAGAAGCTTTTGAGGGAACCAAGCGGTATAAGCGGGATTGCGATATAGACGAAATATTTCAAAGTTTTATTTCTTTCATATTAAGAAACAAAATTATAAGATATTTGGGTGTTAAATTTGAAATACCATTAAAAACGAAAAGTAATCTTGTTTAGTTTTCTTTACTTGTCTCAACTATAGATATCTAAGCACTCATCGAACCATAATTGTGTGATATTACATTACTACTAGTCATACTTCTTAAGAATGGTCTGTTTTTCGCACAAAGAGAATGTTCTCCTCCGTTGCTTGGTCATTTTCACTCCACAATGAAATAGTTTTTACCTTTTTGATAATAAGGGAAGAAAAATGTAAATAATTTTCAATCGATAAAATGAGATGGGGAATTTGCTATAGCAGGTTGCAGTGCATCTGAGGACGGGAAAATCCGTCTTATAAGCGGGCAGCACAACGTCATAAGCGGTATTTTAATGAGTGTTTAATGTGAGAGGGAACGGAACGGAAAGAAGACCGCGTAATAAGAGGGATAAGCGTCTTGATCCAGAGCGTTTTAAACGGGTTTTACATTAAACAATACATAAAAATTCACAGAATCGGGCGATGTATGGTGGAAATGCATGATGGAGAGAAAGTATAATTTTGAATTTCTTTCCGTATAAAATGAAAGTAAGTTTCTACGTGATTCGACTTTCCTATTAACAATTACTCAAGCAGCGCAGTCACAGAAGAAAGCCATGCAACCTTGAACACCGCCATGAAAAGGATGAATCGAGAGAATCAAAACACGTCATTGAGAAGGATTTTGATCCTTTCGAAAATCAACGAACTCCGCACGAGGAACAGTCCTATCCTCCCGCACATATAATGGACAAGCGGTGGGTGTGGGGCGAAACAGCCTCGGGTGCCGTCCGAGAGTGCAACGCACGCACGGGACAACACCTACGCATCGCGTGGGTGGTCAAATCCCAAGGCCTCCAATCCCAACGTTCAAATCCTTTTTTCAGTCATCGGGGTAACAACGGAAAATGGCCTCCGGGCAGATGTGCATCCACACAAGTGTTGGATCGAAACGAAGAGACCGCAGGAAATAAAAGCACTGTTTCAGGGGGAGCGTTCATTCCCTTTTTCGTATCCGCACAGGATCTTTATCGATTCCAAGATCTCTTGATGCATTCGTTCTAATCGAAAGAGGGGAATTTGCATTCTTTCATTCAATCTTCAAATTAACTCGGGTATATAATAAATTGTTTCCCAGTCTCATCGATCACGTCAAGTAAAAATTAAATGTAAAATATTCTACTTGGACCAACATAATTATTAAATTCGTTTTCCTTTTCGGCTACGTACGTAACGTACATAATTTGAATATTCTTATGAACAATTCATGTGTGAAAACATGTTTTCCCTCCAGATTTGTTCCCTGCTAGACTTAAAACAACGTTCCTTGCCACGCATATTCATTTGCGTATGCGTGTAAGAGACGAATGCTATCGTTATGCAACTCATCAAGAGGAAAGAAGTCGAAGTAGGATCTCGAGTTTTCCTGATGTATAAATTGTACGAAGTAATCGATAATGATTCATAATGAAACTATCAAAAAGTACAATCCTTAAATGATATAAATAAATAAGGGCGAATAGCACAACAATATAAACATTTACAACAAACTGATCGAATATCCTTATGCCATATTATTATTAGATGTTTCCTTGATCTTTCGCGCCCGAGGCAAATGCCATACGTCCTAGTTAAAGCACCGCTTGGAAGGACTTTTTCACGGCCATCTAAGTAAAAGCTCAGTTGAAGCTCAAAGAAGCTGGGACGTGATTTGGATTTTTAGAGTCGAAAATATTCATCTGAAATTCTCGTTGTGTTCTCCAGAGTCTTAATAATCGGCCAGTGACATTTTAAATCGTTCACGGTTCGCTTCACACATCGTCAATTACTTCTGGTAGCAGAGTTCATGAGCGTCACTTGCATTTTCCTTGCACGCAGCCCGTTGCAGCTGATAGATAAGGCCGTGCATTGGCATGGGCACACAAGTCGTGAAAAACAAAACAACCTCCATCTGGCTATCCACCAGGGTTTTCAGCCGCCAAAAAAACCATTGCCATATTCATCTATTTTTACGCTTTAAGAGCTACGTGGTCGCGTATTCCTTCCGACTTCTGGTTTTAACTATTGCACTCAGAATATTATAGCAGAAATTAACGAAGGAAATTAGACTGAATACAGGAAAAGCAGCACATTTATCTAAGAGATGCCAGAACAGAAAAATTAAGACAACAAATCCATGGATAAAACGGAAATGTCGTTAGAACAGGAAACAAAAGTTCGATCTTCGTGATCCGCGTCAGATAGCTGTATCTCGCGTAAAATTTGAAATATTTGTCGCTCACAATTAATATTTTAATCGAGCTGTTCTGCCCTCGCTTTGTAACCAGCATACCGAGAAATGAAATATTCCCGATTATAGAATTTCCAGATTACAAGCGAAATGAGGTATCAAAAAATGCCTCGGTAGATTATTTACCATCAAATATTTATAAATACGTTATAATGGGTAGAAGTTAAATCAAATATCGTTCCTATAAAACGTGTTTAAATTGTGTCAGCCAATTTGATAATCCGGTAATATCTGACTGAATAATTTAAACGCAGAATAGCCAAGTATATGAGTATGCAGCAATTACAGTATTGTTTTCTTTTGGCCGGATTTACATAAAAAAAGGCAAAAGTTACCTGAAAATGGACACACTTATAATAAAGGAGACGGTTGATTTCTCATAGGGCACCCCGGATAATCGAGAGTTTACGAAAGATTCTTCGAATAATTAACTTTATAAAGAATACGCGAATACCGCCCAATCCGGACCGAATTATCCAAAATCATAGGAGATGATTGACAGAAAATAAGTGTCAATGAATACATAGTCGCTGAGACGGTTCGACCCACATAAAGTTGAGGAAGACAGTGTAAAAGTTGCAAGCCGAGAAAAAAACTAGCACAAAACTAGATTCTAAAGTCCTTGGAAAAGAGGAGAATTTCATCGAAACGGGAGTCTTACGAAGCATGTCTTCCGCGAGGGAAGTCCTTGAGGTTTCCTTATTCCAAGCACAAATGCACTTTCTTGAGATACCTGTCGAAGGCTGCAACTCGCTGCGTTTATCGCACTGCACCACTAAATGCACATTTCAAATTGTACACGGAACTGAACGCCTACGCTACAAATAAGGATGATCTGTCCTTATTTCCCTTCGTTTAACCTTAAAACACAAGAATGAGGAGAATGATTTCTAATTACCTAGAACAACAAGAGAATGCAACTATTCAGGAACTGAAGCTGGTAGCAAAGAATAAGTTATCTAATTATTGATTCGAAAAGTATGAAAAACGTGGCTTAATGCACATAAGAAACATATTGATTCTTATGGTTACTTCAGCTTCAAATTATTTCTGTATCTTGGAAGGATCGGATATACATAAACAGATATCTGCTCTGAGTGTCGTAAGAATGTCTCACTATGGCATGGTAGGTTAATGAAGCCTCCATATGGAAACGCTATGCTTCGAGAAATTCTAATTGAAAGATGCTGAGAACTGAGATAAGATTCTCTTTGTATAGAAAAATCTATTTCCTTCAAGAAGTGGTGAAAGGAATTAAACCGTTACGTCTATGGAAGAAACCGTTCCATTTGGTTTGATATATCCATGAATCACTCCAAGTAATGGACAGCGGATTGGAGAATAATTTATCAATTAAACCTTTAAATCTCCACGTAGAAATGGATCGATGGCAAATTTCTGACTTGGAATAAAATCTGCACAGATACATAGATTTCATTTAACGCTTTACTGTTTACATTGGCTGTGGATCTTTTCACAAGGTTATCTAAACATATGACATATGTTTAAGTGTCCTTTACTTCAGAGTTCTGTCCTCAACTTTAATAAATCTTTTTCAATCCTTCCTTGAGATACAAATAGCTTTTCAAACATATGGTCATTAACATCTGAGGAAATAATCGATGTTCTATGCGCTGGAAGTTTATAACTGAACCATACGTGATTAATTAACGTAAAATGCTTTAACTCTAAACAGATCACGTTAATTGATTGGCACAATGTGCCATTGTAAGAAATATAAAATCTATCAGTTAAGAATACATTCCTTGATACCCCTTATCATGAGTCCCGAAGGAATAAAATTTAGTATTTTTTGGTTTTAACGGCTTTGCTAGTATTTGTAAATTTAGGAGATATAACATTGTTTTAATCAATATTTACGATAGAAAGAGGCGTTTGATCAAGAGGCAATACATAGGAGAGGCACCTTTTCAGCAGGATGATAGATGACAAAGAGAAGGGCAGCAATCCAAGGTCGCTCTATCCTTGGATGGACATACTTTTAGGAGCGGGGGTGTGCAGCAGGAGTAAGCGGTGCGGAACAAAGGCACTCACCTGCCGGAGGAGGAAAAAAAAGAAGATCGAACCGGAAGTGGCCTCCGGCGGCCCCTCGGAGAACATAACGGAAGAAAAGTTGAAAACGGGGCACAAATGATTTCCATTACGCCGTTGGTTTTTAAGCACTTGCAGAACGCATCGTTGGAGGTGCTTGTGTTTTTCGTGCATAAAAAGAGTAGAGAAAGCAGGGGGCGTAACGGGAAGACAGGAGGATTTATCAAGAATCAGATAATTAAATTACTCTGCGGAAAATGGAGAATTTAAATGAGAGACTGCTGACCAAAGAACGAAACTTCTGCATCGTCACATATTTTGAATTACTGTAAGCCAAGAGTAACTACTTCTTATGAAACTAAGGCTTATATGGAAGTATGAGTGAATAAGTTGCTCTTATCAGCTATTTATTTATCGTTTTTGATCTAATGTTATTGACGTCATGTTGTACATACTTAGGCTGTATGCTTAGTAAATTTATTAATTACGATATCAAATAACTTCCATGGTTTTGGCCCTCACTTGGTAGCATTCCATAATAAAGAAAGAAAATTGTTGTAATCCAACGACTTTAATTTATGCAATACCAAAAACTAAATTTTTATCTTATATATAATTAGCGGTGTGTCCGTCTGTCTGTCCGTCCCCTCTTTTATCTTGGAAAATATTTGTCGTATAGCCATGAGACTAACTGCATTCTATTTCTAATATGCTGAAAGACCTACGAAAACTATTCTCATCTTTATGAAGGCTCGGGTTCGAACCCAGGACCCCATAATACGTTTCCATAAGGAATGCACGTAAAGTTCGTTTTTTCACCCTGCAGGCTTTGTTACTTTTACAGAATTAAATTGGAAATAATGGTCCTAAGAAGTCAAGAAAAGTACCAAACGAAGGTAAATTGAATGAAGAATCTTATTATTATTGTAAAATGTAATTTTAGAATCTAAATTACGAGAAATATGACAAAATAAACGAAAATTTTGTAAAATTTCGCCGTAGTAAACAACCAGTCCCCCTGACGACCAAGGTGATTGTTGAATCCGATACATTCATTCTCCCACACGAATACACGTGGATTTTAAATCCATACCGAATTAATTGTAGGAAGTAACGTCAGAATTTATGAAGAGGAGGCAATTAACTGAGATTTCAGCGAATGTAAACTATGATATTTAAATAGCAGGAACAAAATTACAGCCATTTTGGAGTATTCCTTTATCAAACCGAATTGCAAAAGGACAGCAATACGTTCGTTTGTGATGATCAAGATGACGAAGAAACATTACGTCGAGGAAGGGGATTATTTTAGAGGGACAGGAAGAATATTTGAAGGTAGTATTGCCGCGTGCACCCCCCGTAGACCATAGCAGACATTCTCAGGGTATAACTTTTAGATTTATCAAACATTTCATTTCCGCTCATCAGGGTATGTTTTTGAATTTCAAAATTTTGTCGTCGGTCGGGCAGCACGACCTGCAAAACATACCAAAAGGAATTAAACCTCCTTTTCTTTTCTTTTATTTTACTTTTCTTTTCTTTCCCGCTTGTGCCGGATCCTTCGTTCACCCGAACGCGGCAACGCCAGTGTGGCATAAGAAAAACTTGTAGGGGAGGTCGGTATGTGATTCAGCTATGGCCGTTTCTTCAGGAAGCAACTATGCTTCCGCGCTAAGAAATGTTGCAAATCGACGACTGCAGCCTAATCGTTTTGCAAGTTGGATGATTTTGCCCACAGATCCTTCAGAAAATTAAGACAAAATCGAGCGGCCGATGATGCGGCAGGTTTAGCGACATCTTGCGCACCCTTGAGAATACTGGTTATATTTCAAATCTTACGCCAAATACTTTGAATATTGCGGGAAAGTTTGAAGACCAAAGAGTGTGCAGGTATTATTTTATTGGACTGTGTCTTATTTTCGTGAGGTAGTTGATGTTCCTCTCTCATGGACGAGAAATTTAAAGGTAAACTGATGATTTTGTTACGATATTTTTATCCGGTTGCTATTTGTGAATCAGGCAGGATATTTTAGTGGATCCTGCTGTGTGGATTCTCATACCTCCTTCTCTTAATTATTGGATACAACTATCACATGCATGTGTTGCGAGTTTTATTTGATTTTTCCTTGATATACGTTGTAACTCTAATCACTCTTCTTTGTGAAATGAACGGTATACACGGAACTTTCTTCGATACTCTTCCCTATTCTTTTTCTGCGCTAGAAAGTTAGAGGAGACGCTCCAGTAACATGCAATGATATCTATCGAAATTTGTATAGGTTCGACTACATACCATATATTGCATCTCTCTTAAGATATGTCTTCTCTAGATATGGAGTCAAACACAATAATGTTTTCTTGCAACGATTTTTAAATAATTGATTAGCGTATCCTGCTACGATGATAGCATATGTGATTTATGTAAATATCTGGACTTTCCAATTTCCAAAATAATACAAAGTTCTCTTCCAGGAGATTTAAACCCTACTGGATCTAAATAATCTCTAATAAGTAATATGCAGTATTTGTAGAATGGAAGTATTAGGAAACAGTTACATTGTAATCTGCCAGTAAATCTGCTTCTGTATGAATTTGCTTGGGTGTTCAAAGCTCCTTTATCTTCTGCATTCGTATACAAGCTACTTAAATCATATTATCAATAACATTGAATGCATAACATATAACACTAGAGTTATCTTTATTAGTATTTACAATCCAAATATTATAAATATCGTTCCTGGTTCAATTTCATAGAATGAAAGATTAAATGCATACCTATATACAAACGGAGGGAGGGTTGAAGGGTCTTGAACCCTTATATTTATCTAAAATCTTCGGAGAGTATAATTTCACTTCTTCGCAAATAGTATTACTAATTTAATCCTACATATATTTTCCCCGTTGAAAATCAATGGGCAATTCTGCTGGTAATATATAATTCGTAAATATTTTGTCGTGTAGCCAATACGCGCATCCCACCTGAAAAGGTCATCTCCATCCTCACTGCACACTCACTGGTCTTCAAACTTTCCCGCAATATTCAAAGTATTTGGCGTAAGATTTGAAATACAACCAGTATTCTCAAGGGTGCGCAAGATGTCGCTAAACCTGCCGCATCATCGGCCGCTCGATTTTGTCTTAATTTTCTGAAGGATCTGTGGGAAAAATCATCCAACTTGCAAAACGATTAGGCTGCAGTCGTCGATTTGCAACATTTCTTAGCGCGGAAGCATAGTTGCGTCCTGAAGAAACGGCCATAGCTGAATCACATACCGACCTCCCCTACAAGTTTTTCTTATGCCACACTGGCGTTGCTGCGTTCGGGTGAACGAAAGATCCGGCACAAGCGGGAAAGAAAAGAAAAGTAAAATAAAAGAAAAGAAAAGGAAGTTTAATTCCTTTTGGTATGTTTTGCAGGTCGCGCTGCCCGACCGACGACAGAATTTTCAAATCCCCCTACATTTTTCATCTAAAATCTTTGGAGAGGATAATTTCACTTCTACACAAATAGCATTTCTAATTTAATCCTACATCTATTTTCCCCGTTGAGAATCAGCGGGCAATTCCGCTAGTTGTCAACTTATATCCTTTGCAATGCTACTTAAAGGAAATCAAATTTTAACACAATAATAATGACATGTTCAGTAGCTATTCATGATAACGTATCAGTTGTTACATCTACATCTACATCTACATCTGTACCCTGCAAGCCGCCTTTCGGCGTGTGGCAGGGGGTGCAAGCACCAGGACTCTATTTGCCCAGTCGATTATTTTCGCGTATTGTTCTGGGAAAAAAAGAATTCTTGTATCGACTGGTTTTAGCATCTATTTCTCTGATCTTTCTCGCTGGATCAGAACGGCCTATAAAGCAAGGAGGGCGCATAATCTCGGCTACATCTTCTATGAACGTGCTCTGTCTGAATTTATCAAGTAATTTAAATCTCTGATTGAGCCTTCTTTCTTCTAAAGATTCCCATCCTGCCTCCTGAAGCATCCGAGTAACACTTACCGATTTATCATAGCAATTTTTTACGAAGCGTATTGCCTTTCTTTGTACCTTTTCTATCTCGCGAATACAACACTTTTCAGCAGGGTCCCATACACTGCATGCGTACTCGAGGTGAGGCCTCACTAGCGCAAAATGTCGTTTTGTGTATGTAAATGGAAAACTATTACGAATAAATAGAAAACTTTTCCCAGGGAAATGTCAAAAAAATCTGTATGCATTATGAAATTGTATCACAATTTTTTTACCGTTTTCGACTTCTCCTTTCTTTTTCGAGTCGCATTTATAGTGGCAATTTTCCTTTTCTAGAGACACAAGCTAATACCTAGAAATTCATTCACTCTTGTTCAATCAAACCATGACGAGGTATCATTGCTTTTTTATGCATTAACCTAGAATTCAGCAATGCAAAATTAGATACTTTATGGGATCCGTCGGGCTTATCTCCCGCTTTAATTGAGACACCAAATAATCTCATTCTTAAAATATACAAACTTTAGTAGCAGCATTTTTTAAGAGCTCCGACAGGTGAAATGATATCACACTTATAGGACCCCAAAGGGAACAGAATCCGGGACCGCTTTCTTCAAAGATGAGTCAATCTTACTTTTGTCATTCTATCCCATACCCACATCTAATAGATCTAAATACTGGATGTTCTATACCTTCGGAATTCATAAAATTTAATTTTTTTTTTATTTTCCTAAAACATTGTTCTGTGGAGATATATTAAAAAGAGAACTCAATAAAATTTCTTTTCCTTAAGGCTAGGTACGCAATACAACATAATTCAAAATTGATAACAGAGTACAATTGATGGTTTGAGTACCGTCATTTCTCTAAAAAATGAGTCGGAATTTCAGAAATGATCCAAACGAGCAAATTTTACGATGCCGTAACAATAAAACAGCGAAGAGAAACCGCGCAAATACTTTCAGGCAGTAAAAATCTTCGCACAAAACCGACAAAAAAATAAATTCCGCTCACACCTGCAAATTTTTCTAAAGTAATGGACGCCACCCATTCTTCCATAGGTCGTCGAATCTTCAAAGTGCGAGGGAAAATAGTTTGAGCTCACTTAAAATGCCGCCACTGGAGCGGAAAAAGGCACAAAGGAGTTTTGGCCCCGCCACCGGAAACACACGAGCATTCCGAGTCTGGAATAATTTGGCAAGCACTTCGTTTTACTACTCACCTTGACCCTGAGCGAAAAAGAAATGAACCCGAAGGAGATGCGGACAATCGAAGGGGAGAATATTAAAAGATCCTCCGAGTATAAACTGTTGAAGTGAGGAGAGCGAATTGGGTAAAAATAATGACTTCCAACATTCTGGTGAGGTGTTCGAACTTCGTAAGAGTTCCGGATTCAGCGAAGGCGGACCAACTTTCAGAACTTGTCCTTCCACAGTTCTGACTGCAACCGAAGATCGAATGCACACAAAAAGGAAAACTAAGCGACAGAACATCCCTTGCACATTTGGTCCCACGTATTCTCAGAGATATATTACTTGAATTACAGTACACAATCGTGATTTCGATAAGTTGATGTCAGCATATACAACAGGAGACCCGAATCGGGTATTAACCCAATTCCATGAAATCCAGGAAATACATAAAGACCTTTTTTAAGGAGAGACAACAATCCACTAATTTAATGAGATGAAAAGAAAAGCACAAATCTCTAAGGATTTTCTATTGAGTAGAAATAAAATGTGAAGAGACTAGATTAGGAACGAGAAACGTATAAGTGAATTTGGGGGAAGGAAACTTGAATTGACCACTTATATTTTCAAACTTCGTTAAATGATATGTGAAACATTAAAAAATCTTCGACACTAATAAAATTTACAAAGCTAAAGCTTTCTAAAGGTAACTCTGTGCCCACCCTTTCTGGGAGCCAAATTATCAATATAGATGGTTAGAATGAGGAAATATTGCGTCTTGATAATAAGGATCTTTATGGAAGAACTCCCTTAATATGTTAACGAAAAAAGTAACCATGGTAAATTTTTTCATTTGTTAAGAATTTCCATCAATCTTCCAGGATCGACGGTATTGAACCATTAAGACCATCATGAAGTAGAATCATGGTTTTACAGCCAGAACATATTCAAAATCACAGAGCTACATTTCAAATTTATGTAATATTTTAAAATCTATCAAGAATCCAAAATTAACGGTATATTGAAACACTAAATCAAATCGATACCTGACTTCATGCTTACACACCTAAGACAGTAAAACTTTTTCTTGTCCTAAATTTACACTTGGCAGAAGGAATCGGAGAATCCGAAGAGCACAAAAAATAACCTGATAACCTTCGGAGGACGTGCTCAAGGATCGAGGTCGAGCAACTGGTAATATATGGAATCGGATGAGGTCCACAAATCTTCCACGGACGTTATTACCTTCTCCGAATGGAGTCGTCGTAAAAAGCGTCTCACAAAACTGAAGAAGAACTTGATCGCGATGAGGGCGACATGATAAAGAACTCCGACGAGGGAGCATTTCCTAACGATGAAATATATCGACGGAGTGACACCAATTTTCAAGGAAATTAATGAGGGCAACGAGACGGACGTTTACATCTGTAATAAGGAAGGATATAGCGAATAAAGAAGGTGCTGATGAAGCAACAGAAATTAAATCCAAGAACAGCGAAAAGAAAATAAAAGATAATTTGGTGTTTTGCAATCAGAGCTATAACATTATTAATGCTTTTTATTGGAGTGAGAAGATTTTAGCGGATACGACGGTAAGAAATTAGGAATGTGGAAAATCAGAAAAGAAAAGTATAGCAAATTATTTGATTTTAGTCGAGTATTGATTGGCACATATTTATAAAAACCTCTCAGTGTATCTATGGCATACCTCATTGACGTTAGTAAGAAGGATTTGGTCTAACTTAGCACACGTGCCCAAAGAGACACGAAAGAGTCTTTAGCACGCAGAACTCTTGAGGATCCTATCTTTCCGCATCCATAACCTAACAAATTTAAGCTCTAAAAGAAATTAATTTGGAATCTGATGCTTACCGCACCGAACATAAGCTTACGTACAGTTTGACAACACATTGACATGATCACAAGTCCATTTTATCATTTTTTATTTGGCAAACTTCTGAAAATCCCTGGCCAAGAGAGTATAGATCATTCGTTGCCAGTAACGATAATTCTACACGGAACGAGAAGTTCTTTATTGAAACGCCGAAATCTCCTATCTTAATAGTACAGCTCTATCTAGCTACAAAATGTGAACCAGGCATTTTCACAAACGGAAATTTATACCGTGCAATTGAGTAGAACCAAAATATAGCTTAATATAATAACTGAAACTGAAGAAAATTTTCCAGTGAAAATACTATATAAACTTTCACGAAACCACGTATTTATTGCGCAATCATTAATGTAAAAGGTTTCCATCAAAATCGAACACAATCGTCTAAAACATACATCAATTTACGATCAACCGACGCTACAAGCTGAAAGGTAGCGATTAATCCAAACAGTCTTGAATTTGTTCCAAGTTCCCTTCTACAGATAGATCATCCTGAAACAGAGTCAAACACCGATAATTCTCCAGAGCATACTGTACACCACTTTCACGTGAACGCAGGCCTAATCTCTTATAGGTTATCAACGTGAAAGATGGCAGCAAGGGTTGCCATGGAGCAAAAGTGAGCAGAAGGTGTGTGGGAGAGGGGACATGCAGACATGGGGGGGCTAAGTTGTGGGAAAGGGGGAGGCACAATGGAACTGTTGGACGAGTGGGCGAAGGGGGCGGAGAGACAGCCTAGAAAGAGTGTGGCATATTTAACGGGAGGGTGAAAGGGTTCGCAGAGTACATGGTTTCCTCAATTGAAAACCTTTTCCCCTCCATAGCACACCCAATGGTCGTGGAAAAACTTTCGTTGCGGGAGTTTCGTCAGTAAACGCGTCTGCAACACCTACTAAAATGTCGATTTTCGAACGTTACTCAGCCATTGGCCATCTGCCACTTCGCGTTAGATTCATTGAGCTCCGCGACTGGATCGTAAATATAGTTGGAGAGTTTATATCATGAATGGGAAAGTCGCAGAATGCCAATTTGAGTTTTATTTCTTTTATGTAGTCCTTCTTAAGCAAGAGTTCGAGGTTAACTTCCGACATTCTATTACACTGTTACTTTTTATAGCTTGCCTTAACATGAACAATTTACGATAAAAACTGTTCCAATTACCAAAAAATATTTTAATAGGTGAACTGTTCTGTTGTACTAAGGTAATATTGGAAATTTGCAGTACGAATTGACGAATAACGGCGGTTAGGGACGTACTTCAAGGCATATCCTGAATGCGGGAGGCCCTCGAGATTCAATGCCCCAAATGATATTAAAAGAGGGACTCCCCATATTATTTGGTGCGGGAGACCCAGACATCCCAGAAAGTCATTGACAGAATTGTAATTTTATTTCAAGCAATTCGATTTATGGTTTGTTTAGGATATTATGTTGATTAATAGTAATATTTAAAAGTGCTTCGGCTGCTGAGATAATTTTACACGTGAGCCCCCACCGGGAATCAAACCCAGGACAGCTTTCACGAAAGTCTAACGCGTTACCCACTTGGCTACCCCGAGGCCTGTGATATTAACATTAGGTGTATATTTCTGTGACTGTATTTTCTCACAGACCAAAGGTCCAGCTATAAGGAACTGATGATAATATGTTTATTATATTTATATAATAACATATTTAGATAATAAGATATAACCAATAGCATATTGGAGTAGTTATTGAATACGTTGAGGAATCCAGCAGTGAAAGTGGGCTCACGTAAAAAGTCACGAGAGACAATCACAGACAGGAATCGAGCGGCAATTCCAAGAAATCCCAATCAAGGCAAAAAACCTCCGGCGGAAATGACAATTATTTAACAAAACAGAATGAGCATTCGACGAGTATAAGTGGTTTCGAGTAATATTTCTTATTACTGTAGAAAATCTCTAATAGCGAGTAAGGACTTCATAATCTGCTCAAAAAGGAATAATAATAATTCTGCCAATTCCAAACGATAAAAAGCTCTCGAGTGATATTAGAATGGCATTAAATAAATTGCCGAACGACAGATCAAAGTACTCCGCGAATTCTACATCGCAGAGACAAAAAGCGAAAGACGAAAAAGAAAGTAAAGATACCAATGAGAAAAAGCGTCCAATAAAGGGTTACCAACATCTTCAGAAGAGATTCTCGGACAATCATTCGTGTATCCGAGAATATCTCAGAGGATTCCCAGGAGCATCAGTCAACCACTGAATATTATCGAAAAAGAATTGAAAAAAGGCAAGGAGTAATGTCTACCAAACATTCATGAAACATTAAATATATATTCAGTTGCGAAAAATTAACCTAGGATTTGTCTTAGTAGTTTTTATTAATGAACTCAAATTAACGTTAACAAAATGTAGAGAAATAAGAATTAATATTGTTGGAAGAATCATTAATTATAAAGAATTTTTAGATTTTCCGTTCATATTTTTATCAATTTGAACTGCTTCTATCATCATTGGTTTATTTTTGATAAAATAATGAAATGCCGAGCAAGCCAATCAAAATTTAGTTTTATCTTTAATTCTGCTTTTACCTTTACAACAGTTGCATGAATTCTTTCGTCTGTTCATAGGTTTCCGATATTTAACGGAAATCGAGATAGACTTAATATAAATGAAAAGTTCTTTGAAGGCTAAAACCGATCGAAAGAAACTTCGGACCTCTGGACCACTGTGACGTCTCCAAATTGTAGAACATAATTTAGCCCTAATTATTCGCTGTCACCGCTTAAAATAGAGATTCCAATCGTTTGATTTTAAATTCACGGACACATTCTGTCCGGAGGGGCTTTCAGCCAGGACTAAAAACAAACTTCTTGTTTCCCTGACTGTCCGGAGGAAACACAGACGGGTGGCAACCATAGTCCGATATCAAGAGCGGAGTAATCATCAATTAAACGAACGCTGACTGAGACAAACAATTAATCGCAACGACGAGTGGAAAATGCAGCAGTTGGTGGGAAATTGAGTGGGAGTGCACGTGGGAGGAAATGGTCGGAGAGGTCACGATTCGCTTTGTTATGGACATATTGAAAGCAGAATAGGTGAAGGATATAAGAGAAAGGTAAACAATGGGTGGACTCTCAAGGGGTTTGTGAATGCATCCCGGAGATTTGCGAATTATACAAGCAGATTAGTACGAAATCCTTACCGGAGAAGGAATCGTGAACGAGAGATGATATACGCCACCACTAAGTGTGCATTACGAGGAATTTGGGAAATGACTATTATTTAAACGGCGTCACGTAATGCTTGGCTAAGAACATGCGTCGAACAATAGACAATAGGTTTTCCTCAAATCTTTTCATCCCGGTGGAACAACGGTCAGAAATTTGCAGCCCATATTTCATTCTCCCGAATTAAGTTCAGGAATACGTAAAACGTCATTTTACAAACCTCAAAGTTAAACATGATCGAAAGCAAACAACTGCAAGGAACAGCTTAGTTCTCAATTACAGGATTAATACGATACCACATTTTATCAAAACTATAGCTTCGAAGCAAAAAGAAAACCATGGCTGGTACTTTTTCTGCACATTTATTTTATTCCTTATAAACAGCAAGACGACCGAGACGACTTCGGCGAACGATTGCCATTGTCATATTTCAATTTCTATGAAATCTCGCCCGATACTGTTATATTTTAAAGTTGTTTATTTACCTTGGTGATCGATGAAAGTTAATATAAATTTCATGAAGTTTCGTGAAGGAATGAGCTAAAAAGGGTTAGTAAACTATAACAAGAGTATTTAGAGGAAAATTAGTTTTACACGACATTAACGGGTGATAAAGGTGTAGTGTTTGAAACTAACTAAAGCTGTTTGACTAACGAGGAAAACTAACTCACTTACGGTAAAGTAAGCTTGAGATTAAAAAGAAATACATATGGAATAATGTACAAAATCAGTCGATTCTGTAATCAATCTCACTTCCAAATACTCCTAATGTCCACGACTGGATCTATTTATATCGTAATTGTACTAGTTAGTCTAAGACGAAGCAAAGAAACGATAAATCAGGCAGGAAAAATATGAAAATATTCTCGATTTCAATTTATACTCAACAAAGTCAACAAAAATATGCTTTCATATTCATTTCGAGAAGTTTTCATCTCTTTCCCCCACTAGTAATACCGCTGAATCGTTCACGAGGACCACGAATTTTCTTAACAAAGATCTCTATAGAAAGTATTCCAAGTCGAGGAATAAATTCCTCCATAAACGACATCGCATGGGAAAAACGGCCGACATCTGGTTGGAGACGCGACAGACGGGTGCATTTTTTCGACACGGACGCCCGAAACCTATTAGGCGATAAAACGCGGCCATTGGGTGGAAAAGTAGCGGCTTTGGGAATAACGAATCAGAAACCACTCGCCGCGAGTATCCGATAAGTATCCCAACATGAAAACTTCACAAATACGGAGACGCGGTATCTAACCGTTTCATAGTCGGTCAATTATTCGGCACGGAAGGTACGTAAAGAGGGGAGAAATGGGTGCGTGTGAGGGAGGCGGACGGGATGCGATTAAAGACGGAAACTGGTTTGAGGAAAGTGCAGAGGGGATGCACCGGAGAAGGGGAGAGGCAGTGGCAGATGGCACAGGACCCGACTGGTTTCTGGAGCTGTGAGAGAGATTGATGGACAAACAGAGATAAGATAGATGGAAGAAGCAAAGATTGGGAAGGATTAGAAGAGAGGAAATTGAACAAACGTAAGCCTCCCGATGATATGATGACAGGTAGTAATAAAAGAATGATTGAATAATGGACTTGGTCGCTATTAAGTTCGGCATCGATAATGGAGGCACGCTGGCTTATTAAATTCCTACTGAGATCGATTTACGATTAGATCTACTCGACGTCGAGATTCTACGTAAGAATAGCTAAATCTGGGAGCATGTTTCGGAAAGTGAAGCATGACAATACTGATTATGCAAGAACTGTACGAGTATATAGAATGTAGAAGTTGGAGAGAAAAGGGAAAACTTGATTCTGCTGAAGTATGAGTGAAATTCTCTGTTCACCAAACAAATTTAAATCATTTACATTCCATTTAATTTGTAAAGTGACTGAAAACAAAACATGAATGGCATCATAGAATATCCAAGAATAAGCATTTTCAATATTTGCTTTGCTACAAAAGAGTATAGAATGAAACTTGACATGCTCTTATGCATAATGAGTTTAATTGTATTAGAACTGTTAAACATACTAATAATAACCTCTTTATTGATCACCGATGTGACACACATACGATTTTTCTATCCTTCA
Organism: Pachydiplax longipennis; assembly: GCA_036926295.1. Taxonomy (NCBI): domain Eukaryota; kingdom Metazoa; phylum Arthropoda; class Insecta; order Odonata; family Libellulidae; genus Pachydiplax; species Pachydiplax longipennis. Next base: position 68,640,468 of record JAVFKF010000004.1, on the reverse strand, counting down.
CATACTCTCCAAACTTTCAGTGATAAAATTACCACCTCTAATCAATTAAACCAAGGCAATTGATCTTTTTTCCACCTCAGACAATGGATTTAGTGGATCATCGCTTAATCTTATCGAATGTTCCCATATTCGCACATTTGTTTCTTTAATCTCTTTACGCAACATGTTAATAAAACATAATATGAGGTACCAATAAAAGTTTCTTATCAGAAGAAAGATATAGCTTGGCAAAATAGTCGGAAAACAAGCAATGATGTTTGGATTCAGACAAGAACGACTCGACGACAAGAACAAACACAATGACGAAATAAGATACGATATTGACGTCATAGAGAGACAGACGCTAAAATGGATGGAAAGGACTTGGGATAGACTGAAGGAAAACGAAAGAGGGGTTGTCTGGGAGATGGTTTGAAGGGGGAAAAACGGCGGTCAGAACCCAAGTGAGGACATGGGTTTGAGGGTACGCTTCACCATTCCCTGACAAGCATATGGGAAAAGGCGTGAAAATTTTAAAAGGAGTCCCACACAAACTACTAAAAGGAGCTCTTTTTCCTCGAACCTAATACGCATCGATATTTAAAGGGGCGCGGAAAGAACGAAGATATTCAACAACGTTCACAGCTTTCACTCGGAAGCTGCATGAAAAGATAATAACGTGGATGTCTTAAGCATTTTACCAGTTGATGTGAGAGGCGCACAGAGTCGCTTTCTGGTCGCCATGAAGGGACGTTTGTGGTTGACTCTGTCACACCAGCACTCCCTAATGGTCAGGAATTTATAATCTTGTAAACCAAATTATATTTTAGTCGGTTAACTAACTTAAGCTTTTTAATGATTAATTTTGCTTCCTTTGGCCACAAATGTAAACTAATTAATAAAAGGCGATACACTGAAAATTCGAAATCGGGGCAGATACATAGGATCGGGGTATCTCATACAAAGACATTGACGAAGTCGCTTTTTCTCTCCCTCGAAGATATCTAACTTTGAAATTCTACTCTCGTTCGTATTTGTATTTCACTATTCTTCTTCATACAAAAGTCCTATTTTTCCAATACATACATGCTAAAGAATGGCTTGTGCAGAATTCATTTCGACGAAAGAGAAAATTAGGGGATGTAAACAGAAAATGGTTGCTCCAGACGTCGGGTTTTAAAATCAATTAAAGAAATCTGCTCTGCGTACGTAGATATAGAATAATTTTTTATCATACTTAGCACTCAGTTAACGCAGTTCAATTAATAGGAAATTCATTGATGGGTTAATTACCGACAGAGTAAAAAGGTAATCGCTAATAATTAAAAGATTACCAATTTACAAACTATTATAAAGTAGGCATCAATTACGAAAAGAGAACACATTCGTGCGTAAATAAATTCGCATTTTCAAATGGTCAACGCAATTATCGCTTTTATCTCTCGATGTTTTGTAAAATGAAATTCACGATAAATGATTCATTTAATTGACCCTCAGTAGAAGTAAAAAGCCTCATAAAGAGATAATTTGGCAAAATTTTGACGGATCACTTTCAAAAACGATGACAATGATATCATCAGGCGTCAAAACGTCGAAAACACTCATACGTAGAAATCAATCGCAACATTATTTTACGACATTCTGATAGTGCTTTCATTAATTTAATTCACCTTTACCCAATCATTTTCACCGTAATATCCCAAAAAGCTAATTAACGTCACCCTCATTCATAGCTTAAAACAACGGATATAACTCCACGTTCTTTCATTCACTACGATTCATAGATACCAATAAAACGTTTATGTCACGACTACCCATTGACGTCCACAGCAACAGTTTCGTAAAAGCATGGCGAAAGATTCACAATCCGATGCACCTCTGCGTACATCTGGAAACAACCTTCGTTTGTGAAAAGTGCGAACGGCGATGGACGCAATTACCCTTTGAAATGCTTCCTTCGAACGGCTGTCGTTCCATTGGCGAAACGAAAGCACAGGTATTCGCATTGGAGTCCAAATTGCGAAATGATTAGAAGCGCAGGTGGGCTTAAACATTTTACTGCGCAAACACGCGCTTTGAGACACCCATTCGGGTTATTCGTTCAATTTACATAGCTATCGTAGCAACGGAATGGTTATTAACTGTCCTCTAGGATTAGACGGAGACAATGGAGAGGCTCCGTTGGAGGGTAAATAAAAGCTTTCCATAAAACATTTGCTATCGAAGTGGAAAAGAGTATGTTTTTATGGCTACAAAAACAGACGACTCAAGGAAAGGTGATACTGATATGAAAATTGAGTAGTAATAGTTGAGCCGATAGATAAGGTCATTAAGAACTGTTGGATTTAACCAGTACATAATGCTGGCCACCTCTTCGGCAAATACGTAACTCCTACCCAGCACTATTCGAAAGCTCTTTCAGCTGAAGTTGGCTCCTCTATTTTCTTAGTATGAAAATTTACATCTGAAAGATGTAATGGAATTAATTTTAACTAAAAACTTGTGGTATATCATAGTATAAACCTGATACTATCTACATCCTTCTTTCTTTCCGAACACGAGGTACATTTAAATACTTGCGAGAAAGCAAATAAACGTAGATATTTGCAAAGATTAAAAGAAACTCAAATAATAAAGAAAAACAAACTGGTTTTATTTATTCCTTAACTGCAAATAATAGGTAATAATATATGAAAGAAAATATACTAAGAGATTAAATGAATATTTAAGCTAATAATTACACTATGTCCCATCAAGATACAATATCGGAATGGTCGAAAGTATAATTTAGGGCAATAAAAAAATAAAATTTATCAAAACTTTAATGACAGCAATTACATCAGATCTCGTGACTCCACCTCTAGATAGAGCTTGAAATTTTATTGATGAAATGCAAGTGCATTCAGCTTATCATCCCTGTTTTAGAGGAGATCTTTCACACTCTAAATTACCTTATGATTCGTGTAAATAAGCAGGGGAGAGTAATAAAATTTTTGTTTTCGATTCTCCAGTAAATATTCTGGATAATACGGAGAAAAACTCTGTAATTAGTCTCACAATGATATTTATTAATGTGTAAATACGTAAATAAATCCATTTGGCCAATTCTGTCTCACAAACAAATCGATAACGTTAATGGAGCAGCAATTTACTCGGAGAGATATAAAAGTTACGGTACAAGAAGTATGAGGATTTTTTCTTACTTTAGCATAGTCATTTTTAAAGTACGTTTAGAGGTCGAAATACTCAGTCGTTTGCCGGGACAGAGTCTTCTAGATACCGGAGCACCGGGGAAGGCCGAGATTACTGACTTCTGAAATAATACTTCGCAGCGAAAAATTAAACTAATCACTTTCTTTATTTTTATTACATATATTATTACTGTTATTAAGCAATTAAAGACAGATCTACCTTGTTTATCCCCATATACATACAAACATTTTCTCAAGAATGACTTTATAAGCAAGCCGTATGCGGCCAATCTTGGACGCTCATCCTCCAGCAAATAGTTTAATCCAAACACAAATAATTCCAATCGCAGAAGCCACGGTTCTCAAATCGCGCACTCGAGCGAGAAAACGCTAAATTTCCTGCACCGAGTAGATTCGTGACCCAATATCAAAGCATGACTAGCGCCAGCGGTAAACAAGAGAGGTAAGTGATAAAAAACGTATTTTCTACGGATGTTCCTATCCGTGGGAACATGAGATCTCTCTCTGGAGCGGCGATATGAGTTTGCCTCGAAGAATAGAACCATTCGCCCCTTTATTGATATCAAAAACTGACCCATTTTAGCGAGAGAGCCGGAGGTAATAAATGAAACACAGGAAACTTGGCCGTTATTGTGAACACTGTATGAGGCGGAAAGAGAGAGACGCCCATTCCACGCAGATAAGATTTGCGGACTTTTTTGCGACGAGAGCATCTCCGTTTGTTCAGAACTAATAAAAGCGTCCAAACAACAGCTCTCTTCCGACGGATTTTTCCGAGACATTAACCTTCGAAGGGAATCAATGGAGGGTACGCCATTTCGGTAACTCATAACCAGCAGAGAAACGAAGAAGATCGATTTAAGCCTTCACTGAGTCTTTATTGACTCGTCACGACATCAGATGAAATAAAATATTCCTTATCTTACACTAACGTATTCTATATCCAGCACCCACAATTATGAGGAATACTTAAAATGTTAACCAAGGGTAAACAGAAATTTAAAAAGCGACATAATTAAAACTCGAACCCAGTTCTACAACATCCTACTCTCTTAACTACCGTCCACTCTGTTAACGATATGTTAACTGGGTTCGAGTCCCAGTCAAGTCGCTATATTCTAACCACCAATATACCATTCCACTCTGTTAAAGATATGTTGTTGAATAGGTGCCCAGAAAGTGGGAGACAAACGTTCGAGTCCCAGTCATATCGTAATTATTCATTTCTGGTCTTCCTTGGCTTTTAAGTAAAACTTCACTCGCTAAAATTTGGGAAAATGAGATATTATTCAATAATACATTATTCTAGAAATGATAAACCAATATAATATTAACATTCGATAAGAAAATACAGATTAAATTTCGAATAATTATGATATGGGACATTTCAACCGATCTGAAGCTGATAGTGAACTTCTAATAACAGTGTAACCAGTTGCGAGAATCCCCTTTAATGCGTTTATTTATTATTCACAGATGATTGCGACTTATTTATCTGTTATCACGTCTTTGGTTTCTCTTTGGATACCTTCAATATTGACCAAATCATCATCCCTCGACGCTAATGATTTGAAAATATTTACTGGCGCAAAGGAACACTTTTCATTCTATCGGATATTTCCACATGCTCAACATATTCCTCAAGTTTATCCCGCACAAAATAAATGTATTGTAACAAAGGATAAAATACCGCGATAAATATTTATAGTTTGGGAAGATCTGCTTCCTTGTTTTGTAAACGGATCCAAAAGCAAATCAGCGGAATAAAAAGGAAGCTCGGGAAACGGGATCAAGAACTCGCTTCCAAACAATCTCCAATTGGACCGACGGGAAACAATGCCTAAAACATATTTCGCCCGAATTTACGGCGAGAATAAAAGATGGGGAGAAGCCATTGTTTCGGCAGACTCTTTTCATTTCCCTGACATACGCGCTTTGGCCTATGCGAGCACAGAGTTGCGTCTCAAGAGGAGAAGTAGGTCGAACGAGACAATGGAAGGTGTGAGGTCCAGTTCATTCGCGAGCAAAAACACTTGCGGAAAAGGAGATGAAGTGGATTGAAACCGTTAGAGGCACTTCTCATGGGGTCCGAAATGGAGACGAGTAGCGTACACAGAACGGGATTATTTGGGCGATCTCTGAATACCGTTTTCAGGGACGTACCGGTATCGGCGAGTTTTTAGCGAGAGTAGAGATTATTCCGTGAAAGCGCGGAATAAAAGAGGCGATTCACCCGGTGATATATTGGGTACTCATAAACGATGAAATATAACTGACGCATGATTTTCATTCCATACGAGAAGTCAATACGCCGTCATAATGCTGATAAAATAAAAACGCCCTTAATGCGACGCGAATCCGTCTTTATTCGCCCTTTATCTAATCATAAATACAACCAATATACACTACCGCATATACCCGTGTATAACACGCAGCTAGTTTCATGGGACAGTAATATTGATCTATCTTAATAAATCTATTCTAAATCGTAAATATCCTTTGGCAACTATACCATTATTTATAATTATCTCTAATTAAACGGGTTTTTTATTCGAGTCAAATAGGACCAGATACTTCACTGAATATTCCGTGAATAATTCAGAAACGTATATCAAATTTATCACAAGATGATATAAAATTCAACTCAAGAGAGAAGAACAAAAAGCAATGGTCAACTTAAAATTTATTCTAAAGACAAAATAAAAATTTCACGCGTTTAAAACATCCACCGTAATCAAAATAAATAAACAAGCTCAGGTTCCATTAAATTTAAATTGCGCAGCGAATATCTTTTAGTCAGCGTTCTTTACATTAAGATGCATTTTTTACACATCCTTTCTTTTCGTTGCACTTTTGTAAAACGATAAAATTTCCAGGATGTAACGTCCTCAACTTCTCTCCGAAGTCCGTTTCCATCAAATTTTAAGGTGCTAAGCGATGCATCACGAATTGGAAAAAAACTATCAAACGGAGTAGGTGTGAACATCAGATGATAAAAGCGAGTAAACGATCGAAAAACGGTGAGTGAATTATTCGGATTTTTTTCTTTCGTATTTTTTGGCATAGAGATGCGAAGCGGAAACTCTTTTAACGAAACACGTCGAGGAAAAGAAAAGCAGCTTTGTTCAGCAGTCTGAACGACCTTTTAGTGAATTCGGAGAATAGATAGCCGTATTGCTTTAGTATAAAAACAACTAAATTTGAGAGAGTAAGAATTGCTTGATACCAATGACTAGCAAAGTAAACACTCGTATGAAGGAAGGTAAAAACGTTCGTAAATGACAAAAGTAAAGGATGCGAAAAGTGCTGTAAGCGTAGCTTTAACTCATCCTCAATTACCTTCATTTTAGAGTGGGAGATTTAGCTAGATTAAGTTATTAACTTCATAGTTACTACTTCATTAAGTTATTAAGCTTCGTTATCGCTTAAGAACATGTTTTCCATGTTGCAGCTCGTCTCAGCGTATTTATCATCATATTAAATAAAGCAATAAAATTCGTTTAATTTCAAAAGGCATGGGAATAAGAGTACTAAATACATAGTACAAAGTACGGAGATGATTGAGAAGGTTCAAAACCCTTGGAATAAATTTATCGGAAGCCTAGAAAATTTTGCCTCGTCGTTTTCACTAAGAGGTAAATTTGGCGTAGAAAGACTCAATGGAACGAATTAAAAGCCGAAAATGAAAAAATATAGAATAAAAGAAAACAGTACTAACATGAGCAAGACTGAAGAGCTTCAACGAAAGCGCATTTGTGACTTATCTCGGAAATACTACGATTTATCGGTACTTATTTAGCGCCGAAGATCGCCCAAAGATGACGGATACTTTAAAGCAAGTATTAATCAGTTTAAAAAAATGTTTAAGAAAACTAAACCAAGATGATTTCTGAGTATGCACCCCTTCTATATAGTGCTCACCAGTACTCAATATGAGACAATATTGTTTTTTTTTTTAAATGTACAAGTTTTTTACAGGTAAAGAATTTTAAAGGTACAATCATAAAATATAATAAGTATACAATCATTTACTACTGTTTTCGCTCGTCTATTTTGTTTTGTTTACGCAAAAGGATTTTCTAGGGTAAGTCCTCACGCCTCATTCTATAGATTTAAAAAGAATAATTTATAGAAATCTCTTGAAATCAGGGAGACTCAAACTAAAGTAAATTCAAAACTCTGAAAATACGAATAAATAGACTTGAAGGGCGTTAGAATTAAAGAATGGAAGTAGGTTTTACTCGATCTAGCAACCAGGCGCTTCGAAGATAGAAAGAGAGCGGTGGATCCGCTTTCGGTGAGGCGGGAATGAATGCGTGAAAGGAAGAGCGCAAAGCGAAATGAAAAAAAGGCAGAGAATGTTTCATTTCAGAGTTGGACAACACGGAATAAAGGAGTACAGTGTCCTACACTTAACTCGATGCGTTTTTATCTACCGCTGGAAAGATTGTCATTTTTCGCCGCTCACAAAACAGGTTTGGATGAGTTTATCGGCCACGCGAACGATTTCCACACTCTTTTGAAATCAAATCCGTTTGAAGTATTCGCTGAAGAGCTGACCGTGCGAAATACACCCGTGCTCCATTTGCGGTGGAACTACACAAGTATTTCGTAGTAAATCAAAGCAGTGGTAACTTCCTTTTTACTTCTTCTACCAACCTGATGAAATATTTGTTACTACAATTCTTTAGCTAAATGTAATGAAATTGATATTCTCTTACTTAATTGCAAAGATACCATTAAATAATAATCAAAGGCGTTTCAACATAAATTGAACTAAAAGCGGGAAGGTTTTTATTACTTTAATTCCTCAAAATTTGGCAGCATCTCAAGAAAAATTAAACTGGACAATCTCACTATTCAATACATGAATGAATTATAAATGGTTTACCGAAAATTTTGCACCGGGATGGAAAATGATATTTCTTTCATTTCTTTCATGTTACTACAGAAGGAACAATCAAAGGAATACTAATATAAAAGCATGCAATATTCGGGAAGATCTCCAGATTAACTCTTTACTGATCTGTACAGGAAAACCAAGACTGGTAGAAGGCGACCAATTTATTTATACCAGTAATTATAAAAATGACGCGAATTAAATCTTAATTCTCTATTCCTACGGTATTCCCGCGTGATAATGAGGCAAGAATTTATTTAATTAATTACCTTGATTATAACGGTACTAACGCTATGGAAACTCAAATTTAATGTCTCGTTATATTCAATAGTTTCATGAGGTTTAAGGTTGAAAGATTTAAGATAGTAAATAAAAACATTGGAGACATACTTCTGACCATGAAGAGCAATTCGTAATGGCAGCGAAGAGCAACACCGATAGCCAGTTGCTATAAATTGGCCGTTGGAAGCTCATCTCGAATAAAAGCGCGAGTGACACGCATTTCAGGACGCTTATTTATGATCCAGTGCGTCTGTCCACGTTGACAGTCCCTTGTAAGTCAGAACAGAGACAAAGTACGTGACGAAGGGCGTGTCCTGAGCCAGCGTTAATTTAAACTAACGAGGGAAAAAATGGAAAAACCATTTAAACTTATCGGGAACGCAATGGAAAGGCTACGCCTCTTTTTGTTTCGGAAAAGGGGAAACGATTAAAAGAGAAAGAGAAATGGACGGAAGTGGGACACTTGTGCTAAAGGAAGAGGGGGAAAAGCAGGAAGGTGTGAGGAAGGAGGTGTAAAAGGGAAGTGTAAATGAAGTGCGAGTGAGATGAATGTAGTGAAAAAAGACGAAGATAGAGAGAGAGGGAAGATACTTTAATTTCAACGGGAAAATTGCTGCCACAGAATTCCGTCTGCATCCAATTCTTCAGCGAATAAAACGAAATTATTTAAATGACGCATTCTTTAGATAAAGAGATTAATTCGAGAGGACAAAAAGGAGGTAAAAGTAGAGGAAATATGAGAAGTGGACCTAAAGACACAGGAACTGGGATATGCAAATGAATCTGAAGATTTCCACTGGAAGAAAATTCTGAAGACGAGAAGAAAATAATAACGAGCGAATGACAATGAACGAAAGAAATGATTCTGTAAGAAGAAATAAGATAGACGACCCTAATTAAGAACCTTTATTAATGTCCCATAATTACTTTACTAATTTACTTCATCATTTGCAACTCAGAATCATGAAAGTTCTCATGTTTTAGAAGACAAATCGATGACTCCATCAAATTAGTGTAAAGTCTTCCATATCCTTCTCAGAGGTTTTAAGGATTTTAATCAACTATTTTTCCTCTGGCCGTAGAATGATAAAAGGTAACTGGATTAATAATTTTACAAACCGACAAATTTCTACATTTTGAACGAGGAAGTTGATTTCCAAGGGGCAATTAATTATAATTATGTTCGTCATTACATTAACTCCAACTTTTAAACACACCCATCTTTAATACTAACACTCACATTTTCTCCAAATATGTTAGTTAATCAAGTTATTAAGGGAGAAACATTAGCCTTTCCCATTAATCAATTTCTGTAAGTTAATTCTTAACGTTGAACAGAAAACAATTTACTTATTATTAATTACAATTTATTGGGTTGCTGGACTAACATAATCGTAAAATTAAGAAGTGGAAAGGCGAAAGAATTACGAGAAAAGGGCGTGGCAGACTTCAAACAGAGTGTTATTAGGTTTTATTTATTTCACTCATAATGATTAAAAGATAATTACCACTGAGGAGGAAACAAATTTTCAGCAGGTTCTCTAATGCTAGATGATTTAGAAATCCGAATGTATTTCTTCTTCCCTTATAAATAAATACATTAAAAGGTAGGCTGAGCACAATTTATTACAAAATCATGTAACCTTATTGGCACTCTAAGTAAAAAACAAAAAGTCAGATTTTCCCGGAAAGATTTCCTTTCTTTATCCATAACAGAGTACTCATAGAGTAATAGGTTATTAACATTCCACCAAAAATACGAAGATATTGTTTCACAATATTATTAGCCTTTCAATTCTAATCTAATTTTGGTTTATCGTATTTTTAGTCCAATTCCTCACTGAGGGATAACCAAAGTAAGAAAAATCTGATGATCAAGAAAATCAGGCATTTCAAAATCATTCCATGTCATATAGACTCAGAAAAGTTGAGATAAATAACAAGTGCATGTATTTCATGCATCCACAAGCAACATTTGAAATTTTATAGTATATTTCTAATGTTATGCTGCGAATAGTGCTTCTAGGCATCACAACCTAGAAAGTTTCATTACAAAATTGGCATTAACGTGAAGTATCTAATCTCCAAGAATCATCAAAAAGATAGGACAGTAAATGACAATATGGTTAAATATAACTTGATACAAAACGAATTCTAGAATAAAAAGAATCGTGTGTTTAAAGCCTAGAGTGAAACGTTTACATTTTGGATAGATTTGTATCGCATCTCTGATTTACAGACCTCCCAGAAAGCCATTGTAAGATTGGTGATAAATAAACACCAATATCAATATACGCAGCATATCTGACCGTCATTTATGCTATTTAAAGTTTCTGTTTCCTTTACCTTACTAAGTCCTATTGCCAAGTTTAAAAACTAGAAAATACTCGCCTCTGATCCGTTTACTAGAAAAAAATCATCTTTTACTACCAAAAGGGAAAGGAAATTGTAAAACAACTCTATCCTTTAAGATGAGGAAATTCGTACTTTTTGGTCATTAAAACGTAATTTATCTGTTAGGGATATCTTATACCGCAGGGCAAACTTCCGGCGAAAAGAAGTTTTAAAAAAAAGAAGTTAAAAAAATGAATATCTCTCTGTTGAGGAAAAGAGGAAAGAGATATGTTCAAGGAAATAGACGGTTTTAGTCCAATTTTCAAAACAGAATTAGAATTAATACGACCTTTTTAAACGTTCTTAGAGTTAAAAGAAATTAGAAATGGAAACCAATGGATGAGATTTGGAAGCACTCGTCGCCTCATCAGGAGTATGATAAACATACTAAGTCGACATTTAAGATATGTTTTTCATTAAAATAATTTTAAACCAACGCTGCAGCTCATGTTGAAAATTAAACTCAGAAAGAGAAGTTAATGGGATTTTTTTACTACAAAATTCATAAAATGCTCTAAAAATTTGCTGCTTGTCTTCAGATAATAAAATATAATTCGGGGAGAATATGATCAAGTGATGGATCAATTATTACAGAAAACTGATATTTTATAAGAGAAGGAACTAATTTGAGGTTGGTTATAATTGTATAAACATAACAGTGATGTGCACAAAAGTAATTGTCCGTCAATGCCAAGAAGATTATAAACAATAGTAAAAATAGGGGACTAGGAAGGAAAGTTGTAAACGTGGAAAATGTATTATGTAGAAATTTATTGATTATATCATTATTTAGTACAATATTAATATTTATACTACATACTCATGAAATCAATAATAGGTAACTGAGAACAATAATGTCCGTAAATGGCTAGCAATAATAGTAATAATCATAATTTTTGACGAAAAAAGGAAAACAATCCCAATTCCAACATGTAATATTTATTAATGTATACGAACACATTACCACTCCTTATCCAGAATAGCCAGCAATCCCTGATTCGAATCCGTGATCTTGGCGTTGGAACCCTAGTACGCTAAACACTCCGCCACCAACGCCGGTAATCAATTGTAGAATTTTAAAGGTTTGAATTAAAAAGTTTGATTAACTTTTCCGAATGGATTTCAAAGACATGATGAAGTTAACTCTCTATGAAGATTGATCCACCTTCAGTTTCCTTTTCCCGATTCCACATTTCAGCGCAATTCAATGTTTACAAATCCCTAAAAAGGCATTACCACAAACACGGAGTTGGCGAGGATAACGAAATAATGCAGCGGTCATCTTATTCACGGACTGAAAGCTTCGAGAAAGAAAGCCGGAATATAAATATGGAGTACGTGAACTTTTCATTCCACGTAAAGGACAAATACACCCGTAGCTGCACTAATTACCGTTTTCATTACGGACCTTCCGTCCACCCTCTTTGAAAGAAGCGGAGAAAGTGAGCATAAAATACGCCAAAAAGAAATTAAATATCGCGACTCAGCGTACGAGGACTATTAGGGAAGGTGAAAAAGAGCAAATCCCCTTCCAACCCTTACCTAAAACAAAAGCACGTCGATTTTTTTCACTCCTGCGACGAGAGGGAAATTCCAAAGGAATGCACACATGCCCACTTCCTCTTCCATATAATAAAGACTCCCGCATGTTTTGAAATAAAGGCATGAGCAAAATAAAATGAGGGCTGTCCTCTGGGAATGGGGCCGTAAATTTCCGATGGAATAAGAATAAGAGAGAGAAAAGCCATATATTTGGAGGGGAGTAACGCTTTTATAAACCGAACGCGTCGCTGAATATCTTTCATTGCGAACTCTGCCAATACCTTTAACTTGAACGTATTTTCGCGCCGGATTTCGCTCTCTCGCAGTCTTCTTCTTTAGTCGCAGAGGAGTTATAATCATGTCTGTTTTGCACTTACTCTCAGAATTCACATTTCAACGTCACTATTTGACGCCAGAAGCCAGGTAAAATGGGGCGAAACAATATATCGACGCCTTCCTCAACTCGTGCAAAGAGACGTTAAAGACCTTTATCCAATGCGCGAATAGGATTCCATTCGTTTAATAATCAAAACATACATGTGCGCGCATGATAACAGGAATATATTTATCCCTTTCGTAAATATCCTAAATATCAAGATAACTCCTCTGCCAGAAACGGCTTTCATTTTGATAACTTTGGAGTTCATTTGAATTTCATGATTTGTCAATTTCCTAACGTTTCGAAGTCGAATGCTGTATTTATCTTCCGAGAATTACTCGCCTCCCTCCTGAAAACGTCGCGTCGCCTCACTGCACACTATATGCTACTTCAACTTTCCCGCAGAATTCCAATATTTTGGCGGAATAATTCAAATTCGAACCGGTTTGCTCAAGTGTACGCAAGATGTCGCTCCTCTTGCCGCAAGATAGGCCGCTGGATTTTGACATAATTTTCAGAAGAAGCTATGGGAAAAACAACAGTTTCGTGAAACGATTAGGCCAATGTCGTCCATCCGCAACGATCCTTTGCGCGAAAACTTAGTTGCGTCCTGAATTAAGGGCTACTGCTGAATCACGGATTTACCTCCCCCACCAGATTTTTCAGGAGCCGCACTGGCGTTGTCGCATTTTGGTAAGTGAAGGATCTGGCACAACCAGAAAAGAAAAGAAAGTGAAATCAAAGAAAAGAAAAGAATAATTAGTTCTTTCTGGGTGTTTGGCAGGTCTTGCTGCCCAACGGGCGACAGAATTTTTAAATTTTAAAATGCCACCGCTAGCAGCGGAAGATAGATTTTCTGATATCAACATATATTACTCTGGTAGAGGCAGAGAATTACTTCATCGCGGGATATCGAACACCTTCTGACGGAGATTGATTACGATAATAATAAAGGAGGACTTAAGTGTTCCAGAAAAATATATTTCAACTGTTTAGTAAACGTGACGAAGTCAACAGCTTACACATGCATATTTGTTGTATTATGTAAATGTTCTTCTTCCCTAAGCATAGTCTTTCATATCCCCTTTCGTATTAGTAATTCCTTAAATACCGAGTAAATTATCTTAGGGCTTCAGTGGGCGATGGAGAAATTATACTGCTCGAATGTGCGCGGTAAGGAAAGAAAATTTTGCGACGGCTTAATTGAAACACGCCGGATTGCGTCGGCATACTCAGAATAATATTGGAAAATGCTGTAATATGTACAAAATATCACTGGAATGATTGGTAAGAGTGCTGCCGTTAGTAATCTAATACTTGTTAATTATGATCTACATATGTTATCAGTAATAAAAAATGAAAAATATAGTCAAATTTAGAATTTATAGTGTAAAGTATACTCTGTTTAGCCAAAGCGTTTATGAAAATTGTTTTGAGTACATTGTTGTCGGGTATTTTTAGTATTATTTGTACCTCTTGAGTATTTATTTGTATTGCGCGGTTTTTTAGGGTTAATTATGAACGCCAACTAACAAATGTCTCTTGCTTTGGTTATGGGAATTGAATTATTTAGAGATTTAGCATTCTCCCCTCGGGTGGGCACCAGAGCTTAGGATTATTAATGGATATGCTTGAATATTACCTACTTCCGAGCGTAATACAGTAAACGTCGCATGTTTCAATCGGCTGACGCTTGCAATTTTTAATGGAATCAACCATTCCCAAAGCGGGTAGTTCTAAGGTTGGCACTCCATTCTTCCTTTGACATATTTGACAATCCGTTCTTTTTTCAAGGAAAATTATGAAAGATGTACCTCGAATTACGTCCATGTAATATACAGAAATCTTTTACTCTAATATGACCACCGTAGAAGCAGTCTCATGTATTGGAATAACAACCTATGGTGTGTTTGCGACAAGAGAACAAGATGTATTGGGACGGAAACCTCGCGCAATATTACCACATGTCATGTCACCTCTCTGTTACACTTCCTGATCTCGACCGAGTATATATTAATTTTTCATGAAGTGATACGAAATATTAAAAAATCTCGGAAGGAAACCTCGCGCAATATTCCAACTATTCGGCCGAATATTTAAAACTGGTATCAGTATGGGCAAGCGTGCGTAAGATGTCTCTCCTGACGCCGCCTTCTCGGCCGCCTGTTATTAAAACAAGTTTGTGGATAAGCTATGGGAAAAACATCTAATTTGTTTAACAATTAGACAAATGTCCTCCATCCGCAACGATCCTTTGTGCGGAAATTTAGTTGCGTCCTAAAGAAACGACTATATTTTAATTACGCATGTACCTCCCCCACCAGATTTTTCAGGAGCCTCGCTGGCGTTGTCGCGTTTTGGTCAGTGAGGTATCTGGCACAAACAGAAAAGAAAAGAAAAAGAAAACAAAGAAAAAGAAAACAAAGAAAAGAAAGGAATAATTAGTTCCTTCTGGGTGTTTGGCAGGTCTTGCTGCCCGACGGGCTACAGAATTTTTAAAATTGCCATCGCTGAAAGCGAGAGATGGATTTTTGGATAATAATAAACATCGCTTTGGTAGAGCTTGAGAATTTCTTCATAGCAGGATATCCTACACCCTGTGACTGGGATTGCTAAAGATAATACCTAAAGGAAAACTAAGGTAATGGCAGGGTAGAATGCTTATTTGAGGTAACGATAGTAAGTTTGGTGACGGAATTTGTAAAACTATAATGGTACAAACATAAGTAAGCCATCACTAGACTACCGGCATTCTTTCGCTTATAAAAGCACTTTAGACCAAACGTAGGTGTCGATTGTTTCACAAGTAAGACCGTTTCGCACCAATAGAACCTACGGGGAATCGATTTTGGGAGAGCTTTATCGAATGTTGACTAACATACGATACGCTAATTTGACGGTAAGGGTAACACGCTAACATCATGCTAATCATCCTGCTAGCCAATCGAGTAAAGTACGTTGTAAACTCCGGGAGAAGGAATATCGCCAAAGACTTGCATGTTTATGCAATAAAACAAACAAAACATGCAAAAAGACAATGGTGTTTATTATATAAAATTTTAGAAAGCAATTGCTATTTATGATTGTGAAATCCTAGATTACTTGAATGCAAGCTCCTTTTATGTTCTTAGGATAGTCGTTAACTACCTTCAATGGAAAAATATCGCTTACGAAGGTTACTTAACAGGAATACAAATTGAGCATACTATTTATTATTATTAATAAGTCAAGAGTAAGAATCAAGGAAAGAATTTAACGAACGAAAAGAAAAATTTAATGACAAATATACCAGAGAACATCGCGTTCTTTCATGCATACTCGGCTAGCATGGGCGTGTATTGCGGGGTTGCCTATACTCCGATTATCAATTTTCAATTATTTATTGCAGCGAAACTAAGGCCTATTCAGACGAACGCCGTCACACCTTTTCATTACTCTACTTACTGCAACACTTCAAAATGTTTCATCAAAATCCCCGGACAAAAGTGAGAGTCTCTCCTTGTTAGTTTGAGCTAATTGACAGTGAATATAATAATCGTTAGCTATTTGATATTTTTAAATACAATAATGCTTTTAATACTTCACCTCTTAACGATATACGAAAGACTACTTGATTGTATACTACAGATAATTACTGAAAACCCCGTCATGAATGAGGGTGTAGGTAACATGGTCCCAACCACAGTATAGGTTAATTATTTACAGTCTTGTTAACGAGGAGACATGTTCAGCAAAGAGATGAAACTCTCCATATCGGAGGCGTCTGAAAACACGGTCGTGTGTACACATTGGGGGATATTGGATCGTGTGCCCCACATATTGAGCCGGTCAATATCCCTTGGAATGAGGCGCTCGTGTCGAATCCTTTGGGATGCAATTGTTCTTAATTGGGAGGGCGATAGAGAGGTCGTGGGAAGGAAAGGAAAGGGATTCCTTGAGGGAGAGAGGAAATGAGAGTATCTCGAAGATTCGGTCAATGAAACAACGAGGTTAGCAACCTCAATTCGCAACACGTGCTGCAAACACAGAATTATCGCTCTGTTTACATGAAGAAGAAAGTATCGGGAGGGAATGTTTACATCTCTAATGGGTTCTTAAGAGGCGTGGTTTCCCTTTCGTACTCCAAGAAAACATAATCTCGTAGACGAAAATTCAATTTCAAAGGCGCAATTTTCATCGGGATTTCAAGGTGTACTTCTGATCCCCTTTAAAATGAGAAACACTCGGTAACTTCCGCTGCAATTTTTAATTTGACCCGTTTCGTTAATGTATTGAAATCAAATTAAAAATCTGTTGTGGATTTCTAAGTGTCTTTTCTCATAAAAGATAGCTAATATGAAATTCCATGAAGTCAAGATTGAACTTATCAATTTGTTCTTCCGATAGCATACTGGCTGGAATTTTCAAGATCTCACTACTTAGTAGGATAATAATTTCCTAAACAAATATAAACTATTTGAATCTAAACTTTGGTATCATTTCTTCTAGCTCAACATGGACGTAAACTCAAAAATGTAAAACATTCTTAAATAATAAGATATCTTACTCACCATCTCACGAATAATTTACCTTATAATCGTTCAAACTCCTGGTGCTTTGGTCTAACTTCATGGAATTTATACTTAGTATTTCCACAAATTTTACAATTGGTTGAAATATTAAGTATTTTTTCTCGTTGCTCACATAGTTTCTCTTCGTAATACCTCAAAGAACTTAGCAAGGCAGGACTTACCTGAAAAGAAAAGAAAACAAAGGATTAAAGCATGACCTTATATGCAAAGGTTTCGACATATTTTTTAATAAACTGTTTCTAATCTTCAAACAAATTATACAGAAATTCACAAACAAATGTCTAGCTCTGAACTGTTATTGGTCTTCACGCATTTATACTAGTCTTTACATAATGATCACATTTATATGCTTAAGTTTCAGTCTTGTAGCCTCAGGATACATAAATATATACCTGGCTATAACTCGACTAAGCAGTAAAATTTAGTATCACCACCATGCCTTTTAGTACCTTCACCAGCTGATCTTTCAAGCTTTAAAACTATGAATGGTAGCTATTATAATAATTATACCTCTTAAAATAAAGTTTCTACAGGACAAAATGACTTCAATGTTGCTATTTTTATTTCCAGATAATTAATCCTCCTTGAGTAGCACTTCCTGACATTAATTTCGATACATTAGCATGAATCATCTTTAGCCCTTTTCGGAAAGTTCAGTAGTCCATTCTCTCTTAGAATTCGCAAATTTGCGATGATATTCCCTCCCCAACCATGTGCACGCACGCACGTCCCGATTCTTGCCGCACGGATAAATTAATCCGAGCAACATCCGGCCACTGAGGAAGGCAAGTGATTCCTAAAACAAGGCTCGGAAGTCCATTTCCGTCATGAACCAACTGAAATATCCTGGACTCCTTTAATGGACCCATAATTACCACCATGTTGCCAAGTACTCCAACAACAACACTCAAGGAAACCACCTTCAGCCACGAAAATTGGACGACGCTTATGTATTCTCCCACAGCCGGAAATGATACTAAATGATCTTCGATCCGTACGATGAATCTTTAGAACGCTTGCTTTATGGTCAACATAACCATGAAACATAAGCCCTAGGACATGAGCGGATCTAGAAACTTGCCAAGGGAAGAAGTACTTGCCAAGGGTGAGGTTCTTGCCAAGCAGTGGGGGCATTTAAGCCAAATCCCTTATTAACTCTTCTCCAATTAACTTTTTAAATACCATTTTGTCGTGATAATTACAGTGGATGCATAATAATCGGTTTTTCCCTATAGACTTTCACTTGAGTAGTTTTTTTCCCACAGTTTCTTTCCATATTTAATTGTTTTTAAATCTACTTTGAAACTATATGTTTACCTTATATTTATTTATTAGTTTGGAAATATTATATTTTACAAATAACATAATTTTTATATTTATCGTTTGTACTGTCAGTATCGACTTTTTCTCTATAAAAGTTATTCAAGACAGTAGTCTTGAATTAATTATGTATTCATGTAATATCTGTTAAATTTGAGTGGAACAGATGCCATTATGACCTAACCTAGCCAAAAGAGTACTATGATAGCCGTAGAAGAGAGTTATAGTATACATAGTGATAGGACAATCTGAATATAATTCAATCTCCTGGGTAATCTCCAGATCCTAGGTAAATGACTGGTATTACGAAGACATAAAGGAAGAGGTTATTGCCCCCATAGATCCGCAAGTAGTTTAAGATAAATATCATAGCACAGAGAAATAAGGAGCAGTAAACCAATTTATACTCTTACCTAAGTCAAAAGAGAAGGAAGATACTTGTTATTGAGTGAACAGTTTTCGGTACATACAACAGATTATCGACAGATAGATACTTAATGCTAATTGCTAATAAAATAGCATTTATAGGTTATGTGAACTCAATAAAGCAAATCTATTCAGAACTATGTTAGCGATTGTTTTTTGAAAAAGATTTGCTCATTTCAGATGAATTATTATTTTGATTCTCTTTAACGCGAATACTTCGGTATTTTTATAATCATTATATTCAGCACTATCCAAATGGTTAAATTTTTCCTTTTCTGTCATTAAGAATCAAATTAGAGGAAATAACGAAATACGCCGCAAGAAGAAACAAAATTCGCAGCATTATTGTATTAAAGGAATATTATTAATTACGAAAAGAAAATAGAGAGGAGAGAATATAAGACGTCGCCTTGACAGTCAGAATAAAATCAAAAGCGGTGACGATTGGTGATAGATGGGATTTACCTATGAGTCAATAAAAGATCTCCTGGGCTTCTATAAACATTTCCGTGCCAAAAATACGAGGAGACAGTTCCATTTACCAATATTCAACAGAACATAATGGAGAACCATTATATACGGCTCGTGAGGAACGGCATCGTAAACCCAGTCGTCCTTCCAACGTCCAGCCAAAAAGTACCACCCGGAAATACTGAGTTAATTTTAGAAAATCCATTCGCTCGGAGAATACGCAAACAAGATTGGAAAGGAAAAAATCGTAATATTAAGAATGAGTCGTCCATTTGATGCGGTCAAACGGCTCGGCCAAGGCCGACTGAATGGTGACTCTTTCCACGACCCACTTATAAAAGACCGCCGAACAAGTGATTTGAAAGAAGCGTCGTTTGACCCCTGGTCACGTGGATTCGCGGAAGCAAAGACACCAGAAATAAGATGGACAGTGCTGCCAACTGGTGGAAAGGGGACGGAGTTGGCGTGAATCTTTTTACATCTGCACATGAGCCGAAGTTCAGTCCTTACGATAAAAAATAAAATTTCATCATTAGACAAAGGTTATTTAATTATCTCTTAATACACTACTGGCTTTTATATTTTATTAATTCCATATGCATTACTATTATAATTTTATAGATTTGTATTTACTTCTGACTTTTTCGTTTGGTGTTTGATTCTGTGTAATCTTTGTAATCTGTATTTCCTTAACTCGCTCTATGGGAATTTCCCAGAGAAAAAAAATTATTATTATTATTATTATAAACGGTAACCTGTTAAAAAGGATATAAGATATTATAAGGTAATGACGATCCAAATTCTGACCCATCGATTCGTGATTCTTCGTAACTAATTAAGTAACAAAGTTCGCAAATGAAAAAGTTTGTAATATACACACAAAGACGATATTTGCACATAGATGTACCTTGTTTAACGACGGCCACAGTTGAAGACGTATTTGATTAACGACTGTAATAAAAAACATGCCTTGGGTAACGACGAAGGCATTGGTTTACGATCCCATCGATGGCATGCGGATTTCAATAAAACTTTCCACGAAGACATTTAAATCAATTTTATCTACATATCTGACGAGTAAAATCATTTAAAATATGTAGATAAATGTATAAGTATGGCTGTGGGGAGTAACCGAAACGAATGAATGGATTACCATTGCTATGTTTGGAGAAAGTTATAACTTGGATAACGACGGACACAGTGGGAAGAATTGTCATTTTTAACCAATCTGTCTTGCTTAATTTCCGAAATGATTTTTGCCAAACTACTTTAAAAATTGACAGACGATATAGCAAAATTCGACTCGACTGCGATCAAACATAAAAGCAAGTATAAATATCCTTAAGAATCGTGCGAATATCTAGTGGTAGTTTCATAATAAATTAAAGCGTTTACTATAAAAGAAGGATCTTCTTTTGAGAAGCGAGCCATATAAGTTTCCAGAAAGAGCTAGGACGTCCTGATCTTCATTTTCTGCGTCTTTAAATATATAATATATCGGACTAAATAAAAGTAATAACCGAAGCAGTTTTTATAAGGACTATATATCATTAAAATACACCAGAAAAGCTCGAAAATGACATAGTAAGAATATTAAACGTTTCACCATCATAGTGTACAGATGCGATTTGCTCGTGGTCCACTTTGAAACCTTTCATGAGCCGGATTTGGCTCGCGTATCTTAGTTTGCCAACTCCTGATCTAGAATAGTTTTCGTAAATAATGTAAAAGGCATAAAAAGGAAAGAGCGATGATCTCGATACTTTGTGGAAAGAGTGCTTCGATCAGTTCTATGGAGCACGTGACATTTTTAGCGTGATAAATGCATCATTCGGAACTCCAAAATAGCGGACCCTAAATATGCAGTGAGGAATATGGAAATATGTACCCGACCCCGAATAAAGGATTAGAGTTGGTAACAGGAAGGACATCCGGTCGTAAAACCAACGCCAAAAATACTTACATTTTGCGATCCAAAAATAGGTGGTGAGGAACAATTAACATCGAAATTTTACGAATTTATAACGTTAGGCATTTACGTTGACAAATTATACTAGAATTGATCCGGAATTAGTTTTATTTGGGATTGGAATCTACATGACTAATCCCTTGCCGCGCATACATGATATATCATTACAAATTACTACGAGTATTACACAAAGCCGAACAGGGAATCGCTTCCGAAAATTTTTGAATACACGATAAGAGCTTTGAATGTTAATACCATGCATGATTCTGCTAACCGAGAAGTTGGAAAAAACACGTTCACGTGAAATGGAATAAATTTTAAAGGGGAATAATAACCAAAACGGATGACGGAAGTCAGACACAAGTAAAACTCAATAAAAAGACGATGGAATTTGTAATGACCTAATTATATACTTGAGAGATCACTCTCGATTTCTTTATCTTTCCTGAAACTTTCCAAAATTCCGAACCTTTTCGCCACAGTCTGCAGTATTTACACCGAAAAAATACATTTCGTTTGAGTGCAGACCCTTAAAGTCTCGACTCGTAAAACAAGTGCTTCCTAAGTCGCGTGATTGTTTTTTTTAAAATAAATACATGGCGTTGTGAGAAAGGCGAGAAAAACCAATGATGGAATAATAAACACTGGTAGAATATGAGGTGGACGGGCGCCAAGCAAAATCCCAACGGAAGCCAAGTTTGTCAGTGTGCCAATGGTACGGCGTCAATGCCACCAAGCGACCAATGGGACACTCTTTTATTAATTACGAAGAATCCTTCGCTTCATTCCGCTAAAAGATTTATTACTCTATGAAATTGTCGGTTTTGTGGTAGAATCAATTTGCCGCAAGAGTTAATGGGAGGGAGATTAAAGAGATATTGATATCAAATAATTCCGGATAAAATATATCGCGGAGAAGTCGTAATGGCTAGAGTAAAAGCTACATAGCGCTCAACTGCACCATCAGATTTCGAGTTAAACGAGTACGACTAATGCAAACATGAAATGACAGCAAGCCTTCGAGAAAAACAAGAAATCTTTAAATAAACAATCGTGAAAAATCCACACTATGGTAGATATCATGTGCTCGTCTATCGTATTTCTGATGTCAATAGGTCAGCTTTAAAAGGAGTCAGGTGTAATGCTGAAACTCTAGTAATTTATTCATTTAGCTAATAGATTCAAATCAATAACAGAAGGCGTTACCTCGTGAAAAGCCATAATAATGGGAGTTTAACTCTCTGCCATTCTTGGAATAGCAATAAAAAATTCCTTGAGCTTGCAAAAGAGAACGGTACAAAGATAAAAATAATAAAAATTATTTCAAAGGATCGATCGCCTGAGACTATTTCCTGGAACAGACTATTAGAGAAATCATGCGAATTCAGTCGAATCCTGGAATTGGACAAGGGAAACATTCCTAAACAAATGACATCCATACTTTAAAAACTGCTAGTCATCTGAAATAATCACCGACTAGAGAATTACGAAAACACAAACGATCGCATAGCACTACAAATATTGAAAAAATTCTTCCAGCAGACGTAGATCTGCTTCCAAATTGGATTTAATAAATAGATCGGAAGCGAACCTCAGGAGGGCATTAATGATATACGTCATTTTCATTTGAAAAAGAGACTTCCCGATAAGAGAATCCGTCGCGTTCAATCCCAGCAGAAAATGCCTCTTCCATTGTGACGTGTATCCGACGCTCGTCATTTTGGGGCGAATTCTGTGACGTCAAAAGCACAGTGATCGCGAAATATGGGGATGGGTTAAGAATGATAGAAAGGAATACACAAAGAATGTACGAATTTTACATTCCCTTTAAAATCAATATCTTGAACCACTTTCATCGTATATATTGTGTATATTATTATTAGCCTAAAAGGGACTAATAAGACTCGGAATAAAAAGTATATTCATTTTAAAATCATTAAATTGTGAAAACCGATAAATGACTGCAGGATTGTATAAATTTTCAAAACTGTATTGCTTTATTTTAACCACTGAAACAGCATAAAAAATTCACAAGGAAAAACGGATATGATGAAATCGGGACTCGAAACCGGATCTTCCTGGCTAAACCGATAACACTTTATTTCATACAAAGGTTCATATCAGCCAAAATAATCTTCAGAAAAGGCATTTCTGACTGTTCTGGCAAGGTTTGAGTCCCAGTCCTGCCAGACTGTTTCTCATAACCGTTTTTCCTTGTAAACGATAAATATTAATGAGAATATTGAAAGCGAAATTAAAATTTTATCGATAAAATGCAAATTTTCATCGGGAGGATACAGAGGAAGATATATGCCAGGAAAGTTTAACAGATGTGCAAGAAAAACTAATAATATATTAAACGACGGGTAAATGAGGTAAGTGGGTACAACAGTAAAGGAGGAAGTGTTAGAAAGAGACGTTAAGTGATGTGAGACGAAGAAAGTAAGAGAAGGAAGAAGGGGTTGAAAGGTCAAGGAAGGGCGGATGGGAAAGAAATTAAATAGGCGAGAATGACGTGTGCAAGAGATGGATTTGCCCTATATTGAGTGATGCTCGATGACGTAACTGGATACGTCACTTTGAGAGTCACGCAGCGAGACACGATCTCAGCCAATTTTTAAGTTAGACTGGCATCGCTCTTTTGTCAACGAATTAAGGCCGATTCTAATAGAATCTACTTCAACCGTAGCTGCACTATGCTTCTACACACCGCTTTAAATGCGTTATTTTCCCACGAATTCCACGAGGCGTCAATTTTCGCTCTCTCTACAAATAAGAGAAGTGAATTGAAGCAACACTTCAGATTGTTATTGATAAAGAAGCATCACACAATTTCCCAAAAATTTCATTTGTATGTTTTCGGTGCTTTCTTGAATCTACACAATGTATGACGAATTGTAGCATACGATATTCTTTTCAGAAATAGTATCTTGGAAACTTTATTCATCCGTATCTCTGAAAGTTGCCTTTCCATTAAATTTTTCCGTTAATATACCTTCATGATACATTTCCAATAATTCCAGTCCCACTGAATTCAAACTCCCCAAGATCTTCACTTACTATCATACAAAACATTCTGAATTTACAGTTCGATTCAAATAAAAAGCAGCAATAAGACAGAAATGGGTGGCGAAAATCATAGATATGTAACTTATATTTTAATCAAATAGGTATCCCATGAATTTCGGAAAAATAAATACCAGCATTAGAATTTCCTAACGGTATGGTTGGAAGTTATACTTAATTCCGTTGAAATCAACAGCAATTCAAATACGTTGAATTAACGTTCGTTATAATCCTGAAATCAATAGCAAACTAATATTGTTTTAAATTTTTTAGAAGTAAGACACGATAAAGACCTGTTTTTTTTTGCTCCAGAAAAGAAGCTTATACATATCGCGTATAATTTACGGTAGTATTTAATGTGAACCCTATCCATCATTCATTGCAGTTTATATAAAAACTTTTCATAATTCAATACGTTCTTTATTTATCTGTCGTGGTGAAGAGATCGATAAATCGAACGAATTTTTATGAAAAACAGAATTTTTACTGTCATAATTCCTAGTGGAGGCCACAATCTGATCTTTGTGCTTAGTACATCTGACAGGTTAAATCCGCTCCTGTTACCCGACAAAGAGTAACCTCAATTCCGCCACCGAAATTGCACACCTCAATTCAGACAAAACCAAAGTTTTTCCTCCGGAATCCCCTAAACAGCCACGGGCACATTCTTGCGTAAACTCTGACCTTTGCTCCGCCGCGAGGAGTCACCGCGAACGCTTAAAAATAAACCCATCGATCCGCCCCCGCGTCCCAAATCCTCCCCCACCCCACCCACCCAAGCTACTTGTTGGAAAAATTCCGATAGATTGGAAACCGTGGAAAAAAAGGCGTCTCCGGAGAATTTTGTCCGGGAAGCCGAAAATTCAATCTCGCAATAAAAAGAGTCAGCCAAGGGAAGCAGCGTGTCCGAAAAGGAGAAGAAATGGACACATACGAGACGTCAATAGAATGGGAAGAGGCGGAGGAAGAAATGGGGAAAGCGAATGAAAGGGTTTCCAATTCTGAGAAAAGACGGGCATCAGCAACTATGCTGGATACAGATTGCGAAAAAGGATATTTCCAAGCAGGGAAGTTTGCTATATGCCAAGGTGATCAATATAAAAGTAATATTTCATCCGGAGAAATTAGTGAGTGATACAAGAGGAGGGTGCGATGGGGAGATCCTTTTCTATTGGAATACGATGCCACTCTTAAAAATTTCCGCACGATAAGATATTTTACGCGCATAATTCTGACCAAAACAGGAACTGCCCAATAAATTTCACAGTTATCTAAACTACAATGACGTAAATGTTATTAGGTATTACCTACCATCTTTATCACACGCATATTCGCCACTGATGTTACTCCATACTGATTTATTATTACATTAGTGCAATCAGAGGCCCAAGGCGCAAGAAACGTTTAGGAGTCCCACCAGTTAATTCTTCAGCACAAAAGAAAGCCTTTAAGTAAAATACTGGGCTCACTTCATAGAAAGGCCTCAGCGGTTAATGGGTCTAATTGCAAATCCGCCCCTTTCTGTATTCCATTCCAGCTCTATGAAAACGTAAGGATAATCAGGAGTAGGTAAATCCTACGTATCTAATCGAATAGAGTAAACAACACACTTCATTTGTGGCCGACGACGATGACTTACCTACCGTGTAAATAGTGGAATTACGGCATTACGATTTTAAAATCCACATTTCAATGGTGGGAGAGTAAAGAAGATTCTAGGAAGTGAATCCTAGTGCGAGCGAAAGTCACTTAAGAAAATTGGCAACGATAACTCCTTTATTCTTCGAGAAACGGGAAATTCCATTTCAAGACGATTCTCGTCTGGGAATGTGACAAATTATGGCTAGAAAATTCGAATAAAATGATATTCCATGGCGTCCGGGACCATAGTAGGAAGATCCTTAATCGAAAGGACAGAAGATAATTCAGTCATTTGAGTGGCGATGGGGTCGTACTATTAAAACACGAGATTAAATTTTTACGGGGTTAGATTTTAGGGTCGTAACAGAGAACATATACATTAACTGATAAATTTTATAAATCGCAGAAAATTTCACGGGAGCAAAACTGAATGAAAATGATGGATATGAATCGGAAATAAATATTCGCACAGCCTAATCTTTTGACTTAACATCAAAAGCTTTTATTCCAACGAAAACAACACTTTGTAATCTCGAATAGAAAGTTAGGAATCAGCTAATTGTTCATACACTTCCTCAATTTATGCCAGTTATTTATAAGATATCTACCGTTTGACTACATGTATTCCCATTGCTGTAACTTTTAATATTAATTTAAATGTTTCAAAGAATACTTTACTTAAATTTTTCAAAAAATACAAAAAATAAAAGAAAATAAACCATCCAATCATTCCTAAAATCCAGATTTAACTTAATTTACATAGAGATTTGAAAGGTACGATGCATATTACACGCGCATAGATACATCAAGTTAATAAAAATCTACGCCGAGGACACATATGAAAACGCGATGGACGATCACTCGACGAAAACACGGGCGAATAGCTTTCACGAAAATCAAACCCGCAAAATCAACGCCGACTTCCTCATCAAAATATAAAAGCTTTCCGGGACAAACTAATACAACCAATTGCGCGCGGAATGGAGCGAATCGCTAAAAACGCTGGCAAATTCGAAATGCCCTGGACGGAAAATCCACTCAAATAAATGACGAATAAGTATAAAGCGATGGGCATCAAAACCGTTGGGCCATTACGACCCCTTTAGGGACAACACACCCCCATCCATCCATTCATCAGACCCCCCTTCGACATACACGTGCGATGCCGAAGGGATTATGGAATGGAGATTTCCGTATGGAGGGAAAATGGGGTGCAAGATGGCAGAAAAGAAGAGGGTTAGATTACTCGAAAGCGTCAGAACTTTGAACGCTTCGTTGATAAGTAATATAAAGATAGACGATGAGGGTATTATTATTATTATTATCATTGTATTCTTTTGGCGTGGTTATATCAGAATGGTATCTCTTTTACATAACCTTTATAGTTATTACATGAAAAAATACAAAATTAATTCAAAACTTATGTCAGAAATGAACTTAAATCCAGAGAAATACAATAAAAAAAGCAAAAAAAGATATAAAAACATTTGAAATCATTTTAAAAATCTTATATATCTAATATATCTCGGAAGAAAAACACTTCTTAACATGTTTTCCTGTCCTAGACGGTTGCTGTGAAATTCCATAAACTCGGGATTGATAATGATAATCTTATACACAAACAGATAGATAAATAAGAAGGAAACCTATAGCTGAAAACTAGATCTATATACAATTAAATATAGAAAGAGCTGGGTTATCACAAAAAACTCTTCAACTGAAGGACTGCCTATTAGAGGACTAAGGACCAACTATGCGGGAAAACGCTCACAAAAGAATGGAGGCGAAAAATTATTATTAGAAGACTTTAAGAGAAAATAATTTAAATTATGATTAAAAGAAAACGGAGGAATTATGAAAAGAGGCAGGTAGAAATAATTGCTTTGATCAGTATCGTGAATTGAGAAGAATTTCAGACTATTTTTACTAATATACACTCACAATTGAAAGAGGAGCAGTAAATAAAGGAAAGGAAATAAATCCGAAGAAACTGATTTGATGGAAAAGAGGTTGTTGGTAAAGAATGAAAGGATAAGAAAACATATCAAACACTGAAATATCCGGCATATCCGAATAAGAGTACCGTATAACAGAAAAGTAGAACCTGTTAAAAGATTGCAAAGAAAGAGTTGAAACTCGAACTAACAATTGGATTAACAGGCCAAAATAAAATGCAAAATAAGCGCGGAGTTATAGCGTAGAATAAGAGATGACAATGGTTAGTAGATATAGAAGCAGCTAGATCAATAGACGATGAAGAGAGGGGGCGGTTGAATGAGGATGGGATTTAGATGCGTGAAGGGGGATTTAGAAGGGGAGAGATTGGCCTGAGGCAGCGATCGCGTTTTTCCTCCACCGATCCAACGAGTATTCCGACGGCAACATTCCACATGCAAATGAAAAGACGGTGACTCCCTTTTTTCGTACCTGCCATGAACCGGAAGGAAGCATTTTTTCTCTAATTGAGTCCTGAAAAATATTATGATAACATAAAATTCAGTTCTGCAAAATCTGCCTCTGAAACTTAAAGAACCGACCATTTTAACGTAGTGTTTCCCAAACGCCCTCCATGTTACATATACCTTAAAGCCCAAATTTCTCGGCGTGCTTAAAAATATTTTCATTCATTCCGGTTTAAATTTAAATTGAAAATAGAGAAGGCCAGATATGAAGTATTTCTTCATACATCGATACTAAAATTTCAGTTTCTAGCTTAGTAGCTATGGATTTGGAAATTTGTTGGAAGCACTGCATTCATTCCCAACTGCCTCATATCCTGCCAGTTACTGAACTCCAATAAATACGAAGTGAACGTCAAAGATGACTAATTAAGTTCAAAATCACTACAGTTTTTCTTTTGGCGAACATTTACGCATCATTAAAAGTTCAGATGAACAGGCAAGAATTAATTTGATACACTCATGATATTTAAAACTTAAATAAAGGATTCGCAAAGCAAAAGGGATTCTTTTGCTCTAAACAAGAATCTTTTCCATAAATTGTTCGAGTTGTATAAAGAGAAAACTAAGAAGAGATAAGATTTTGCTATTATGACAAATAAAAACATGGACTACTTTCATACGGCGAAATTTCCTTTCATTTCTCATTTTCCTGGGATTATTTACTAGCTTTACCGACATTAGATTTTATCTTTCCATAAGGGGATTATTTCTTCAAGGGGATTCATATAAAAAGGTTTGCCAGAAACTGAAAGCAGGATATTTAATAGAATGAATTTTTTTCGTAAATATCTAAAAACAAAAGAAAACAACTACGTCGAACAACAGCATTACTTTAGGAATATACTTAGCATTATTAAGGAATAAAACTTTCATCTAAACTCTTAAATTTAATAATAAGAATAACATAGATGGTGAGATTAACCTCTAATAATGTACCTTCGTTTTTCATTTAAGATCTCAAATAAATAATTTTCTTCTGCTGATAGAAACAAAGCTTTGACTTTACGAGTTGCTTCCACGACTATCTTCCAAAACAACAACACCGGGAACGAAAAGAAGGAAGTCATAAAAAGAATAGAGTTGTTTGGAAAACTAGGAAATAAAGAAGATAGATGATCCATGAAAAGAAAGAATGACAAAGGGGTATTCGGGAATGAGGAAAATGTCAACATAGAAAATGATGAAAATGAATAAGGAAGGAATGAGTGAGAGAATTAATAGTGAACAGAACTTTCCGAAAAAGATGAATATTGTTATTTAGGATGAGAGTGAATAAAGAGACGAAGAAGGAGATTGAGTGAAAAGGAAGAGAAGGAAGAATACAGAAAAGGCGATGGAAAAGGAAATTGATTAAAAAGAGCTCATATCAGTGGGAGGATGAGACTCCAGTAAGAAGACTTATCCCCCCTTGACTTTCCTTCAAAGGATAAGAAGTAAAAAAAGGTGTAACAGGAAGAGAAGATCCTTGGCCGTGGGGCAAAACAAACAAGAGAGCAACGGAAACCGAATCTTCTCCTTCAGATGACTGATAAGACTCTTCCGTAATACTTTTCAAGACTACTTTTACTAACAAAACAGTTTTCCTGTAACGGACATTAAAATGGACATTTCAGTGACGGAATCAAAGAAATTCAACACAGAGTAAGTGACAGAAAATAAGATATGGGAAGTCCAAGAATATGTTACCGTCATTGATGTCCTAACTATATCTCTTACATAAATGAATAAATTACCCGGGCATTTTAATTAATCTATTCCCGGAACGACTTAAATTACGTTCGAATTGATCATGTTCCGATTTCATCCATTAATCACCTTTAAGTAGAGGATTAACTTGGATTAACTAAGAAACGCTCGAACGCAAGGATTGAACTTCATGATTAATGTTAAAACAGACTTATGCACTAAATGAAAAATTCTATGAGTAAAGAAGCATAGTAACTAAAAAGACAGAAGAATTAGCGTTAATAATCTGTGGATATTACAAATGACTGTCTTTAAGTTGTTTTAGGTGGTGTGCCAAAGTGTTAGGGCAGAATACTCGGAGTATAAAATATCCGAAGAATCTAAACAGTTTGTCGTATCAACAATAAAGAACAGAATCCGTATCTGCCCTCTGAGATTACATCAAAATCCAAAATCCACAATTATGTACCTATTCCATCAAGTACCAAAAGACTGTTTCCGATATAAGTGATGTAACCCTATTTTCCGCGGGAGCGGGGACAAACTAACCGTTCTCTCGATGTTACCCCTCTATCAACCTAGGCATCGAACCGGAAACGAACCGAAAAAGACCGGAATTTTTACCGGAGTGAGCCAGAACCGAAATCGAAAATCGTTATGTATACCGCTGCGAATTTCGATTCCCAACAATTTACATTTTGTTTAGGGTGAAATTGGAGGAAGTTTCAGTTAAAAGGGTATCCACGATTTGTAATTAAGCATTATTAAGTTTGTTCATAAGATTTAGGGAAGTATACTGAACATAAAAAAGCGGAAAATATCAAACCAACTATCTTAATGATATAATATTACAAAGGTCGAAGCGAAAAAAGACCGGTTCAAAGCGGTTCAGCTCCGTTTCCAGTTCTTTCGTTTAACCGGAGCGAAAACCGAAAAAAAGTTATACGGTTCGATGCCTTGTAACCAACCAACAAACTCCGAACAAAATCCCTTATTATCCAAAATATAAAATAAATAAAAAATCACGGATCAAAAATCTATACGGATAAGAATAATGCATCCGCCATTGACCAAGAGAGCTACAAAACTATAGACATAAAAACCGCCAATACGTATCCAATAGAATAAAGTTAAAAAAAACAGAGCGCCAAAAACCCCCGCATATAACGGAAAACTTAGGCCCGTTCAAAGTGAACGATGGGGTCTACTAAATTACTCCCATTCGGAATACAAATGGGAATCTCCTACTCGAGGAGGGGCGACGAAGAGGTCCAAAATCGTGCGAGGGGAGGCGGGAAATTAAAGAATAGAGGGAGTGAATAGGGTAAAGAGTACGGAAGCTGCATGGAGCACGTGTTGAGAGGGGATAGAATTTTCCCCCGCGAAATGGAAGTGGGAAGGGAAGCAAACAGTTGGGGGAGGGAATGAATGGGGTAAGCCTTACTGAGAAAGGGGCCACTGGATGGCCAAGTGGGTAGAGTATTTATCGGTGGCGACAGTTTTCCTGGGTTCGATTACTGGTGATAGCCGAATAAAGAGCGAAATGAAGCAAGCAGCGGAGTACATTAAGCTCAGGCGGATTCGTTATGTTCCTATAAATTAGGTAAATAAAGAAATCGCGAAACAGAATTGATTATGATAAACGAAGGACGGTTCTTATCTAACATTATGGTGGAAATGAACCAAGATAATTTTTTCTCTAGACTTGTGATTTCTAAAAATGCGGGAGGAGCAAATTATTATACAAAAAGAAGGAAGTCAAACAAATTGAACGTTATGGTAGCTCTGTATTACAACCAATATTAAGAGCGAAGCTTGTCTAATTCGCACGTTCTATTTCCTTTACATCGCAAAATCAAAACTATAAAATTGTGAAATAAAATAATGTATATAGATAGATCAAAATAAACAAGGAAAATGGGAAAATACGTAGTGTATCGGTCACGAACGATGAAAGATGGATTCGCCTCTGCAAGATTCACGGTGTTCTTCTAGGTTTTTCAACATTCCACTTTATTATCATATATTTTTCTGCTTATATTTTTCCTCGATAGCATTTATTTCGTACTAGTTTAGCTCATTGGTGGATCTAAGTGTTAGTGAAAGGGCAATCCGTGATTTTGCAGTAGGAGCAATTTGGAGTATGAAGAGGAATTAACAGCAGATTGTCATGGTTTTACATCATCACGAACAAATGGATTCATTTATCGCGATAAATTGGATTTATATAGTTAATTGGAGACGGCTTCATAAGGAAAATCTCTTCAATCACCCCTTCCTTGGCAAGTACTCCCCTCTTGGCAAGTTTCTAGACCCGCCCGTCTAACGCGTATGTTTCATGGTTACGTTGACCATAAAGCAAGCGATCTAAAGATGCATTTGGTTCGGAGATCATGAGGCGAGTAACATCACTTCCGGCTTAGAGAGAATTCCTAGCAAGTTCGCCCCCTCCTCCTGAAGATATCCTTCCCAGGTTTAGCGCAATCAATTTTCCTTGGTGTAATTATAAAAAAAGAGTCGCAATCTTTGACAGCGAGAAAGTAACATGAATTTCCGTAAAATACGAGTGCGGTTGCAAATGACAGAGCGCGTAAGAGCAAACATGACGGATAAAGCTGCAGAAGACAAAGTCAGCGTGTAGTGCAAGTGATAGAGGGGAGTCCCCTGAAATAACGGCAACACTTCACTCCCGTACATCAGCCCAACCCAATCAGCCCGCCCACGAAAAGAGCGCGGAATTCGATTACTGAAAGGGTGATCCGTCGCAAATCACGCTGGAATTGCACCGCTTCACAATGGCCTTTGAAAATTAAAGTGGTTGACCGTGGCGCGCTGCGATTTTGACGCGTTTTACTCCCCATTATGAAACACTACCATTCGATACAATCGCTATCCAAAATGAATCGCGATTCCACCCTAATTGACTTTTTTTGAGAACGCTTCCGTAATAGAGGTTCATCACCCCTGATGATGTACGCCGAAATCTTTAAAAGGGGGCTTATCCACCTCTAATGAATCCCGCTGATTCGTTTTTATCACGTCATTTATTTCGGGGAGCGTTCGGAATAAAGAAATTATCGGGTTTACCGACACGTAGCTGATCCCTAAATGTTTTCCTTCCCAAACCCCTCCCAAATCTAATTTAACAAACTGCAGCTGCGAGATTCCAAAGTAAATAAGATCTGTGGACAGGATTGTGTAATGTTGACTGCGACGTTCGAATCAACATTAAAACCTCATCAAATGAAACCCATAATTTTGAAAAGCTAAATTTGACTGCAGACAAAATGAGGACATGACTAAGTGAAAACCTATAACACGTGAATTATGCAAATAGAATAAAAATACAGTTTTCAATTTTCAAGTCCAAGTCGAATATATCAGCTAAGCAAGAAGGAGGAAAAAAAGACAGTTAAGGAATTGAGAATGGAAAGAGACTTTTTAATAAGAGGACATCGACTATTTTGTCAACTTTAGAGAAAATATTTTCGAAAAGAATTTTCAATATCACACGCACTTCCTGAAATGCTAAAAATGTTGAATGACGTGGGCCGAAAAATTTTCAGCCATTAAAAACGGGCTTTAATTCTCTCAGGAAGAGCTCCCGTTGTAAAAACAATCGCCGTTTTAATTTTGCAGGCTGATTAACTGTAGGAAGTGATATTTTCTACTAAAAGCATCTCGTCCGTGGAGAAAATGATGAATCATGGCCTCGCTTTCATTAAAAGCTGGACAGAAAATTAATGGAAGTAATAGCGCATTACAAAGGATTTTGACACAGAAAAGGGAGGGAAAAAATGCATCCGAAGAAGAGAAGTTGGTTCGCAGAAAGGGATTCTCCATGCCACCAATCCCATTAAAAGGAAGCAATCGAGTTTTTGATTAAAATTTCGATATCTATCCGGGAAATTGGACTACATCGAGGCAATTCATTAAATAAACGGTAAATATTACAAAGAAAAGGACGGAAATATCTAGCCAAGAACTTCCCTTCTGAAAAGTAATTTTGAGAGCAAAGAACCACAGAACGATGCCCCTTAAGTTCGAAATCATACAAAAAATAAAATTTTGTACTTCATATATTGGGCGCACCACTATACTTGCTATTTGATCTTATGTTAGATTAAATTCCATACAAAATATCTAAGGGTAATTTCTAATTACTCGCTAACATTTCGGAGTTAGAACGCATCAAAATAATGAAGTAATCAATTACGCTGATTAAGTTTCATTAATTACTCAACCAACTCTTTTAGTATAATTACTCTGAAGAGATAAGATTATTTAACCCTAATATACATAAACAGTTGAAGCTCAGATTGTTCCCTAAATTACGTGCACTTAAGTTAGTGAAACAATTTGTCCATCAAGGGGCTGCACACGAGATATTTTTCATGTTCGCGGGCCACCAGAAAGCGTACTAGAGCTTTTAGTAAATATAGATGTTTCTTCGAGCATGTTAGTGATTTATTACCAGATGCATAGAGTAAGAAACAGAAATAAGTTTCAAAATAAATGCAAAAAACTAAGTTTATATAATTTCATTCCAAAATAATTTTTGAAATTGGCAGAAATATTAATTCTTGTGCAGATATTTTCTCTTTTTTCTCTAATTGATATCCACATTTCCATAATCCAGATTACGCTCCATAAAAATATATTGGGCAATGAAATTATTGGAAGATGATGATATTAGGGCTTTAAAATAATAATAACATCATTTAAAATTTTAAATGAGTGACTGTGGGCCACATAATAGATAGTTGAGGGTCAAAAGAAGGTTGATAACACCGCTACCCTCTGGGATAAAAAAAACAATCTTTCAAGTGACAATTCCATTATAGAAAATAGAATTAGGAAGCCGTAGATGACATTATTGCGTTTACCTTTAGCTTCTTAGCACATCTTCATTAAAATAAATGCAAGAAAACGACGTAGTTTGCTTATAAAAGAC
Source organism: Pachydiplax longipennis (assembly GCA_036926295.1). Taxonomy (NCBI): domain Eukaryota; kingdom Metazoa; phylum Arthropoda; class Insecta; order Odonata; family Libellulidae; genus Pachydiplax; species Pachydiplax longipennis. Next base: position 68,605,214 of record JAVFKF010000004.1, on the reverse strand, counting down.
GAGCAGTAAGAATTCATCTTTGAGAAAAATTCTCATCGTACACATTGAAGCGAACAGCTGATATATTATAGAAGCTATTTGTACTAAATATTCCAAATTTATACAGCAAGCCTCCTTAAAATAAGAAACGTTTTCACAACGATTAAAAGGATGAACAGGAGGAAGAATCCGATGAGAAAGAGAAATGTAAGAGAGGATCAAAAGCCGAAGGACGAAAGCGAATGGAAAAACAAAGGACAGCTGAACGATATCAGTTGTCAAAAGGAATGCTACCAAAAAAGTACAAGCCAGGCACCGAGTGCTTCTTTCCAAACGTCACGTACTCTTCCAACAGCGTCCCGGAATCGGCTGTCCCTTCATGTCCTTTGCCATTCATTTGCATCTCTGTTTAAAAGTCCCATCAAACGGAAATAAATTAGAATCCTTGTGGACCTATGGGAGTGTAAAATCGACCATCACTCGCTTGAATTATCAAGATTCGACAAGAACGTTTTCTTATCTACCTATAAAATTAAATAGAAAATTACCAAGAATATTTACGTAATATTACTAACGAAACAAAATTACTTAAGAATAAGAAAACGAGAAGGTTTTATTAACACACATACCAGAGAAACGATGAAAGAGCGACCTCAATTTCAGAAATTCTTCAGTCAGGTTCGGAGACTGGACCTGCTTCACAGAACGTACTGACGATGGAACTAAGAATCGAAACTTTCGTTGAAATTTAATCCTTTCGGCAGTATTTTCATAAAGGAGAGCCGCTTCACATTTACAGTATCGAATATAACATCTATATAGGCAGGTCTTCAAAAAAAGTAACGCCAGACCATATCGACTTCAATGTTTAAAATGTGGGAACTATTTTTGCCGCGCCCTTTAATACAATGTACTCGCATACTTCATATATCCACCAAAAACCGCAATAAACGGACCCATTCGTCTCGGTAGTGTTAGGATTTAGCGTATTAGCCTAGCAATACTGAGATCCCGAAGTACGAATCCTGGATAGGGTGTGGTTGTTCGTTTTCTAATTCAATGGGTTCATACTAAGAGGTGTCTTCCTATGTAAAAGCTAGCAAAATGAAGTCATTACTACTTTTATCGGGCACCCTCAGTAAATCCCCTTTCAATAATCTGGCATCTTCAAACAACCTCGGTAAACTTCCCTGACTCCAATCATGCTTTCACGAAGGACATTATCATGATAGTATACCAGTTAAATCCTAGCTGCACAACATAGCAAGCTGCCAATCATACACCTACTCCTTGAGCTAAACCTCCACTGAAATACCATATTCTCCGCATCATCTGAGCACGTGCTCACGACAGCGTCTTCGATCCACCTCAGGGGAGAGAGAGAGCAGACACACGACTCGAGACGGCCAAAAGGAAGAAAAAGAAGGAAAGACACGAAAGGAGAATGAAAAATATAATAGCGAGGTTAAGGTTCGAGAGGACGCTGACTGGATTCCGATTTTATTCCTTTGAGCGTGCGACCTCGCGCGTGATCAGCCCAGACAAAAAGTGGGTTTCGCGTGACTCCTTGCAGACTGAATGGTACGTCTCTCGAGAGAATAGAAGGATTCCGAATACACTGCTGAGGGAGCTAGAGGAGTGTCGAGAGATAAATGAGAGCAAGTGGCAGGGATATCGAAAAGGGTTCGCAGGTGAAAAACATGCATAAAGGAGCTCGAAACAAGGTTTGAAGTCACCAAAATATTTGGAATGTTTAAAGCTTGAGTAAATTAAATTAGATTCACTTTACACTATTACTACTTCAACAAATTATTGTTCATAATGAACTTCCTTAATATTAAGACGTTTCCAGATAACGTTACTTTACAAACGAGAAAGAATAAGAGTAAACATGTGAAGGAATTAGCTATCTTTACAAATGTAAATAATAAAGTAGGGTAAATTCGAAGTTAAAAATAAAGAATAAAGGATTTAGAATAAACCTAGGATGTGATCGTCAACGAAAACCAATCGAATCAATTTTCGAAGGTGAAAGCCAACTATTTTCACAATACGAAGTGATACCAGCTATCCAGAGACACGAAATTAAACTCAAATCAATGATTACGACAAGAAGTAAAAATCAGATAAATGGATGATTTCTACAATTTGCGCGCTACACGTTGAACTCTGATCAGCGAATACGTACGCCGAATTTACACGCAAATTTTGAGTTATGGAGAAAAAGACGAAAAACAATGAGTTAACCTCTTTAATTGGGGGGCAATGATGTTAGTAATTCATAACCCAATGGAAATTATTCAAGACCATGAAGAATATTTGTTAATGAACTTCAAAAGAGATCACGAACTAATTTTCGTTGAAGTAATATAAAGTAATCCAAGGGATAAAGTCAAGTCAGTTAGCAACACAATGACACTAAGATAAAAATGGCATTTCCTCCAAGTAGAACATCCTCTGGGGTGACTCTTGAGTGACGTAAAGCACACACGTGCTCTTAATCCCGTCGGGTTTTGTTCCAATTTTTTATTCCGCTTTTTTCCACTCCCGCGCTAAGAATATTACAAAGGTATTTTCTTTCGAATTAGCACAAGTCACGTACTGCAATGCTATCCAAAGACTATGAACAATTAAATAGAGCAATCTAATTTAAAATCGTACTTTTTAAGAATAGCTAAATTAAATGAAAAAGAATGGAGACGTATTAAATGAAACCACTTATGTCCGTTGCTCATTAGCCGACGAAAATCTAGACGATATACAATTACATAGGGAAGCAAAATCGTAATGAAATAATATATGATTTTAAAACAGCGACTGATAGATTATTCTTTCTACTTCGAAAGACAAAAGCGGCGAATAAATTGAAAAATGGACTTCGGGAAAACATTAAACTTCCGGGTTATTAAAATTAATGGCATGTAATCAATTTTACTCGCAATCCATGGCATTTTCATGATGGTAAAAAACATTTAAGCTACGCTTCAAACATGATCTGACAAACATGAATAATAAAACATTAAAAATTCGGAGGGATCCCAATAGCCAAGTGGATAGCGCTTTCGCCTTTGGTGAAATATTTCGGTGTGGCTCATACGCCCGAAATTACCTCAGCTTTCAACCCGTTAAAAAGAAACAACCCGAAAATGTGGTCTAAAAACTGAAATCACTCAATCATTTTAATAAATTGGCGCCGAGATCATCAAAGTTCAATTCTAAAAGGAATATATATATATATCGAAGTGATGCACTCGAAAGGACTGGAAATCTTTAAATAAATAAATGGCCGAGAAATGCAATCGGCCTTTGTCTCCCCATCGCAAAATGAGCAAAAGATTGGAGATAATGGGAGGAGAGCTCCTGCATAAAAACAAACGAGCGCGCCAAAGTCTCCCCTCCCTTCACTTGATATTGCAGACAGGGGTGAATTCATCAGGTCGATAATAGCGGCGGTGGAAAAATACTCTCTTGCAGACGCCCCCGCCTAAGGACAGCTATGGAGACATGTCGAATGACTTTTCAATTACGATCTCACCAAATATGTTGGCTAAAATAAGAACTTTTGTTGAGAAAACAAAAGCTAGCTGAGCCAATAGTCCAACTAAAGGCGGGTTCATTTTTCTCTTACGGGAGACTACCAAGTAATGTGACCCAGACTTCGTCATTTGAGAGAATAAGTGAAGTTTTCAATACGTCTTAAATTCCATCCAATCGGTAATAGCATCTCGACATATTAAATTACAGGAACAAAATCAAGTAAATACGTTAATCGATATTTTTCCCCTCAAAATTCAACTTCCAAATTCTAAGTTAAATACAAAATGAAGTTTAACACATATATCCAAAAATATGTTAAGCTATAAATTTAATCGCTATTTTTCTGAACTGCTTTTATTATGGATTCTTGTCATTTCGCAAAACTACGATCCCAAATACTAAGAACTTTCCTTGCCCCTCAGGAATACGTACGCTACTCAAAAGAGGTCTACTCCTAATTTGAACATCCGCTGCGGGAAAAAGATCAAACAAAAATCCTTTGAAAGAGTGGTGGTGAGTCTCGATTATTTTACAAAAATGGAGTAATTACGTCCCGAGGTGTTTTGAAAGCACTCATCACCATGGCAATACAATTTAAAAGATAAAGCAAAACAAAGTTTAGCATCCAAAGAAAAATTGCCTGCTTTAGTTAGAGAGAGGGATTCAAATATATTTAATAGTACTTCACTTTCTTAGGCATATTATAAGAGAATATTATCACAGAAACACCGAATCATTTGATTATTATGGAGCGATTCTTCACGTGATAAAAAATGTCGAATAATTAATGTGTGACGAACTTAATTTCGGAACTTTTGGCAATTTCACGCTCCAAAAGACAGCAGCGGTAAACAGAGTTGCTGTTTATCAATCGCAGAATTGCGTTTTATGGACTTTTAAACGAATGGTGTACAAAATGTTATCGACAAAATGATATCTTCATATTGGACAGCCAAGCCAAACTTCGACGTGTAACTATGCAGTGCTGAGGCTGACATGTTTCCCAACAATGAGGCCTTCATTTACAGCACGTGCGGGTGCGATAAACATTTGGCCCACGTAGCATGAAGTAAGATAACATCATTGCTAAACGAACGATACCTAATCTAATAAAGAATGAGAATAAAAAGATAGAGCAAAGCAGTTCAGGTGACGCAATAATAAAACATAAACTAATTGGTTGGCATAATCTAATTCTCATATTCAGTGTGAGTTTGTAAACATAACAGCATTTAATGCTACAAATTCGAGTTTTGTTACGTTATTAATAGATTCAAGTATAAATTTAAATCCAATGGATGGTACTGATTCTTAATAATCAACAAAAGAGGCTTCCATAAAGAAACTTAATTTTTATCATCTGTTTAAGATAAAAATGAGTTTTGAGTCAAAGCCGGACGCTCTTCCATCCAAATCAGCATACGATACTTATTCAAAATACTTTAACCTCTAAAAAGATCAAAGTTTTCGCATTTATTTTTAACATTTATGATAGAATTTAATACTCCTGGATCAAATATTGGAAAAACTGAGATTATATTTTTGTTTTCCAATGCAATACCCTTTTAATGTTTTTCATGAAAATACATGCAAACTTTTTCTGAATTTAGTTGCCGAAAATTTTCCCTACGCACGCATACAACCATTAACTTTAATAGTACCTCAAGCTAAAATTAATCTATAATAGATTAATTTAACCTGAGAACCTTGCTTGAGTTAAATATGAAGACAACAACACATTGATGATTAAGTAAAATAATTTAAAGATGAATTAATTAAATCTTAATACGATGGATATGATATTAAACGGTAAAATCAGTTAGTTTCTATTACACGGCGAGCTCTACGTGATCACTCTTACCGAAAAAGACTTTCAGTCAATCGATTCCCAACTGCACATCGACTAAAGTATGTACCTTCAAAAGTCAACCTTCAAAAGATAGACAAAGAAAAAAGCATTACGTCGTGATATCGACAGATTTGAGGCCGTCACTTCGCTAACTGAGCGACTTTGCGAACTCAAAATCATGATCTGCTCCACATACTCTTCATTGCGCGAGATGAAAAAATAACGTTTATCCGGGATAATGATTTCGTAATATTCGATACGGAATCTCAAAAGCGAACACAAACAGTGAATATTACGAGGGGACTTTTGAAATGAACATCTAACACACAATTCGGTGGCGAACAACAGAGTAATTGGGTCAGAGGGTAAAAATGTCTCCGGAGCGACATTCCGAATTCATATTTAACGAGATTTTTAGTTCTTGAGGAAGGGAATGTCTCCAAGCCAAGTCTGAGACGAAGGGTTTCCATAAAGATTTTTCCCTTCATACTTCGTCCAGCAGAAAATATAAGGATTACGTTGGAATAGAACTATAAGATCAAAGCTATAGTAACGAAATCCATACTAAATACGATCAATTGTGTTCATTCTTTATCGCGAGAAAAACAAAAGTACGCATAATTCAAGTCTACTCAAAGTAGCCAAAAATATATAAAACCAATAGGAAGCTTCCGTGATATCCAACCGAATCTTTTTTTCCCTTTCCGAATTCAAACCTGGATTTCCATCCTTTTCTGACTTTAAACCCCGTCCACCATATTCCAGATGACGAAAGTGACATCTTGAAACGTGTTGTACCCTCGTTTACTAAAACTGTGCATGAACATGAATTTAACATGAACATGTCTCTCTGAGACATGAAGGTAAAGAACATTAAAAGTTTGTAAGACATGATGACGGGATTCTCGAAAAGAAAAAAGATATAACGGTTCCAATTAATCATCACCAACATAAGTTAGCCAAGCGGGAGAAAATAGTTTCATTTAATCACCTATCATTACTTTAAGAAAAGTAGAATGGTTTTTGATTGCAAGACTAAGAACTGAATCGGGAAGCCTAAGACGGGGCAATCTTTGTTACATATGTTCGTATTTAGAAAACAGCACTGTATTACAAATATAAAACTATAAATTATCGATAAAAAACACCTTGAGCTCACTATAACAGCCATTAACAAGTTTCATCAATCCTTCTATTGAATAAACTCATCTACACAAAAACATCCTTGAAAACGATTCTAAGAAAGTGCGTAGCATAAAGAAAGTAAAATGAAAATGAAAAACGGATAAATCACATTTAATTCTCTATAATAGTAACTATATGTGGACTCATGCCGATTCAATGCCTATTCTGATACTCATTGAAGTTGGTCGTAGCTTCAAGTAGGGTTGAGAACAGAAAGGTAGGGAAAGCGAACGTTTTTGACCTGAGTTAGGATGAGCGTGGAATGCAGAGAAGGCTTTTCTGAGGGGAACACGTATCCCGGGCAACGCCCCCTAAGCTACACTGCCGCCCCCTCTCAAAAACCCTTTTTTTCCCCGAAAACCTGCTAAATAAAGATCCCTCTCCCTTATTGTGACCGGCGCCTCACTCCAATATTTCTCCAAATCTCACTCCAAATCTTTCGATTACACCTTTTTACTCCATAATATTGGAGTGGAAATACTTTATTATTTCGGTTCCGGTCGAAATCTTTTAGAAGCCGTTTCCATTCGCTCACAGTCCAACCGGTTTTGTCTTTTTTCAGAGTGAGACAGGCTGCGGTTGATTATCATGTACTGATTATATCATTACGGAACTGTGACGTCAAAGCAGATAGCGTATCACAGTAGTACGGCAAAACGTGTTTCGCCATTCACGTATACTGATAATTTTCATTGATTTCAAGAATTTCTCGGAATTATGCGAACCGAAATTTGGCAGTTTTTGAGCAGAAGGTAACGAATATTGACTCTCTTAGATTATATGAATTACGCTTTTGGATATTTTCTGCATAAACGTTAAGAAAGAAACTAAAATGTAGTATGTAGCAATAATCAGAGAATATTAACAGCATTATAAGACTCCAATCATATTATTATAATGTTCATTATTGGTATTAACCAATTTAATAGCGCTAGAAAAGTTCTTCAATCACAGTCACAATTTATTAGAACCTTAAAATTATACCATTTTAGTTATAGTAGTAGTTTTACGAAACGTTTCATTGATACGCTAGCGTTGTATGGAAGTAGTATGTTAGTAAATGTTGGTATATCTACAATAGTACAAGAAAGTAGAGAATTATCAGTATCTTATAATATTATAATAACAATTATAATATTATAATAAATAATGATTAATCAATGGAACGCAACAAATACATGATTATGTAATTACATTACATGAGAACGCAACAATTACATGTTAGATATACGCAAGAAAAAATTGAAGAGATATATTACCACAACTAATATAACACTTAGAATGAGCAAGGGTTTTAATAATACTAAAGACGTCAATAACTGTAATGTAACACTTTATGGATGAAAATAAGGCATACTAAATGGTTAGATAAATTACAGCAAACTCAATTTCTCCGCAAAAACACGACTGAATTCAAATGTTCTAACAGAAGATACATATTTCGCGTACGTTTTTATAGTCAAAACACATTTCATTAGTTTAATTTGAAAATGCTGCGGGAAAAATACATTACGGTTTGAATACCTCTTCAGTGAACACATTTTATATCGTTCTTAGCAGTTCACTTCGCAAGGCATTCCCAACTAAGGAATATGCTGTTACCTGAAACACTAAGCTAAAGATTGATAGATATTTAATACTGAGACTATATTTTATAGAAATCTGAAACGAGTGAGAGTAATATTGAATACTGATTGCATGTCACTTACAGCACATAAAATGTTGATAGTAGGCGATACTGAAGTTGCTAAACCGTATAAGCTGCAAAGCACACCTCACCTTCATTGCTTCAGAACCGCGAGAAAGTTAAGTGGCAAAAAATCTGATATTTCCTCGACTTGCCGCAGCGATCCTAATTCTTTCGAATCCGTTTTTTTTTGTTAAAATACGAAGAAAGTGTCTCGCAAAAAAAACTCCACTTGGTTATCATCTGTTCCAATCCGACTTTCCTCACCGTAATCTTGCAAATCCCCTCACCGAAACCTGAAAAGGAATCCCTTACATTTCGCTACCATAACGCATAAATCAAAAAAAACGACCGCACTATTCTAATCGTCCTTTTTAAAGCCGTTGAACTTAATCCAGATCATTTTCCAGAGAGAGGGCGTATTTTCTTCACAATTCACAGGATTATCTTCGGTATTTCTTCAATTTCATATAAATTCAGGTCAACGCAATTTCCGTTTATTTCACAGGATTTGAAAACGCGCAAACATAGGCGGTTACCTTTATTAATTTTCAGAATTCTCGGAACGAAAGCTTTTATGTTAAATCAAATGTATGGAATAAGAGTGAAGGGGTACAAAAATCAATCCAGGAAAATTCGAAATGGAAGTATTCCATCGATTCGCTCCCGCATCACTGCATAGTAGATGTCTCCAGTAATATTACATTTTTATCTACAAATCAATAGCACCACGAACTACAATCAGGAAAAATCGGAAAAATTTTAAATCTAATTTTAATATATAAATATAAGCTTCCATTTAAGTCCAAAACGATTAGACTTACAAAGTTCCAGGAAAGTTTGGCGACGGAACAAATCTTTTAGTTCAGATTAAACAGATTAAGATCTTAAGGAGATGATAGCCGATGTGATAGCGAAAAAATAAGAATTAAAATAAACCTCATTAACCTACAACGACGGAAATACAAAGCATAATATTCAATGGGAAAGATTTTAAACGTACTTTTTTTAATAAACTGCGAGTCCTCCTACTTCAGAACAATTCCTTTGGTTAAGGTGACTTTCAAAATTGGCGAAAATCAAAGCTGTGTCAGGAAATTTAACGAAATGGATACATATGTTTCTAGCCTGATTTCCATTGAAATCGCAAACTTTTATATCCCAGCAATTTGATGAAAGTTATGATTCTGAATTCTATGAGACTGAATGTTATGATTCCAATCTGGATTGACACAAAAAAGGCGAGTGAATTCACGTTACGTCGCTTATAGGAAAGGTAGACTAGCCTTTTATTTATTTGATAGTATTAATTTTAGAAAGCAACTTCATCACCCTTCCCTTTTACAGCCTGTAAGCAATAAATTCGATACAGTCACGATTAAACACCAATTTCCAATGAAACCTTTGAACATGCGCTAAGAATGCCATAAAAGTGATCGTTCCTAAACGAACCACCGCTCGAGCACTTGAAAGAGCAACCACGAAGTTCGCGCTTCGATGACGACCTCTCCAAATTAATACCCATAATTAATTACGGAAAGTAGGAGAAAGAAAGAAACCATTTGCCCCGCACGAGAAATTAATTAAGAGGAATGCCGAGGACGATTACAGTGGTCCGCATGGGGTGGACGGGGAGGATCGGATGGACGTGATGTCCGTGTGAAAGGGTCGAACAAGGAGTGGTCCTTGAACAGGAATTTGGGGAAATTAAAAGGATGGAAGAATCCTACGCCTACGATATCCTTCCGAATGAAGATAAAACCCGACGGAATGAAGACGAAAGGACCTATTCTATGCCCTCATCGCTAGTTAGAGGGGAAAATGGTCGCTTTCTCCCATTCTCTGATGAAAATCCTACGACAAAAGTGCGGAATTAATGATCCATAGTCTCGCTTAATATCTCAATTTCGTAAATACGTTATTCCGTAATGGATTCTTAATTTTCTTAATGAAATGACAAAGCAAAAACCACAGTAAACGAGTCCGGGAAGGGTTTTCATTCAGAGAAAGAGTACAGACAACGCAGGATAGCTAAATTGAAACTTCAGGTGTCTGTATAAACTCATTCAGCAACACTACATTAAAGATTGAAGGATTTTCATAAAACCGGATTATAAAGAGAATATTATTATCATTATAGTATAGCATTATCCATCTCTGCCGCAGGAAAACCCTCAAATTCAATGGCCTTTTCATAAGCCAAAAGAATGCTTTCGGAATAAAGAACTTTGAGACAATTTTCACAAAAATATTCTAGTCATGATTTACCAAATGATTCAAGGAGAGCGGTTAATTTAATCCGATTTTACACGCCTACTTTTAACAAAAAGCCACATAGCTTAGCAAAATAACAAAGAAAAGAATTTCCTCTGAGCGTAGAAAGAGGAAATTTATCTCTCCTCGTTTACGATAAATATTTTATTACAAAAATGAATTTCCGGAGGTTTTAAAGAAACTAAGAACAATCGACCCCACCTTAAAGATATTTTCCATATGAAAAAGATAAAAATTGCGTAGTAGTAAATTACTAAGTAAAGTAAATTACTTTAGTAGTAAAAAAGATAGAGCTAAAAGATGGTAATGAAAGAATTGAATATAATAAAATAGAGACATATGAAATTTAAAACTAGCCTTTAAATTCAATAACTATTATAAAATGCTATCACGTAATACATGATGCCTCATTTTGTACAGTAAAAATAGTAACCAAATTACCCTCCTAATATACACATGTCATTTTACAAAAAAACCCAACGAATAAAACTGAATCCGCATGGTACCCAAAATAACAAACGGATACACGGTAAATATTGTTTTGGTACTTTTGGTGTTCAGTAAATAAAGCACAGGTTGTCATATTGAATCTAAGCTAAGACTTGTATCTCAGATGCTCCGTAAATTTCACCCGATTCATACCATAAAAAGAAGAAACCACTTCCAGCCGACGTAACATATTAAACTGATTGAAATTTCCCCAAACGTATAATCCAACGAGCGCATATCACACGTAAACACATCTCAACATTGCGAAGGTACTCGAGTAAAGAAAAAGCAAGAAGAAGAAGGACAAGATCTTCCAGGAATTTTTTCTCTAATCATAATTAATCCCAGTTCCATTGCTCCTCATCAAGGAAAGCAATCTCCTTCCCATCCACGTAGGCCACCCCCCCGATGACGCGTAAAAGAGCGCCGCAGGGGATCGATATGGAAGCGGGCGAGACGGAGAGGGGATCCCGCCAAACCGACGCCGCCCCGCCCTCTCTTCCTTTTACGCAACCCAATACTCGAATACCTTATTCTGGGAGCCAATTCCCGCGCCTCGAAAATATATAAATCGATCCATTCCTGGAAACCAAATCGACTAAAACAACGGCACGAGCAGAATTTTTGTTTTTTCCGGAATTTACTACTCGGGAATGTTAACCCCTATTAAGATTCGTCCCTCGGTCAAGGGCGGTCGGATTTAAATCTTTCCGCGAAATATTTTTCGTCTCGGATAAGGATATTACTTGGGGATATTATCCTCATTCATATAAGCACCCCAATGACGCGATCCAAATTTCTTTATGCCACTTCGAAAACTTGAGATTTCGATTTTTTTAACGAAGGAAATTTTTCGCAAATATCATCTGTTATTTATTTTAAAGTAAAAATATTTGGAAAAAATAACGTTACGTACTTTATCTCCAGCGTCTTCTGGAATCAAGTACGCCCAACATAATAACCGTTCAGCGGCAAGAGGATGATTATTTTAAGCGAAAGCAATATAATTTTTATGCTGCGCAAAAATTTAATACAGCCAAGAGAAAGATTCAAACGAAAAATAAGGGCATAATCTGACATTTTCAACCTTGTAAATGATAAATTTTCGATATTTTGACATTAAATTTTCTACTCGATTTCATCATAATGCAAAAATGCACTTTTATGTATCTAAGGACAAATGCACTCAATTAATTTGCTTTTTCGACGTTAAGGAAACCAAAAATAGAATTCTTTGGTGATATCGCAGGCTCTTTAATATTCTTATTCTGTGGATGAACGACAAAATTCAGGTTATATCACGGATTTTTATGATGATAATACGTCTTTATTTACATAACTATTATGTTGATACCAGCCATAAACGCTCTTACATTCAATAAAGAAAAAGTTATAATCCCACCTGAAGTGCCGACCTCAACATATGGATCAATGAATTTCAACAACTTTTGAAACGGAAATCAATTTTTCATACTTAAGGACGCATAGAATAAAGCAAGAGCTCGATCTTCGACGACAAAACCCTCCTCCTTCTCAACAGATACGAGAAAATAAGACTCGCGAAAAATAAACCTAAGATTCCTATTCCTGGGAAATCCCTGCAGACATACGCAAGAAGTTTTCCGAGAAGTTTCCTGGAAAGGCAGCGAGAAAGGACCTTCGACAAAGAAACACTCGTTGCGTTTTATCGACAGATATTCAATTGGAAGATTGGATTCGGCGAAGAGAGAGCATTAGGAAGAGACCAAAGGACGGACGCAAGAGAAAGAATAACAGAGACGCACTTAGAGTGAACGGGAATAGCTTTTGGAAAGACAAAAGAAGGTCATGCACACCTTTCATTGATTGAAAACTAGCTTCTGTGACACGTGCGGCCATATTCTGTCACGGATAAATTCACGGGAATGATTATAGAGAAGTTTTATTCGTGAAAAAGGAGAACGGGAGAGAATTGAGAGACCTTTCCGATCCCATTGTGGGCGTCTCAGAGAAAGAGGATTGGGAGGGCAAATAGAGAAGCGAAACACAGCGAGTAATTGAACGTAATTTCCTCGAAAATCAAGCAGCTGTCGGTGATTGGGACTCAATACACAAAAGGTAACTTTCAATAATAGACCTGATTTGTCTATTCATCAAAGCTCGGCTGCCTCTATTGATGATAACTACATAACAAAAGTAATGATTCAAAGAGAACAACCGTTACGGAGAAGCTAATCCACACGTTGGAAACAAGAGAAAGACTGACGGGATTACGTTCTGTCAGAGATGTAATAAATGCTTAATAACTAAAGCGTTATGACAACTGTTATCTCCTTGAGCAAAGGAGCTTCATGGCTCCAATGTGATTTTATAAACATAGTTTTGCAGTTTCAAACAGGTATATAAAAGAAGGTGACAAGGAGCTTTTTAGAATTTATTGTTTCCGAAGAAATTCTAAATTTTCTTCTTCTGTATACATGAAACTTAAACTGAAAACGGTTGAAGCTTCATATTGCGTATTGTTCGATAAACACTCGTCCATTTTCATCATCAGTACGCAAATTATATCGAAAATTTTACAGTAAATTCAATTATTTCTTCTTTTTTACATTAAATACCTTAAATCAATATTTAAAATTTAGATTCTAAAATTTTAAATTTATGAGGATTTCAGGAGGAGGAAATTTCAAGTAGTTTTCTACTCGTATATCGGAAAATTAGAACTTCCATATGAATTTTCTTGCCCTTGTCTCCCTGCCCACAACCTAATTAGTCAAACATTCTTTTAATCTCCATGAAATAAAGTTAATAACTACCTTTCGGCATAAATAAGAATCGCTAACATCTAAATTATCTTTTGTTATACCTTAAACATCAATTACAGTCAGTTTTTATCACACAGTTTTCATCGGGTTGTGAGAAACCTCTCCTGAATCATCTGAGATCTTCAGCGACCTACTTTGCACGATGGAATGAAGATACTTAATCTCGTTGAGTGTATGGCATATAGAATAAAACAGCACTTCCAGAACTTTTAAAAGCAAACCGCCCCTCCTACAATAACTAACGCCTCTCTCTCTATCGTGACCTATAAAAGCGAGAATTTAATCAACGGGCTGTTATGGTGGATTACATTCCAAGTAGCATTCTAACTCATATGTCACATTTAGTAAATCTTTCATTTAAATCCATTCAACGCCTGCCAGGTTAATGTAGACCTCTCTTCTTGACGTCTATGGACTTGGATCACCCACAAAAGAAACAAAGGGAATCTTCGAGAATCAGATTAAGGATATCAGAAATTGTGGATACCTAAAAAAGTTTAGTTTGTGTGCATCTGAAAAATTAGAAGCTTTGCGATGCAATAATCAAATCAGAAGAACAACATACTTTGTGGTAAAGTAAATTAATTTTACTTCCACGTGTAATTATGTATTTAAAACTGAAGGTAAATACGTAATTAGGAAGGAGTAGATTCCCGGGAGCAAGTTGTGCCAAAACCACTTTTAAATGTTTGCATGGTGTGAATTAACGTAAGGCTTACAGAGGTTGCCATAAGATACGGATTTTTTATTCTATTTTTATATTTTATAGAAACTGTAAATTTCCATTGGGCTGACTGAAGTAATAAGAAGTCAAAAAATGTGTCGAATGCGTTAAACTTATTAATTTTATATTTTATCAAATGTTATAAAAATTATGAGACTTGAAAACCTTATTTAATATCATTCAAACGCCAATAAAATACCCCCCAGTAAGGATATTAATAATTATATTACATTTAATGTTTGGGCACAACTACATTAGATGGTAAGATATTTCTCTACACAGAATTTCATACAAGTTTAGTTTCAAAGACGGATCTTATCTAAATCAATACTTAAAATGAAGAAAAATACGAAAGAAAATGTCCAACGAACGAAAAATTTCGCCTGACTCGCCCGCGTCTACATCTGGATTCCCTTTATCCTTGCACGTATGCTACCCAAAATACGTCGAATCCCTGCCACTGGCATTAAGAACGAATAAAACAAGTTATCAGATAGATTCTGAGCCGAAATCAGAGAGCGTAAGCGTGTCGAAGTCGAGAGTGATCGGAGTTCGTTTTTGCGAGGGAATTCGACCTTTTTCATCCCTTATCAGCCATCCTTTCCCCAAAAGGAATCCTATTAAAAATACGTACGCTTTTCTGCGGGATAGGCTTCCAGAATCGAGAAAAGAATAAAAAATAAGCTCTGAGAATGGAAAACTTATGGTGAAGGCTAAGAATTGAAGACAGGATACTTATGATCAATGATACCTAGGTTTGGAATGCGTAACATTTGAAAATATAACTGAGACAAAGGAGTAATGCGATTAGAGGAAAGCAGTCCATGGGATAATTAATGTCTTACACCTTACTCTTTACTTTGTTTACTTTACGGACATACCGTCTCGACGAAAAATTTTAAACTGGACATTTTTTAATAAATTTACCATAAGTATATAATATATATGACTAAGTCGTAAAGATAAAATAAATATTTATAATACAGCAAAAGTATCTTATGAAGTTCTTATTTGCGCAATTCAAAAAAATACAGCTATTATAAATTGTAATTTTATAATGTTTAAAAGAAGTACAGCTGTAGAAAACTATTTTCTACGCTGAGGGCACAGAACCTGGAATATTCACAGCCATCGATTGATTTGCGTTTTCCTTCATAACTTGAGAAACAATTAAGTCTTGCGTAGTCATTGCAGTTATTAAATTATAAATAGCAATAGGTTTTTCCAATCAACTTTGATTATAACATATCTCCTGTATTTCTGCAGGCATTAAATTATATAAGTGGAAGATTATCCGAAGTTAGCTCTCAAGTGGAGATCTATCATCATGCAACTGAGAATTGAAAATAGTTACCTTGCTCTTTACGACACATAATTAATCTGACTTCTGAGAAGTGATCGATCAAACATTCAGGAAACAAAACCCCCTTCTCAAACTATCAAGAATAAAAAAAAGCGAGATAAGATGTTATCTCGATTTTCTCCCGCAGCTGTTATCGTAGACAGAATTAAGTCTTGTATTTCGGCCGAATCTAATAACACATGGATTCTATTCCTCCCAAACTCTATCATTTAGTACGTAGGAGAACGAATGGCGCAAAACGAGACGAAATTCACGAGAAACTGTTTTAGTCTGTCTGGCGTCCGAAAATAAGTGGCAGTTGTCTTGGAAACCTTGGAGGGACAAAGGTCACGTGATGGAAATTCGCATGACGCCTCCCGCATGTCCTCTGCCTTCGAAAAGGAGGTCGGGGTGATATGCCGTGAGAATTGAGAAAAGTACTCCTTTGAATAGACGCAATGGGGTTTAAATAATCAATGAGGCTATTCTGAAATTAATACTCTCCAACTGAATCGCATACCCGAACGTATGACAAAAAAGCACATCAGGACTGCCAATTGAAAACTTTGATATTCCGTTATAATCAATCAAAAATTAGTCAGAAATCCGCTGAAATCGCACTTATATTTTGCAAAATTTTGCAGATTTCGGGCAACTTTGCGTTTCAATAGTAGAATTGAATTATTGAATACAAACGAAGTTCATCTGTCATTACTCACTGCGATCCCCAAACTGATGACAGCATTTAATAGTTTCTCCATTCCCTCATTCAAGTTCCTAAATGATGATGATCAAGCAACTTACCTAAAAATAGAAGAGAAAGGATTTTTTAGTAAAATGAAAATAACACCAAAAGTTGAATATATTATAGAACAGTATTCTTAGTATTACACCTCAAAATTATTACCTCTTTTCGGTACAAAGGCAAAAATCTGTAACATTACTGAGAAAATCCACAGCACTGTGAATTTTCACGATAATTTCATCTATACTTCAGGAGAGGGTTGAAGGTTAAAAGTTAAATCACGCTTAAAGGCACCTAGCAAAATTCACAATAGGAAAATGATCTGTAAATACTTACAGGACCTGGGGTCGATCTCGGATCTCCCAATTACAGTTCGGTTACTCAAATCAACATGAAGATTGGGAAATCCGGGTTTGAGCCCAGGTCCTGTTAGACTTTTTATGTCCGTTTCTCCAAGTAAATGACCTTACTCTGTCTGTAATATTTTCATTCTTTCAAGGAAAGTATGTTCTTCTGATTTATTTCACAAAGTGAGATCTCAGATCAACCAGAGATTAGGTAAGCCTCAACATTTATTCGAGCCCTAAACTGCAAAATCTTCACGAATCCTAATATCAAGAAATTATCGCTTGTGAAATAAGTTTTACGACTGCCCTTGTGCAAACGTCGCCTATTGACATAAACTCAATTAAGGCCAAAAACCTCGCACTCGACAAGATCACTCATTTCACGCTAATCGGATTAGGAAGGAGTTGGCAAAAAGTAAAAGGCGTACTCGTTAACGAACATCGACTCGTATTAGCGATTCTCGAGTTCAATTATCGCTTTTCACGTACGGTAAACGAATAATGGACGTAATTAAGAATTGAAAAGGACGAATTTGGGTGACTGGGTTTTCCGCAAAGGGATTGATACGTCACAATCGTAAATCACGCGTAATTACAGAAAATGGGAACAAGGAAGCTGATTAGCCATCAGGTATTTCGTTACGGAGTTAGTTTGTTTCGGTTCTTGGCAAATATCAAACTTCCGGCATCGGAGGGGGCGGGATGTGGGTCACGGGGAAAGTGTTTCGTACATGGAGTAGGTAAAAATCGCCGTTATCTGCGTGACACAGTTAACAATAAGCCACCGCTTCATTCTGTCATCCGAAAAAGGTGCTCTTTTATGGGTTTCCCAGGATTAAGAGAGAAGAGAAACATCGTAAAAATTTAAGTATCGAATCATCTAGGACAGCTTCAGATGAGCAACAAAATCCTATAGTGAGCAAACCCAGGGTTGGGATGAGAGGTATCTGAGAGATAAATTTAGCAGGTACTCTACTTACATGTTAGTACCTTGACAAAAAAGAAATGTGTGCCATGTAGGACGCGCTTTGTCGTTTAAAACCACTCTTGAAATGATATCATATATAACCGTGTTAGTTATTATAAACTGAACTAAAAATCTGGAGGGAACTAGAAGAGATTAATATTGATAAAGATCGATTTACAAGCAAACTAATTAAAATGTACTTTTTAAATTCTTTAGTAGAGCAACATCCCACAAAATTGGTTTGGTCACAACAGATTTAATTGACACATTCAGTACTCAAGGAATCAGTTTTCAAGGAAATGGGTTGTCCTACTCTCGATATAAAAGTAAATACCGACCAAGTTTTACATTTAATGCTGTGAAAGTATCTTTCTTTCAGCTGAACAAACTCACACCTTACTATAAGCAAATTTATTTATCATCAAGCAGATTTATTAATTAATCTTCCTTAACAATTATAAGATGTAAAAGCTCGGAAAGTTTTTAATTATATGTTATTAACTTAATTTGTAGTCTAAGATAAAAGTAAAACAAATAAGAAGTGTAATATATTTTACATTCAAGAAAGTACAAATTTATATTCCATCTTGATTACTAAAAGAGATCATGAAGGACGATATGATACATCGAATAAATGATGAGAAAATATATTTCCAAGGTTACAAAATACAATCACAAGGAAACATATATCACCGAAGTAGCGTACCGCATCTCTTGTGAAGACGGTGATTCTCTTTATTACCGTTACAAATACTGCTTCTACATTTATATTACCATATTTCCACAATATTATTTCGAAGATATTTCATGGAAAATAAAAACGCCCTCCTTCCTTACGTCTTTGACTTGAACCGTAAAACGGCAATCAAATAATACATAGCAACGGAATCGCAGAACGGAAACACTTGGAGTCGGACAAATTCAAATCAGAACGAAAAGAAACGAAGGAATCACCGTTACGGAACAAATAGGAATAAAATCCTCACCGTGATAACCCAATCAAATCGTGAGACGGAACGGAGCCCCGCTATAGAGATTAAAAAAGACGCATTTTTAGCGCTCATAAAAGAAAACTTTCATCGGATTCGGAATCGGGTTAATGCGGCCTTGCTTGCTTTTACATCATCTACCCCCGAAACTCCTTTGTAAAACGCGATAAAAAGAAAGAACTCGCGCCGTATTTTCTCGACCCATCCGAATCAAGGGCCTTCAGGGATTGACCAATCACGCCCGAGTTAACGAGATTATGAGCAAAAACAAAAGAGCAGAGGTATTAAAAAATCTTCTTCGACAGAGATGTAACGAATTCTCTTTCAAACCGTTTTCAGGCGGAAAATATCCGAGTGTAAACCAAGTTCCACTTTACGTCACCCTTCTCTAAAAAGAATACCGCTATAAAATTGAACGTAGAGAACCGAATTGGAACATGGCGCTAACCGACAACAAATATACGGGCAGAGGAGAATTGGGTTTTTTGAGCGGCTGCATTAGGTCAAGGGTACGGCAGCCGTGACAAACAATTCCAGTAATTGCAACCGGTCACTCCCGCTTCGTAGGCGAAAATTTGCTCTGCAGCTCCTTTGGGAGAGAAAAGGATACCCTCTGATTCTGTGAAACACTAGAGCGTGCAAACAAAGTGATAATGAACTTAGGGATTAAATAACCGAATGTAGAAATAAATAGAGTGTACCAATCCAGTTAAAGAAAAACGGAAGAAATATCTATCTTTGGACGCAAAATAAAATGAAAAGAAAAATCTCAAATTCAATGTCAGAGGATGAGGCGGAATTGAAATAGAATCACTTTGGAAGAAAACCATATAAACTGATGACGCCAAAACTTGTGGAATATTAAAATAGAACTTATAAGGGAAAATTTATCTCGAAAGCTTTCTTATACGATGAAAATAATATTACAAGAATTAAATCCCATTATAATTCTGAAAAAAATCGCTGAGAGAAATTTCGTAAATGGCGCCAATCAGATAAATCAAGAAATACTTCCACGTCTGAGTTAACGCTTGAGTATTATTGGTGTATCAGCTGAAAGGAAAATGAATTGCTCTGGAATGTGAAATCTGCATCATGATATCTTCATGGAAGTTGTTTTTTATAGCATTAACCTCTGTTTAAGATATCTTTTGTTACTCTATCGATATCTCTCACCTTATCTCATGGTCAGCCGCAAAGATATCCTAGATATATATAGATAGATATCCTAAATGGACCAAAGTCAATATATATTTGGCATTCTGGTGACCATGCTTTTCCTCTCTAATACATATATTTCTGTACGAGTTTCTCTCCACTTCTTCCGATGTAACCAAATTTACTACGTTTTGAAGAATATATCATGACTCTTGCTAGAGATGAGTATATAAAAAGTAAAAGAAAGCGACATTAGCTGTCCTTGGTGGTGGAATGGCCTATTCAAATACGAAGGTTCCAGGTTCGAGTTCCGGCTGACTGCTTTTCTCTCATAGGACAGGGTAAGGTTTAGTATTCGCCTTCAGTGTTCGTTTAAATTATTAAAAAGGATAGCACTAAAGATTCCTCTTCAGGAATATATATTAAATATTACTATTATGATGATTAAATTTCAGAAGTCAGAGTTTAAGAATAAACCATAACATCAAACGAGTTGCAAAGCAAAATAATCTCACCTAAAATTTGTACTCGGGGTATAATAGAGGAAGCTTGCATCGAATATTTATCATCGAGGAACAAACAGCCGTTATTCTTACACCTAAATAATTAGCTCTAATAAAATAACAAAACGAGAACAAGGAAATGAGTGGTTGGACGATAAGAAAAGGAAGATATGCAAAGGCGAGGGAAGATAAGGAAAAGCGATAAAACACGAAGGCGGAAGAATAAACGTGAGATGAATATCGAACGCATTCTTACTCAACTCCATAAAGAACAGTCGTCATTAGCGGCCTCCTGCTTTACAGTTAATATTAGAGTACTTGCAATATGACAAGAGTAATCAATTCATCTCGCATTTCGCAATAAAATTCGCCCATTATTAATCATTCCAACGGATTACTTTATAAAACAGCCTTGGATTTGATTGCCATTGGGATTGAATGTTTGTTTGAGGAAATAAAGTCACGGGACCGAGTAGATCACGTAACTGGAGCACGTGTTGAAACGCTGATGATAAAGACAGTAAAACGGCATGAAAAACAAAGTAAGAGGAGACTTTCGTGACCTCACCAGCATCAGAGGAAGGCGATAAATTGCTTATGAGGCCAGAAGTTGAGTTCGCGGCAAAAACAAAACATCTTGGCAACGTATGCTTTTTTAGAAAAGAAGTTTTCTGCAAATGAAATTCCTTAGATCGCCTTACTAATTATATGAGAGAACAATTCCCAAACGGCGTTATTTCAAAAATCAATATCCGACCATCAAGATTTAAATAAAGAAACACGACGGACATATATACGCTTCTAAAGACCCAGCAAGGAAATGTAAGACAAAGGGGTGCTGATCAGAGTATTTTGGATAGACTTTCCGATAAGGGTTCTCACTATGTTAACCTCTGTTATTAAACTATGTTGCGAGAATAAAATTAGTTTCCGAAAGAGGACAAATATGGCGCTCTCTAAAAAAGAGAGCGCTTTTATACGGCGATGTCATAGAGAAAGGAGGATTTAGGAAGTGTTTAGCAATAAATTAATTGGGAGGAAAGCAATCCGAGTGAAAGATGAAGAACGAAGAAAACAAAAACTGCAAATTTTAGATTGAGGTTCGAGATTCAAGAGGTAGTTAAAGGTCGAGAGAAGGGAGGGAAACCGATTAGGGTTTATAGAAGGTTGAAAAGGGCAGGAACAGTAAAAGGCGTAAGGATCGAAGCATCTCTCCCACAGACACCCTTCTTGGACATGGTTACCTATTCACGAGAAGCGGAACCGAATCGCTCCTTATCGAATGCCCACACAAAGGGCGTACGATGTGAGCAACTTGTCCCACTCCACCTTGCGTGGGAAGATTAAAGACATACGCGATCTTTCGCCCAAGAAGCAGGAAAAAAGTAATGGCAAGGAAAATGATTTGCGGAGATGTCCTGCAGAGCACAACGGAATCTCTACAAATTTTTCCTTTGCAAAATTAAAGCGGGGTGCTCGAAAAAGAATTCTACTAGAATAACGATTAGATAAAAATGTATAACCATACGCTAACCTCCTGAAGCATACACACCAGACACACAAACGCTGAAAAAGTCGAATCTGAAATCAAAGCGCGATCTGTTCATAGCGTGAAATGTCCTCTTTCCACAGTCTTTTTGATGAACGTAATTTTGATGAATTTGGCTCATTGAAAGTGAGAAACCTTATTCCAAACATGGGCAAGCTCTATCCCTGAGAACTAATTTAGACGGTCAGCACGCAAACTCTCATAAAATTTCGAAACACAAAAAACCGAATACAAGGAAACACCAATAAAGAATGCGCCGTATTCGTAGGAGGTTAAACTATGAATGTTTTTGGCAGGAGAAGGAAAATTGTTCCCCCAAAGAAAATTCAACGGTCATACATCGTGGACTCCTTTTTCCTTCTATGGTAACTGCTGATAAACGAAAACTCACATCCTCCCGCTTTGCTGAGGGTGTTTATAATCAGCTCGACGACTAAAATGGAGATTGAATTGAATCGTCTCGTAGCAGAAGGCGGCATGGCAACCGTCTAACACTTGGCCGCCGTGCACATTCCTCAAGACACGTCAAGCGGCGACTAAACAGGCACCCAACTCTCTCAAGGAGAAGCCTTCGGATTTACAAGAGAATCTGAAAAAGTGGTCGCGCACGACACAAGAATGCAAAGATGACCGTTCCGCGGATCGGAAAGCGATCTTAAAAAGGAGATGACGCAGCGTGGAAACGACTTCTGATCGAAAGGAAAATTACGAGATCGAGCGAGATATTCCGAGAGGTAATGATCCCGAATTAAGATCCACCTGTCGACACCTTAAGCGTTAAAGTATTAGACTTTTAAATGAGATTTACACGCGTTGCATGTTAGCGGAGTAGAATTCCATGGGGATGCAAGAAAACCAAAAGGCGAATTCAGAAATTGACAGGTACAACGAGAAACCTTGAAGGCCGAGACGAGTGAAGGATTTTTCAATCTTGAAAAGAATTCGCGACGAAGTATTACTGAATATTAGATGGATTGAGGAGATGAGGACGGCCTTGTACATTATTG
The DNA here is from genome assembly GCA_036926295.1 of Pachydiplax longipennis. NCBI lineage: Eukaryota > Metazoa > Arthropoda > Insecta > Odonata > Libellulidae > Pachydiplax > Pachydiplax longipennis. The sequence goes on along the minus strand of JAVFKF010000004.1, from coordinate 68,582,079 downwards.
ATGCAGTGTTTCCTAGCAGTCTGAAATATCCTCGGAATAATCTTACGTCACTGCCATTATAATAACCTTCTTATACAGAATATTAACGTAAGGTTTTGGGAGAATTTCGCTCAAAATTTTGATTTTCTTACAGTAAATAAAAAGAGATAAATTATTTACTATGATCGGTGAATACCGTGAGTGGAAAATATTGTTTTAAATCAGAGCCCGAGAGAGAGAGGGCCAGGTGGTCCAAATACATGGGTCCCAAGCTGAATTAGGGACCTTTGCTAAGAATTTACTAAGTTAACTGTTAGAAAAAGGATCCGGGAAAATAACCGGAGCCCTGTATTCCTCTATAAATACTAAAAGAAGCCACAAGTCGAGTAAATGTTTTACAGAATAGATTTTCAAACTTACAACTTTATAAAAATAGAACATTTGAAACATATTTATGAACCTCAATCAACATTTTAAAGGCAATTACAGAATCGTCATTTGAACCTCCGAGTAATTAGGGTGGGAATGACTATTCTGAAGAATTAATGAATTAAAATCGATTTTGGAAGCCTTCACCGAATGGAAATTCAATGGAAGGAAAAGTAGAAATAAAATAAACCTTTACCTAAAATTTTGCGTAAATTTATTTTACTGTAACATATTACGTAAAATACGTAAAGATTCATTTTTATTTCTTCTTTTCCTAATAAATGACTTAATTTATTGAAGAATTACTGAAATTATGAATACATAAAAGAGAGGATCATTAACATCGAGTCGCTTGCGAGACGCAATCTTGTCACGTCTGCCATAAAGATGAACAAATACTGAAAGACAAAGCGGAATAAAGAATAAAATTGGATTCCAACTGCCTTAAATTATCGAAAACATATCTAGAACAAACATAACGCAAGATTCGTTCCACCATTAGTGACTATGTTCATTAGGGGAAAATGAAAAGTATGAGCAAATGGGTACATGACGTCATGCGGCAGCGGTCCACTGCAAGATAAATAATTGAAGGCCTTCCCAAATGGGTTATAAAAAGGTAAGAAAAGGGAAGATGTTGAGCACGTTACGTGATCGGAAAAAAGACTACGGTACTCCAGGTACTTGCTCAAGGTTGGGGAAGGTCTTGTCGAAAACGGATTACTTGCACAGCAGACGGAGCAAATCCAGCTGAACCGTGATGAAGCATTACCTTGCGAAAAGATGCAATTAACATCAGAAAAGTCTCTCGCGCATGATTTATGTCCGCCAATATTAACCGCTAACCCGTGACCGGGCGAGCGTATATTTTTCGGACATTAACTTAGGTCGTGGTATAAGTTGGGGTGTAGTTTGATGACAAGAAGCCCAAGGAGAGCCTCAACGAAAAGGATTGGGAAATTTAACACAATTGTTAGGGCTTTTCTGGGGTAAGCAGAAAAAGACTTGAATAAAAAACAGCATAAGTAAATTACAAAACGAAATTAGTAACACAATACATTCACATGGTTATCTTGCAATCAAAACGCCAATAATTCTTAAAGCATTACAGATAGATCATTCATCGAAATATTTGCTAGACTATCGTGGTTTCTACAGTTATTCCAATTGTGGAAACCGTAAATGCTCTGGTGAATTTCCTTCACAATACATCTAGGTTCTACGAAGAGAAGGCTGAGATAATCGTTTACACATTACTGAAAGATTAAATTCCACAATGAAAAAGCAGATTATTCAGGACAGTAACATTATGCTGCGGTTAGAACAAGCCAAGGATTTGAGAAACTTCGCTAATTTTACCGAACAGGAAATAGGACTCTTTAATCAAATACAACATCTATTCCCTCTCAATCAAAACTGAATGCTTGAATATGCAAATCATCCGTCTACGAGGAAAACGCTACGATTGAACGTGAACATTTCCAATCCCTTTAAGCTAGTACTCTACTGCGTTTCCAGTATTCCACTGCTAGGATCTTCTAAATTCTCATATATGTTTTCGCACAACCCTTGCAAAAATATCACATTTTGAAAATATAGCATAAATTGAGCTCCCTGCAGAGTTAAATTATAAAGATCGAAATACTAAAATAAACTCCAAATAAACTTCATAACAGTTAATATTTTATTCGTTTGTCACAGCAACTTGTTGGCAGCAAGAAAGTGGACAGGAATTCTTTCAAATAATACCTGAGTTGAATTAATGAAACCTTCTCTGGAGAGAAAAAAAGGAAAGCGAAAAATTCAGCCCGTTTCACTGACGATAAAATCCCCGTTTCCAAATAGATTCGATATGGTCACCTTATAAATTAGCCACCCTTGAATACACGAGACGGAAATCTTTCGATATGACGGAAAATTGAATGAATCTCGCAGAAGAAAGTGCTTCTCCCTCAATGTAGCAAAATCAGAGAGAACTTGGCTAAGATTTCAAGCGCGATAAACAGGTAATAAATCCTCGAGCAGCGTAATTCTCACGACGGAAACTACCGAAGATCCGTTATAAACAAGGACGGACGCATTAAACAAGAAACTAGAAAAAAGAGACGGAACGAGAGCCACCTAGGCGGAAACTCTCGCGATGCTCACTTTTTTCCCTTGAGGACCTTGGGCTCTCGGCGGATGTGGATAATCTCGAGGGGACAGGTGTCGTTGTTGTCAAGATGCCAAAACGGAAGTGTGAGCCAATGGCGTGTGCATCGATGGAAGCCCTTCGTCGCTCCGCCTTCATTTTTTAACTTCTCAGAACGAATCTGCTTCTTTCGGGAAATGCTACGCGAGACGATGACGCGGAGAAAAGTGGAAAATATTAACGAAATCCGTGGCGAAAGGCTTTTATCGGATTCGATAAAGCATCGCTTCATTTTGTGTGTGAGCGGATTCGCGAATGTTGCGCTACTGCGGATTCTGTCATTTATGAGGAATAAGAGGAATGGCATCCAAGGTCGACGATAATCGTGCTACTATATTAAAGGAGGATCCTACTTAAAGAAATAAACTTTAACTGAGCCATGTTGATGGAAATTCAGATTATTATTCGCTGACTTATTTCGAAAATGTGACGGAGAGCATGCTCCAATTTCAAGTACCCGGTTCGAGTCCCGGATAATGTCCAAGTTCAATGTAAGGATTTGGCAAATACGTGGCCAAAACTAGGGTGGGTATTCTAGGCGGAGAAATACTGTAAACTGCACAACCTTGAGCGAAACTTTGGCCCATTATAATTACCATACGAAAGAGGGCCAATTCTCACTTCTCACAGAAATCATGCTTTAGAAGCAACAGAGCGTATTTCCAGAAAAATCATTGGCATATAAATAACATACAAAATTATTAAAAGCGTATATTCACCCTATATTTACATGTAAAAGCATTTTATTACTTCTTTTGCCAAACCATTTTCTAGCATTAAGAAAGCCAGTTAAAATTTCTGAAAGCATAAAGAAATAATTATGATCAGAAACTGCAATTCTTGCCCGCTTTTACTCATTGGGAGCTATTTTTGAGTGGAATCATCCCTTAAGGAAATGATAGAGTTTTTAATCGTGCATCTAGAATAAAAAACTAAATGAGAAATCAAAAACAATAGAAACATACGAAACTTATCAGCCAACGACGAAAAAATCCATTCTTCACGCTAAGAAGAATTCATTTCCACAAGAAAAGCCACCCCACATCCGGATACTTCTGAAAATATTTCTCAGCGCTCGCAGAAAATATCGAAGCGTGAAAAGAATGAGAATTTAATGTGGATATACAAGAACACGTACATTTCACGAAATCATCGTTTTCAATTCCATCAGATGCAGAGCAACGTCAGATCTGATCAAAGAAAAGAAAAGCAAACATCCCTGGATATTTGACACGAGGATGTTCTAGCTCAGCGATCTCCTTAACGCAAACTCAGAGGCGCTAGAATAAATATTTATCTTTCCATATGAATAACGCGACGGGACAACAATTGTTGAAAGGACTCTTCAAAGAGTGAATCGGATCCCGTCGGCAATTTAAAGCGCCCACTGTTGTTTTTAAACGTCGGAGTATTCTTTTATGTACTCGGCAATTGTAAAGAAGGACCCCATTGAGGAAATCTTGACTTCCCGTGAATGCATTGCCGTTGCATTGAAGGAGAACTAAGTTTCAAATGATAACTAAAATTATCTTTAATTTAGAAGGAAAGCATGAATAAGCATTTGAACTGGCTACGCAAGCAAGATGTGCCAATATCTTAATCAGAATTAACTACTATGGTAAACCCAAGTGTAACTGCCCATAATATGCACATATCCTCAAGAAACTTGATCTATAAATTCAGTATTTAAAAATTTACTTGATTATGATGTAGAAATACATTCATGGTGTCAATTTTAGACTTGTTTGCGAAAATATATTAGATGATTTGTTTATGTATATTAGATGATTTGTTTATGGAAACATATTACACATTTTTTAGGAAATGTTTAAAGAAAGAACGGTTTAAGAGTGTTTTTAGTATAGGATTTCACCATAATTTGAACATCCAGTTAATAAATTCATCTAAGAATTTTTATGGTAACTTATGTAACAACAATATAATATTTAAATATAAGATATCCTCAAGACGTGGATCTAATTCTAGTAAATCAAAATATAGTACTAGACCAGTTTTTCAAGCGATTAGAATAAGAATAATCGAAACTTATACAACACGAACGTATTCTGGATACAGCATAGCTTTATTAGAGTATGTATACTCCGCCATGGATAAGAAGCATTTTCCTTTAAATCACCCATTTCATCATTCTCATAAAAACTATTTCACCTAGCCATTGCGAAACTATATTGAAACATGTATGGTTAAAGTACAACTCGATAAAGAACAGGTTAAAGAATCTCTCAATTCGAGCTCCAATCGCGCGAAGAAAACAAAAATGAAGGAAAGAGAGGCTAATGTACCCTAAGATGCAGTGAGAGGTATTGAGACTCCCACTAAGCAGAGGGATTTAATGAAACGGGCCGCCACTAAAAATGGGAGAAAAAAGAAGAGTGAATTGCGCCCACTGAGTCACGTATGAGACGAAGGCAGCGACCTACAGATTCATCCCGCCAAGGTCTCGTCCGCCTGCACATCTGGCGGGAGGAGATGGTCGTTGAACTAAGGACGGCCGGGGGGAAAGCCCTATAGCAGAGGGAGGGGAGTGAGGGAGGTTACCGAGAGGTGAGATGCACCAAAAGAAAACACTACGATGTTGATATTTTCTATCTTGCGCTCGAGTCCCTACTTGATGCGAACTTCTAGAAAGTACTGCAAAATCTCTCTGTATAGATTCTGCGCACCTTAAAGAGTTCGGAGCAGAATTTCAAATAATAAATGAAACGAAAATTGGGAAGTCTCCATTAAATGAATTCAACAGAGTTATACCTGAATATTTAAACCTTTCGCTTTATCTTATTGCAATTGATGTATAAGGAACCCTGAACAATTTTAAATACTGAATAGATATAGCCTAAGAAAAAGTTATACTATTTAAAAAATCCAACAGGAATTTCAAACAACAGACGGTATAAAACACAAATATTATATGGTACGTATATTACATTTACAGCAACATTCACCTTGGTATCTTTTAAACAGTTACTGAATCAATTTTAGTATTTGTCCCGAAAAAAAAATCTTTCGGAATATTTGCTGGGGAAAACAATTGAAATCATTATTATTCAAAAGAAAGGATTACAAGAAAAAACATCCTTCAAACTCATAAAAATCAGCTGATTTACTGGAAATTGAGCAATTACTCAGTTTTGAATGTTTAAATAGAAAAATTAACTTAATGCGGTGTCTTTATCGCAGAAAATATTCTGAATAAATCCTTTAATTCAACGATTAACTACACAAAACTGCTGTAATGATTAACAACATAAAATAACTTTCTGTTGTCATGTCAGTAGTGTGAATGAAATCTAGACCCGCTTTATCCACGAATAAAGACGGAGAGAAGAGGTGGAAAGAAAGCGCAATGACCACCTAAGAGATAAAAAGGTAGCTTAGCAACATCTCCGATTCTACTCCTGGTCAAGCAGAGATAGTTCAAGCACAATCGTCCATTGTTAGCTATTGTATCCCACAATTTAGTGCATGAATAACAGCAGCATATGAAGGAAATAAATACGTTGTATAAAATACAGGAGGAATAGCGAGATGCGTTGAAATGCAGCTCGTAATGGGCAATGACGGAGGGAGAGGAAAATAAAAGCATGCGGCAACCCCTTGCACGAGATCACGAGATCATTGACTCGAAAAAGTTCCGGCACGTATCGAGAGGACCAACGGAGCGTGACCGCGGGGCACTGGGTTCGAACTCCGTGACGTCAACACCCATTCATCCGTCATGAGCACCATTTGGGGAGTGGGCGTGGCTGTCACAGGACAAACGATAGAGGGCGTAGTTTAAGAGATTAATTTATTCGCCATGTCTCAATTACAGTAAAAGGATCGAAGGAAATCTAGGAGGAACGAAGGGTGGGTTCGAACCGCTTACTGCCATACGCGGATGCCGCATTCGATTAAGTCATAAAACCGTAAATGACATTTTCGCTCGAGACCTACACCAAGAAAAAAGTGTGGAAGGATCATTCAGGAGGATATAAATGAAAATTTCTTGAAACCTGAGTTTTTGTAAAACAAAACAAACTTCCAGCAATTACCTTCGTTAATACGTTTTTTAACTTTGTTACCTTGTATTTTTGCGGCTTAGTTGATATGTAGTTTAAGATTAAATATTGATCGTAAGATTTTATTAAATTGCAAAAAAGTAAATTACATCACACAGACAGAAATATTATGCCTAAATGATACGATCAAAGATACTGAAAATACATACTTAGAATGAATTTCAAATGAAAATATTTACGTTTTGCGTTGTAATTACGCTAAAAGAGACCACAATTTTTAGGACAAGACAGAAAACAAGCACCAAAAGCCTTATACATCGGTAACACTGGAAAAATAACTCTGAATATATGATTATAATAATAAACCTGTACGCTTAAATAAAAATTAATATTTTGACCTTGAATCCAGATGTAACATTACGTCTTCTACACATCAGGGGTCCTCGATCATTTTTCAAGATTCGTACCATCGACAAAATATGGGAAAATATTCCGTACCTCAATATTATAGCATCACCGATTATTTTCTTTCTAACATCGTGTCATGCCGTCAATTAAATTTCACGTGCTTCGCAAATTTTATCTTTCATAAAATTTATGTAAAAATGTCATTGAACAGTTATTCACGCATCTCTAAATGCTTTTCAAGGAGTCCCCTCATAGGAGCCACCGTCATAGTTCATCACACGCTTTAGCATAATTAACAAGTTTCAAAATACACCTGAAATATCTGATCACGTTTTTCAACTCTTAATAAGTCGAATCGATCGATAAATTCGACTGCGATGAATCGATAAGTTGTATTTCGATTAATCCGATAAAGAAACTAGCAATGCATCTAATTAATTAGATTTTATACGCCATCGGCGTAACGCGATACTGGTAAAGCAACAGTTTCCCGCAATGCAAATCACGCATCGACGCAAAAACTCCTCTAGGACGAAAATTGAAACATGCCCTTTAAGAGTAGAGGCAGATTCTAACATTACGAATCCCGATGCATCTACGATAAGCGAGCATGTAAATGAAGCGAGTATTCCCTTCAAATAGTATTTTCCTAGCTCTTTAAACGAGTCGAGACCTACGCCAACGAATGTTTACGTTCCATCGGAGAGAGGAAATGAAAATCGCCACTTGGAGAGAATCTCCGATCGCCGCGAAAGGAACGCGTCAATAAGTCCCACGGCTCACAGATTAAAATCTTTATCAATTCTCTTTTTTCTCGCGGATGAATTCCCGGCGTCGGAAAAAAGGCGGCGACTGGTTTTTCCGTCGGGAACTAAGCGCCCGCGACCAAAAGGCGACGAAGGATAGCCTAATTACGCCATTAAATAAAGAGGGAGCTGTTAAACGCGAATGTAGATAAAAAATAGAAAATTATCTCCATTACACACAACTTACAAGCGAACATCCCTTAGGAGAGCGTTTCCTAAAGAAAAGGTGAGGTGCAAGAAGTCACAAAGGAGAAAAAAAAAACAAACCAACGCCTGTTGACCGATGACAATACTCACGAGCCGTTAATAACATTCTTACTCGTTCGTGAGCGGGGTGAAAAATTGCACTCTGAGATGATATAACTGAGTAAAGAGCGGAACTTAAAAGAAGGCCGATTGCACAGACAAAAAGTGAAGGCAGAATGGGAGACAGAGGAAATGGACGGAACACGTGTGGAAGTTGAAGAGATGAAAGGAAGGAAACAAAAACGGAAGAGGAATGGTGTGAGAAAGATTGATATGGGAAAAGTTTGAGACGGATATTGAAGCAAGGAGAAAGGAGCCAATGGGACAGAGAGAAAGGGTTGAAAGTTCACGGAGAGATATTAAGACAAGTGAAGAGTTGCACTGGACGAAAAAACAGATTATAATATAAAAGTACGGTTATGAATGGCGACTTCAAGGAGTGACAGATATTGACTGAGGAAGCATATACTGGTGGAAGTAAATACATGAATATTTCCGAGAATGTGGAAACTCAATAAAAATTCTCTGTGATCGCAATGGAAAAGAAAATTGAAAAATTAATAAAATAACGAATGGATAATGAATACATAATGATATTGTATATTATCAATTATTTGTTTTATTACAGAAATCCTATTAGTTAATTTTAAAGTAAACATCTTATGAGACTTAATTTACAAATCCTAAGTTAAACAATAACTATTTTATTTTTCCTTTCTATCCGTGACTACAACGAATATCCTGCTTGAAATATATCTCAGAGAGAAAAAGATGCAGTGGAATAGTAACAGCAATCACAAGAGGAAATGCGAGAAGATAGGAAACTGTGATATGAAGTAATGAAAGAAATGCCGAAGATAAAATTAAGCAGAGTACAAAAGCCACGACAGATAAAGGAACAGACAATAAAAAATCAAAACTAGAAACAATAAAACTCGAAAATTCAATTTAATAAAAACTCAGAATTTCCAAGGAAAGATTGCTTTCTGGCATAAGATAGAAGCGGGAAAGGAAAAAATAACGTCTAAGTATAGCAACTCAGAAATAATTCATCAGGGTTATCCATTTGGTTTACTTTGATTACCATATTAATTTTGGAATCCGACCAAGAGAAATAAATCGGAGAATACAGAGAGGCGGACGAATGCAGGGAAAGAGGAAGCGAAGGCAAGGGAAGAAGCAAAAGGGAACGCATGAGAATTGGATGTGATGATAAAGGGAAGGAGGCGGAAACGGAGGAGATATGACAAATGAAAAGTTCCGATAGACGAGGAAGCCGTGGTTATGGGTTCGTTCCACTCGCACCCCATCCCATTTGCGCTCATTATAAATCCCGAGTCCTCGTTAATGCCGATGACACTAATTCAACCGCGGACGTGACGATTTGCCCGCCATGGATGAATATCGCGCCTTCTGTTTCCATCGAGCCGAATTGTTTTCTCGCAGTGGAATACGTGCCTTCGGACGGAGAAGATAATGGAGGATTAAAGGAAGAATGGATGAACATCCACCGGGAGCGCTTCAGATACGCCACTAAAAACTAACAGCGAGCTCTAATTCCACGAATAAACCGCCAAACATCAGTGCATTGGATAAAATTACCGTTAAAATTTATTGAGAACGATTTAATGAATCGAGATTCCGTTTCTAACATTTGCTGAAAATATTAAGCATTGTCTTTGGTTATCTTAAACTTAAGCAATGAAAGTCTAGACCTGTTCATTGTTTTTAGGACAAGGATTATACATCGAAGGCATGTTAAAAGTGCCCTCCATTCCTGAAAAACTTCTTTCCCATTACTCAAGTCGACATTAAGGAAACTCCGTTAGCCGAATACGTCAGAGAATCTTCGGACGTCTTCTCCGAATGGAGAAATGAAGCCGTACATAAACCGACCTTCAAAGAATCACCCAATGTGCATTTCGGTAGCTATGCTACCATTCTCAGGGGGGAATTACGCAAACATCCGTTTGCCCATGACAGCGGAGTTCCAATATCTTTTCTTTGGACATCTTATCACATGAGAAATGAACATGCATCGGCCCGATAGAAAATTCAAAATTAAGCTGCGCACCAGTCTGCTCCGTTAAATCTTTGTTATCGTAAATTTTAATATCGTTGTATAAAATACGCAAATAAAAATTTTGAACATAGGGGTAAGGGAAAGTTAAGAATCACAGTTATCTTATCGCGCAAGATAAACCAAGCATTACTAATTGTAAGCTTTTTAAGCTTTCAATAGTCTTCTTCCTCTAAATCCGGTCTAACTTTTTAGATCATTTCCTCTTCACACACTGAAAAACGTATTGTACAACTCCATCAAATCACACGGAAAGGATCGAAAAACGTACGAAACTTCCCAACGAAGAAGAGAAGGACTGTGCAATTGCTTTAAGTTATCAGTTTAAAGCTAACCATCTCTCTATTTGAACCTGCCTGAAATGTGTGATTTTAGCTCACTCAACACGCGTTTCTATGGCTAATATCTTTTGTAGGACACGAAGCTGAATGTCGGATAGGGAATGGACCTGATCAAGCATTTCCGCTTGATATTTCCTTCCTCGTAAAGCGCCTCCGCATGGCAACTTCCCGAAGTGGCAGAGATCATTCTCTCGCAATTTCCCTCAAAAGGATATTCAGCGTTTGCAAACCCACAATTGTAATCCCGTCCACTTTCTCGATTCGACTGGACCGCACAATTCTCGGATCGCCATACGAATGCCCTTCTCTCGCACTTCAGAGAAAATCGAACTCCGTCCCGCAAGATCGGAGGAGGAAGTGAACAAAGAGAGCAATTGAAAAAGATGAAGGAGAAAGGGTTGCTTGCTTTTTGCTTCTGTCATCAAAAGAAAAATCATAGGTTACAAAATACTACTTCATTCGCAAGAATCGCATCACAAGGGGATCCTTGACGGTTCTTCAAATACAACTCTCAATGCTCTTAACATAGATTACCATTACGAGGATATCAAAGCATATGAGTGCTTTGAAAGAACTCTGAAAGCAATTTTGTACTGGCAAGAGTGATAGCAATAACACTTTCTGCCCATTTCCGATATTTTCCGACACATAAATGACATGAATTTAGTATACTAGGGCAAACTGAAGATAGATATCTGGCCGAAACCGGTCGACTTTGTATTTAAAGAAATCGAGTGGAAAATACTACGTTTTTTACATCTTTTAATGTCCTTTCTTAAGTCCAGCCAAAGATGATCAATAATTCGCAACTACTGCTGCCTGGGCACACCAAACACGACTCAAGGCAAAGAGCTGTTACCTGGGAGACCGAATGGTCAACGAAGAATATAATTGCGGCCTAAAAATGCTTCTAACGGTGGTCTGAAGATGGTCGAAACGGCAAATGAAACACGAATACAATAAGGGAGGGTCAGGTAAGAGAGAATAAGGCGAGGATTTCAACGCTGGGACACCAGCCTCGCAAACAGGCATTTGGACAACTGCGCGGTCGTGTAGACAACGTGGAAGACCATGTCCGAAGTTGCCAAGTCGAAGGCATGTCTGCCAGTGTGTACACATACGTCCCATCTGAAACCCATTTCCCAACCGTGTCGAAAAGTTTCCTTCAATCCGTGCCATGGCGGAGGTGAGAGAGGGATTGGCAGAGGGTTGAAAGTGGGCTCCTCTTGTTTGGGGTAGGTCGGGAGGGGACGTGCACTTCATTTCACCTCACAGATTGAGGATGCTTACGTAAAAGCGCTACCTTCAAAATCGTCTCAACTTCACCCCGTGTAACATCCTCTTTCTAAATTCTACCTTGCGAAGTCGCTCGTAGAATAACCAATGCGCACAATATTTTATCTAGAGGTGCAGCGGTGCTAAACAATACTTATTTCAAGGCGATATTAATATAAATTGCCTTTCCTGAAGATAATCTGATGTTAGGTCGAAGTATTGGAAAAGATTCTGCGATTCTAAAAGTAAGAATCCCCTCCCAACCACGCTGTTTTCTACTCCCTTCTTCAATAGTATCAATTATTTCACTATCACCATCTTAAGATTTGTTTTCGCAGCCATATGACTCCATTCACTATCGCTTAATTCAGTAACCTGTGGTTATATCTTTCATATCGTCGAGGAACGTTTACCTAGGCCTTACTCTTCTGCGTCCAAAGACCCTATTAAATTAATTTCGCCAATATTAATCAATAATGGGAATGTATAGCTCAAAAAGGATACTGAAGAACCCTTTTATTTACAAAATCAACAACGAAGAGAATTAAAATTCGCGGCCCAGGTTGATCAATCATTAATTAGGCCTGAAAAGGCTGCTATGTATCGAAAACTTGATCGCGATTTGTGATTCGTAGTGTTATAGTGACATAACTGAAACCACTCTTCAATCCATCTTTGATTTTGAATTACAAAACTTGCTGAATGAATCATATGATTCAGCTTCCTTTAACATAGACTTTCGAGTATGCTCGATGCAAGAACAAACAATCGATAAATTTTACATTAGAGTGATAAATAATTCAAATATTAATCGTCTGCAGCTTATTTCAGAAGTTAAAGCGATTCTTGAAATGGGTGGCATTGAAAAAATCAATTCCACTAAAAAGGACAAAGGCTTAGCTACGCATTCCCGAATGAGTGATGACGAATAAAGGCAATGAACTCAACCGATAAGGAAGAAAAGATAATGAAATGGAGACGGCAATTTCGCAAAGCTTTAATATGGGCGAGGCCATTACAGACGGAGAAAAATAAATCGCACAGACAAAAAACAACAGACGTGGATATTTTTCTCGTGAAAAGCAGTTTATACGATCACTTTACCCTCGGGCAAAGGCAGTACATTTTGAAAGAAAAACATTTTGCGCTCGACGCGAAATCTCCCACTGCCAGAGGTCATACAAAATTATTTTCAGTTCGTCAAGAAATACACTTCCGTGTGCTTCGACCGTGAAAAGGGTCTTCCAGGCAGCGAATGCGAACAAATGGCAAAAAAGGTAAACACGTTAACCTAAGGCAGCCGTAGAGATGAAATTGAAAAAAATTAAGAAAAGCCGAGAACAAATAAAGCCAGGGGCAGAGGCAACGAGGCCGATCACCCCTATCTGCAGATAATCTCGGCAACGGTGCTTCGATCGCTTTGCTGAGACTTTCTTTGCATTCAAATGAATGACCATTTATAACTACCGATAATTATCATTCCGGCCAAATCGCGGATTTCTCACCAACATCCGTCCGTATCTCCTTTATCTTCAACCGATGTGGTGAAGCTTATATCATTTAACTCTGAATGATTGGAAAGAAGGGGTGAGGTAATAACAGTTCTATACCAATGCATTTGGTTGCCAACTACTGTTTCATGGAAAAATTAAAAAATAATTAAAAGAACTCAGACAGAGCCTAAGAGTGGTAAATATAGAGGCTTAAATGGTTAGATGTGATGGTAAGTATACCAAATTTATGGAGTGAAATTTCGATGATAATGCTTTGGTGGTCTCAGAATTTACACAATTAAAATTTAAAATATTTTAAGCATTTGTCTATAGCACTTCTTACTTAATGAAAACTAAACATAAATTGCCTAAGGAAAGCTTCGAATGAAATTCTAAGAACATTTCTTGCCATGGATTCTAAAAGTGTACCTCTTTGAGAATCAATTCTTCTCACATTCTGAATTTCAATAACGTTTTCACAGAACATTATCCATGTCTGGTGAACATATAGATTAACGAATATTCCTAATGAAATGCCATTTTAAGACTTTAAACTCGCGGAGGAACTTGCAATTCTTTAAGTTATCTAAAAAATTAACACATTAATTTCCAATTTAAAATTCCCTTGCAATCGATTTCAGCTCTCAAAGCAGTCATAATCAGGTTTTTTGCTTTTTATTCCCTCCAATTACGGGTCATCTTCCGATCCATGAAAACTTTCACTCCTTGAGCCAACAACTTTTAAGGTTCTTAAGGGTACAGTTTTTACAGCCGGATGTGCTTCCTGACACTTTACTCCAAACCATGAGGTTGGAAATACCTATGAGATAAACCTGTGATTGCTTCCGCCATTCAAAGACACATAACCAGATAAACTATCTACTCGAGCATTAGGACGATTTGAAAAGGTTTTAAAACGACCATCATCGTCCTAATAGCTATACGTGCTAAGAGAGTATCGCCTTCACCGCTGCGCATTAAAGTTTTTATGTCAAAGGATGCAATAGCTAACAAATATAATGAGATTACTCTAAAGAAGCGAAAAGTATTATTAAAAACGGTAAGAAAATCGCTTGTAATTCAGATAGCTCCTTATTCATTCATCGAAGTATTCCACCCAGTATTGATTAATACTTTTTAACAAAATTTAGAGAGAAATCCGGGATTTTCCTCACTTATTGGAGTGCGTTTCATCACAAATTGCTGTTTGCAGGCTGTAACAGCAGGAGTCGGACACGTGCGTCCCTAGCCTACTGACAGAGCCGTCGCAAGTAGTTAGTTCTGCTTATTAATATCCGTATGTTAAAATTAATTAACTTTTTGACATCAACCTTCTACAACAATATACTTTCTATTTTTGAATGCATCTTAAACTACAAACGTACCCTGCAAGCCGCCTATGGCAGGTGATGCATGCACCTTGACTCTACTTTCCTAATCGATCACTTTCACGTATCTCCCTAGGATAAATGAGTAGAGTTATTTCCCTGATCTTCCTCGCAGTATCAGAGCGGCCTATGTAAGAATGAGGGCACATGACAGCTGTATGGTGAAATAAGCTCCGTTGAATGAATACCCTTCCCAGACAGCTTCACCTGGATCCGCTCGGACCACTCGTAAATTCGACGCATCCAAAGGAGAGGATACACAACACCGCACGGATCATCTTTGGAGAGGAAGTGAGTGGGTATTGCATTCTCGTCTAGACGCCCATAAACACCTATCCATTTAATCCTTTGTCTTCAATCGACCTTGGCCATTCCTTGCCGAATCCGACGCGCGCCTCTTTATCATTTCGTTGCGCCGATTCGTTCAGCGCCATGTCTCCTTACGCCCATTTTTAAATCCTCTCGTGCTATTTAAACGTTTAAAGAGCTTCGAAGAGATGCAATTCATCTTCGACCGCGACCTTCAAATTACGGGTAAACGTTAAATCTTGCTCGATATCGTTACCTTTCGACGGGAATCTAGGACAAGGGAATAGAGAATGTCAAGGAGAAGAAGCAAAAGTACCCGACCTAAATGCGTAAGGTGAAACTCGCATCTACTTATGATGCCACAAAAATACATTCTTAATTCTGTCTTAACGCGTTTATTATCGTTTCGAAGGCATGAATAAAGACACAAAATAACTTCGAAGAAATTTGTCACATTAAAAATGACAGTAAATCCGCCTTTCAGTACTGAAGATAATTTTCCCCGTACGCAAATCTTTCCGATTATTCATTGTAAATATTTAATCTTAATAATCTAAAATCTACCACATTAAAATAATAAATGTAAAAATGTCATGCGAGGTTAGATGGAAGAAAGGCCCCCTTAAACCTAACAAAGCCTAATCAGAGAAAAAATAATAATAAACCTGAGGGTATGGCTTGATAAAGATAAGATTCTTTAAGACAGTAAACGAAATGAAAACTGACGATTGCTTTCGCCTTCGTGTATGATTTAAATAAGAAATAAAGACATCATCATACTACAATGAACGATTTAAGGGGCAAGATATAAAAATTTACGAACCTTTAATAAATAATATAATTATTAAGAAAACAAGAGTTATCTTAGGTGTTTAAGCAATACTGGCGGCATATACAGAAATTAACATAACCTGTGACTGTGAAAATAACGGCATTATAAATGGTGGAAGATAAATGGATACGAAGAGAATTGTAGCGGACACTTTTAACTAACAAAACGACGTTTCTATCAATTTAAACGGTTATTATGCATAGAAAAACTTGTCTCAATCCGAATCTCCTTGGATTCAATGTAAATTAGTGGACGTCTCGTCGAGCCAGCCTCTCCCACGATCATCTCAACCGCTGACAACTTTGTATTCTCCTCACACGTGTACCCAAACAAAGAAAGAGCCTCTACAAAGTGAAACTCACACTTCTCCAAACTATTCTTCAAATTTGGGAGTAGCCTTTACGAGAAACATTAACACAGTCAGAGTTTCGGCGCTTTATGGCCCAATAAATCACGGCGTTCGATACCCATAGGAAAGAAAAGTTACGGTATATAGCAGCCAACAACGTGACCACTGCGTTTGGCTGCAGGAGAATGGTCAAGAACTTTGTTCTCTCTATTTCACAATTCAAAATGACCTTCTCACGGCATGTCCACCTTACAGAGAATATACTTTGGAAATCTAATTGAAAAATGCAGAGAAGATAGTTCGAGTAAGTGAAATTGAATGGAATACATGAAGAATTTCATAGCAGTAGGGTAAACCAGGAATAGTCATATAGGGCAGGTCATTACCTCGATGTCATAAGTTAGGACCGCTACAGAAAAATAAGAAATACTCAGATGATCGATCTGGTAATGATAAACTACCATAAATCAAATCCATCAATACAAAAAATAGATTAAAACCAAGATTTACGCAGAAATCAGGAACGAACAGAAACAGAAGCTTTAGTTTTAATGAATATTCCGAGAATGTCATCTTTAAATTCATCATCCTGAAATGTCGTCTAGAAATGTAGTAGAATCTCTTCGTGGATATAACGAGTATATATCAACTGTAATCAATACCTACAGGGTTAGAAAAAGCAAAGAAACTGACAAAAGAAAAAAACGGTATAGGTGTAACTTTGCAGAATGTGATGAAAAGAAACAACGAGACCACAGTAAACGGAGAATATAACACGAAAATGACTTACTAAGCCAACAAGAGTCATCAGAGTAACAACAAGAACCGGTAATATTCCCTCATTCACCACTTTTTCGTTAGTCGTCGACATCGTAAAATCTCGAACCCGTGACCCCTGCACCCGAAGACACACCCCAAGGATAAGCGCAGCACGAAAAAACGCAATTCGATCAATCTCCATTAAAGGGCCGAAGGAGAATTCCAGGAGGCAAATAAAACGTAGAAGGTGCATTACCCTCACCTTCTCCTCCCACGGCTAAGAAACCCTTTGGGCATCGATCGGCCTCGAGATCCTCACAAAACGAGAGAGTTCTCACACACGCACACTCCCCTCCCAACGCTCTCTTACCCTCCGACCCTGAAAAGATGCAGGTTCGTCACCCTCTTCCAAGGTTATTATGAGCAATCCACCGGCTGTGGAGCTCTTTTGTGTCTTTCCAAGAGGCAGCGGCGGACTTGTTCTGTTCGCTCTTCTCATCACAAGCGGAAAATTAAAACGCACACGTTCATAAGCGGAGATATTAAAGAAAAATCAACACAGCCGAGAGTAGGAAAATGGGCGGTGAAATCTATAAGATATGGTCGTTATCGTAAAGGAATGCCCTCGGGCTAACTCTGAAGGGCTGGTTGTGGGATAGGGGGACAGTCAACTGTCTGGGATTGCAAAGGCGAAGTCAAAACATACTGAATACTTCATTGACGAGTCGAAAGCTCCAAAACTGCGATTAGTAGGAAGTTGAATACATGTTCCGTAATAATCAATACAGATATTTTAATGCATAAGTAATGAAATTAGCTTATACGTCTTAATATTCTTTTAAGTAAAGTACAGAACAAATACTATTCATACAAACGAATTATAAAAAAAACTGAATTAACTGATAAGAGCTTAATAACTAAGTTGTTTATTCGGTAAAGATACAAGAATCAGCTGTGGTACAAGGAAGTTCATAAACACAACAAAAAATATTCAAGAGAAATTAATCGTAAAAGTTAGTCAAAGTATTTAAGAAGTCCATAGATATTATAGAAAGAAAATGGAGCATTTTCCTTTTCTTTTCGCTGAAAAATATTTAAAATCCGAACTACTGATTCTAAAAATTTGCAGATTTACTGATTTATGCTGTTTAATTTGAATGGTTAATGATACCAATGAACCCTGAGATATTTAGTTTCATTGCTACGCTACTACAGTCAATACAACATGGTATATATTGATTATTTATTTTAGAATTCATGCATTTAGCATTCCCGGAGAACAAATGGTAGTAATTTTTATCAAAGAATGAAAGACTCGATTCCAACTCTAACAGTATACAATAGAGGATTTAAGTATTGACACCAAAATTCTATAACAACAAATTACATAATAATCCCTCAATTCCAACAAAAGAAAATCACAAAACGACATAAATGCTTCACAAATCAAATCTTTAATCTCAGAATGAAATTTCAAAGAGAAGAACCATCAAATTTTCCCCAATTTAATAACACCCTCGGAGCTTTTTATCGCTGACCACCTTGGCTCTGTGATCTCACGACCAAAAGTACACACCCTCAAGAGGCATGGAAAAAACAAGCGAAGGAGCAAGTGGAAGAAACACCTCCTGTTTATGCGCGGGATCTTTTTCGAAATCGTGGGTGGAAAGAGGGTGTGGAGAAGATCCGCTTTGACGTCATCCATTCAGCTGCCAAGGGAATCGCCCATTGAAAAATAATAAAATAATACACCTGGACTCCTCGTCTGGAAGCGAGAACATAAAAACATACCAGCATTTAGAGTAAGCGCAGTTAATGCCAGCAAAATAAACAGCTGCGGAATCTTACCGTAAATCAATCTTGATGGGCGAGCTCGGTGGGCTATACATATGTATGTGCAAGAGGAGGCATGTTGGGATGCCATTCCAATCTAACTAATCGGTGAGGACCATAAAAAAAGCGGGAGACGAAATTCTTGGGTCCCCTATTCGCCCGACATATCCAATTAAGATAATATGAGGAGTCACGCGAAATAAGCGACCGATAACACAGTTCTTCTAGAGAGGGATCTCTCCTTTTTCATCCTTGTCCAGTCGTCCTTGGAGATGGTGACAAAAGACGGTGCCAAGAAAGGCATCTCCGCCAACCCACTTTCTTAAAAGCAAGTAATTTTCAAATTAAGTAAATTTTCCATAATAATAAAGCGATAATTATTTACATTAATTGAATGCATGAAGCACTGTTTCCATACCTAAATATAAATTGCCGTAATAATAATAAACACGTGAGGCAACTACCTCAGGGCAAACCAAATAAGGGGTCTCAGTGTTTGAACATTGGAAAAATTAAATATTTCATTTTTGTCTTAACAACTGGAGAAATAAAAATAATATCAGCTGAGATTGTAACGAAGGTATCACAGCAAAATAGAAAAGATGAACAAATTGGGCAGGTCTTGTTGAAGTAGGGATATGAGAGGAATGGGGTAGGTGAAACAATGAGGGGTAGCGCTATATTATCAGTGGACAGCAAGCCATAGGAACGCCATATATGTCAGAGACAGCAAAGACCTAAATCTATCGTGGTATAAGAGCAATGAAAAGCAAAAATTATGAATTATGCCAGATTCCCTCGAGCGTTGTCACCTGTTCATTAGACCAAATTGCAGAGTAGATATATATAAATAAATACAACTATGATACGAATATATCCGCTCGTTATCTTCCTACAAGACGAACACAGGCGTTATTAAGGCTCAAGTAGTTCGGATGAAGTAATAAGATAAGCACCTTTCCTATAAGTCGGCATAGAAGCCCTTATGGGCACCTCCCCACTTCCTGTCTCTTCAAACCCTTTCCGGCCCGCACACCCGGACCTCTTCACATCCGCCCGACCACAAAAAAGCGTCTCGATGGGAATCGTCGGTGGGCATTTTTCGGTCGCGATCGCCGCCAGTCGAGGTCGTACGCGACACTAATATTGAAACAAATGAAGGTTTTTCCGTCGAGACACGCGACTCAACGTGCTCCGACTGGTTCGGCGGCGAGCAGAAAGAAAGAGATTTTTTCCACGAGTCCGAATAAGGAGAATCGAGTGGAGAAAGCGGAAAGATCCACGGATAAATGCGGTAGGAAAAGTTTCTAAGAGAAGAAGAGACGCTTGGTTCTTCAGGAAAGACTTCCATAAACAACGAATGGAAGACGAAGAAAATTACGGGAGAAAAGACAATCGAAGGATGTGAAGAATACAAAAACATAATATGATGATTGGAAAGGAATGGGGGAAAACGGGATGGATCAGAGGAAAAAATGTAAATATAGAGTCATACTAGATATTTGTGTTGATACTCTGTTTTTTTTCTGGGAAAGGGGCTACAGTGAAAGTTTAGCTCAATTGTTACACAACCATAAGATAAATTTCTTGAAATTTTAAATTGATTTTCGATGTTCGAGAATCATTTATTTAGTGGAGAATGCGGACATATTATTTCTGATATGTGTATGTGCGCAGATGGCCTATGAGTATACTTGCTCAATCTGATTATTGCAAGTAATTGTGAACTACGCAAAATGAGAATTACTTCAGAATCAACAAACACCACGAGAAGCGACATGGCTTAAATAAGGCAAGGACAACCTATTTCGATTAGCGGGAAAGACAAGGAAAAACCTTTGGTCAGCGGGATGTGTATGAAGTTACTTGGCCAATTATTTTGGAATAATACTCCTCCATACTGATAGGGCATTACACATATTGAAATGTTATTTTTCCATTTTATAAATAAAACTAAAAGCGTTAAATTCAAGTTGTTATACATTCCTTTATTCTTGTGGAAACCCTCAATAAAATTTCGCACACTTCTTTGTGTTCAACTATTTCAATTTCTATTAGAAAACATCCTATAAGAATGCTGAACTATTTCCTCCTAAAATTCGTAAAAATGACAACCACTCTCGACTCGCCAACTAAAACAAGCCTTCAGAAAGGATTTCAGCTAGAATTTTCATCACACCAACCTATTCCAAACAATTACCTATGAATCTTGAGCTGATCTTATTATAAAGAGGGGAAGACAATTCCGGAATTTTTAACTTAGTACTCATCGTTGAAAGAGGAACCCGATTGGAGAGAAGGGAGAATGTAATCAAAGGGAGAATTGAATGGGTGCCTTGGGTGGCCGGTGCGTAATTAAGGGGCACATCCTCGAGAATGTTTTTGGGAGGGAGCCAAAATAGACCGGTCGAAACCAAAGTCCATTCATCACTTTCGCGAGGGCAGCGATTCGTAGAAAAAATAAAGAAAGTGATTCGGAAGGTCTTATCGAATGCTACGTCACTAACTTAGGGTAAGAAGGGGCGTCGTTGGCAATTATTTCACATTGATCCCGTCTCGAATCAGTGACGAGGTCTGGGTCAATTACTCCGGAGGCAACTCCGTCGTTATCATTTTTCGTTCGCAGCATCAATCTGAATGGAGCGATTCAGACACTGCTGAATGAAAACAGATGCGCCACCAACGACTGAGAAATACAACTCACACCGAAGATGAAGACTCACTTTCATGATTACTAGTCGAGGAAAACATGGCAGTAAACAGAAGATAACCCCAAAGAATCCTAAGCTATCTAATCTAATCTAATAAAAAATAATAATTTTTCAATATAGAAGGATTTAAAATAATGCTAATTGAAGAATTAAGGGCTTGATTTTTATCTCAAAGGAGAGCAATTATGTTTGAGGAGAATTCTGCAGCAGGAAATTGACTTACATTCGCTCTCTCTGATGATCAATACCCTAAAATATTCGACGGCAACTTATCGGACTTAAATTACATTGCTGTAAGACAGAATTTAATCAATGACTAAGAGAATAATATTGCGTGTACTTTCGTATATAAAAAAATGTGAATAAAGGCCAAGTTTGCGAAAGGAATAAATGTTTCTTCCCTGTCGAGTATTTGTTTACGATAGATACCGATCCCCAACTTACCCATCTTTGGGGCACATTCTGCAGTGTGCCCTTAAGTTTAACTTCGAACTCGTGCGTATGAAAAGAAAAATTGACGATTTAAGTGTAATTTTTAATTAATATCCTTTACACGACGAAATAGTACGTTGCAAATTTAACTTTGAGTGCGATGCGACATGGAAAGTATAACAAATTTCACCCGATACATTAGAATCTTTTTACGTAACACTAATTAAGAATCTAAAGTAAAGTCATCATGGAAAACACATTCGAACGATTACGGAGAATAGGAGAAGACTGCAGAAGAGAGAATGCAAAGACAAGGTGGAAAGGGAACAATGCAGAAGGGGTATGTCAGGAGATGATCGAACAGGTCCCGCGAGAAAGGGAAACGACCTCAAGCAGAAGCAACAATCTGCGAGTGGCCGCAGGCTGTGCGAGATTGCATCAGGAAATGCGCTAAAATGGAGACGCGCTATCGTAAAAATGCTAAACCAGCAGCTTCTTCTCAATTACGGTAAAAATAAACGAGTTCGGAAATTCGCCATGCTCGCGTAAAGTACTTGCTGATAGTGGCGTTGTGCTTTGGCATAGACGTGCAAGAGTACACGGCGCTGTGATAGACTTCCTAGAATCTCATACGCACAACTAGACCACTTACGTGACTATTCACTCGTACCACTTCAGCTTGGTAATCATATGCGTGGAATTTTTAAAAGCTGGACATTTTCGGATTCCTATTTTGGGAGAATGGAATCAAACTGAAGTGACGAAAGTAATCCAGGAATAACTTCAATCCACAACGACAAAAACATAAAAGTTTGCGTTTCAATTCAATAAAGAAAGCTATTCATTATTAAATGTGATAAATGCTTAGCAGAAATATGCAAGAATTCAACATTTATGTGCACAAAAACTGAAAATTAACAAATTATAAAAATTCAAAAGAAATCTTGGATTTAACAAATTCTCGTTGATTGAACAAAATCAATTTATTTTCAGGACAAAAATCCGGAATACGAATTACTAACTTAATTAAAACTTTTCACTGAAATTTTAAACGTTTCTAGACTTTCCAAAACAAACTTCAGAAAATAAATAGATTTTAAAGGGAATAAACAGTTCATAACAGATAAATATATTTTTAATACAATAAGTAGACTTTCACATCGGAGAAATTACTATATTTTTTGAAAGATAAATTCCTTTAAAAGGGGGAGAAACTTCATCTCCCTCTCAAAGTAGTGAAATTTCTCTTAATAATTTCAGGAAATACGATTCCGAATAAAAGATAATAAGATTCGACTAATAAATTATGTCTCTTCATTGGTGATTTAACTGCGATGGCTCGCCTTCTATAGAAAACTACCTCATGATCTTAAGAGGCACTATGCGATGTTTTCATAAGAAAACCTTATTTGGTGAATAAATAAATTCACTATCCATAAGAGAACCTTGCGAGAGAAACGCCTAAACGCAAACGCACGCAGTAAAAACTCCCCTTCTCACGACATTGAAATTTCCGAGAAAAACGAATAAAACTTATGGAATAACTCTCGCATCCATGAAGGGGGCGAGAGATTAAAATAAAAGACACGAACGAAAACGATCATTCACGACGTCATACGCCCAAATGTCCCGGAATAGGAAAAGAGATAAAAAGCGTGGAGACAATGGCTG
Source organism: Pachydiplax longipennis (assembly GCA_036926295.1). Lineage (NCBI taxonomy): Eukaryota > Metazoa > Arthropoda > Insecta > Odonata > Libellulidae > Pachydiplax > Pachydiplax longipennis. Next base: position 68,558,528 of record JAVFKF010000004.1, on the reverse strand, counting down.
AGTATTTATATAACAAGCCCACCTTTTGTTTCTCATACGGATGCTTGGAAGGAAGACAGGCCTTCCATAAGAAGCCTTCTCACCCATATAAGAAGGACCTTTCCCACCGTAGGGTGCCCTGACTTGGTGTACCCCTTCTTCCCACGCCTCGGAACCCTGCGCGGTCAGGAGATGAGTGATGGGAAGAAGATAAAAGGAAGGAAACGGGAGAACAGTGGCAAGAACAGGAAGGGAAAACGAGGAAAGAGTTAGCTCAGGAGATGATGGTAGATTTTTTTGACGCTGGTTTCCGGAATGCAACTCATCCTTTACTTAAAAGCACCACTTGAAATTTTCAAGACGGCAATTATATTCGAGCGCTAAGGGACAAGATTTTTCTCAAGGGACACGTCTACGCTAGTAGCTTCAAGCTAAATTTTGTATTGGCTGCATTATTAACAACATTAATTTTTCATTTATTTGAATATTAACATCAATTGATCGTATTTTCAATAGAATCGGCATAGAATAATGTATTTTCCTCGCTGTAAAACGTTTTCGAGCAGATTAAACGTTAGATATCACACATACAAAGAAAATAGCCATTAGAGGATCCTCTGTAACGAAATATCCAAAATAAGGAAATAAAAGTTTAGAAGATTCTCTGTAAATCACTAAGTTATTCATAGCAATATTTGTTTTGAGAACGCAGAATAACATTCCTTCGAAGGAAAAATTTCTTAAACTGCTTACGAAGTATCATGGAAGATAGAATTCGAATAACAACGCGGACTTGGTAGGAAGAAATTGGTTGGTCTTGTAACGACCTGCTCTGGATAGAAATTATTATATCGACTTAAGGCCAAGGAAATACTAACCTCGAGCAGCTCAAGAATTGTTCACATAATGGTAATATTTAAAAATAAAGATTGTTTTCTGTGGATGGATAGCTTAATAAACGAAATTAGCAATCATTTCTGAGAAATAAGTCGTTCTTTCTCCATTTTTAGTGGTGTGTGTGATCCATTTCTTCACGACATGCTTCTAAATACCACTTCACGAATCCAGTATTTGTATCACAACATCCTTTCCAAATTCTGGTCAGAATAAGGAAAAACAAATTTTCGAAAGTACACATCAAGAGGATGACTTTCCCACGTCTAGGTTTTAGAAAAAAGCAGGACACGATGGTCAGGAACTAAGAAGATAATTGGCGAATGAAGGTGGCAGAGAAAGGAGAGCATATCGAAGAGACAAAGGGACAGAGGGCATCGGCCTGCAGGGGCAGCTTGAGGCGCAGTGTATGCAGAGAGGGGAGGGAGTGAAGGGGAGGGAGAGAGAGGTCGTGAGGAAGTGCAGTGAATGGGAGACAAACATCCTCAAGGTAACCAAGGACAGAAATCTTCACGAGAAAGCAAATTAAAAATTGCATGCGGGAATACGACGCATGAGAAACGTAACGATTTTGAGATTTCTAACACAAAACCACTTTGTTGTTGACTGAAACCTACGTGCATTTATGACTAGATTTATTATACTGCACAGGTGAATAAAGATTAGAAAAATGCGAAGATCTCCTATAATTCCAGATATTAAGCAAGAGATAATCATTCCATTTTGGAAGTCGGTGGCAATGTAATCCGAGAGACTGGAGCAATTAAATGAATAACAGATATAAGCTTACGCACGACAATGCGGTTAAGAGGATTTTCTTAGAGAAACATGATACGTTTCCTTCCCTGACGTAATGAAAAATGACTTTTCACGAAAGCATATTCTTCAAATTAATGACCAGAGAAAATATAGAGAATCCAGTAGAGAATTCTTATCAAAATTTCGAATTTTTCTTTATCTTCCAATGAATTAACCATTTCACACCATATTCTTACATTTGATGAGCTTTAAAGAAGTTTAACTTATAAAGGATTATATCACCTCATAGCAAAGATAGCAAAGGAATGAACAGCATCACAAATATTTTAATACCGAAATCAATGCATCAACGTTTGAAAATTAAACGATCCTTATACAAAAATATATCTAAAAATAATACTCGAAAGGAGGAAAGGGGTACATAAAAAGTGAAGTAATGCCACAATAATAAAATATAGAAAGTAAATCAAAATTATAATCATTACAAATGTTTACCCCTGGAAACAGAAATATAGCAGAGCACATGCGCATATAATCCTCGGGAGTGATCTGCTAAACTGATTAATAAATTCAATAATATTCAACGATAAATTTCATTGAATTTCATCAATCCATTAGCAGGCCAAACGATCTCAAATCTGAAGAAAGAGGTAAATTGAAGACACCCTTGGAGACTCAACACCCGCGCTTCAACACATCCGAACAAAAGCCACGATTCACGGATACATATCACTTCACTAACAACACTGAGATAGCCTCACACACTTTCACCTCTGAAAACGAACAAAAGGAAATAAAACGCGTAGATATTTGAAAGAGAAGCGCTGCCGCTAACGCCGCGCGTGTCAAACGGGATTTAAGATCTCTTCCACACGTTTTGACGGAATAAAACGAACATTTAAATGCGAAGCGGAGAGGAACGCGGCGAGGCCATCTTGCTTTTTCCCCCATTAAAGAAATCCGTCGAAACAATGCGAGAGCGGGAAACAAAACCATTGACAAGTGGAAGTGAACGACCTGAGGAGGAGAGAGGGGTAGAGAGAGGGGGCGGATCCTGATAAAGCGAGAGAAGAATAAGATGACATGGGTGGAGAAGATTCTCCGCTGCGAGTGTTAACTCTAAAGGCGATGTGAGAGGGGAAAAGAGCCGGCGGCCTGAACGAGAAATGAAGGGAAAGGCGATATTTAAAAGGCGAATGAGAGAAAGGATGCAAACCGAAATCGGTGAGAGTGACAAGAAGAAGCCCATAGTAGAAATAATTGATAAAATCCATGCATGAATTACTAATAGAAAAAGCAGGCTCTCGGAAATAGTATACAACTAACCCTATCGTGTGGGTGTATACGATACGTGCCTTAACTACCTTATAATATGCTGTAATGTAACTATATATATCAGTATTCAAGAGAAGTAGTATACACCAGCGCACAGGAGAATTTTAATCTTCAATCATTCTCGGTTTGGTGAGTTATTTTCGCATCACACTTATACTGCTAATATCTATACTTTCACTGGTACAAATCACAGAAGTAAAAGATGACATTTCAGTGCCTACAGATACTGGAATCGAATTTCTCGAGGAAATTATTTATCGTTTCTACCAAAGAACTTTTTACAAAGACGTTTACTTTTTTAGAAGTCTTTACCTAAATAAATTAGAGAATTGTGAACTTCCTGCAGTTACTAATTAATATCCAACGAGATTATTTTCATAAATGGAGTTAAATACGTACTAATAAAAGATTATCAACATTATAAATCATATAAAAACTTAAATCAATGTATGTGTATCGAAATAGAAACTTATGAATAGCCTATTACCTTCATCATGATGCTCCATGAAGTCCAGCCAACGATGATGGATTATAGCCTATTATATTAATCGTCGATTTATCACATGCTTAAATCAAAATAGATTGCACGTAAATTTGAATTTATCTGCTTCAAATGTGCTTTTGGTTACAAATGCGTACGAAGAGATTTTACATGCAATTATGCGTCTGCATCAAAGCCACTTAATTCCGATATCTCATTCACGCGTTTCATTGACATCCAACCGAAAAGCCATCGGCTACATCGACAGCATCCGGGAAATATAAAGAGTAACTTTAAAATAAAATACAGTCGAATCTTACCTAATGGAACGCCCGAGTCCAATTTTTCATAAACGCAAAACGATTTAAACTCCATCAGCACGCATGAGAAAGTAGTGAATACACCTCCTAATAAGAGATAACCAAAAAGAGAAGTATCGGAATTCCACCACGTGTGCGAAATAGCTCTATTTCTGGCTCACGAAACAAATGATGATTGAGACACGAGCGATTGAAAGTTTTAGGAAGCAGACGAAAGGGAGGAGAGGCAGGACAAATGGCAGGAAATAAGGAAAGTGGACGACATTCCACGTATCCGCCTCTCCGGTACGCGGAATCTTACTGGGTGCGGAAATTTCCCTAAGGTCACTCACTCACGCGGTCATCTCATTAGAACAGAATACGATCGGAGATGGAAGCAGTCCGCTCTATGGTCCATCAAAATCATCTCCTCCGTTTGATCTCATCATGGACCAAAAGGATGGTCAATCCAATATAGCTGAAGGAGAGGAGAGGTATCGGGTCGTACATCTTTAGGGACGCAAGTTAAAGCGATGATAATAAACGTTATCGGATCATTAAGTAGTGTTTTTCGTGGGAAATCTTTACGATCATAAGCTAACGAAACTTTTAAAGAGGCGAACTCTCAGCAATTTTCATTCATGTTAGGAACGTTCTAAGGTATTTTGGCGCCTCAAGCGAAGATTCATTAAAGTAAAGAAGAATTCATCGGAATAATTGTAATTTTTCAGATTGATACTATCCAAGAAGGTATGAAAACAACACTTGTTGAAACATATAAATTAATATAATTTTCCTGTGGTGTAAATATTAAAAAGTCACATAATTGTTTTAAAAATCTCTCCAATCAATCGTCGACAGTTGAAACTGCTGCAAAGTTGTTTGCTTTGGGAGGCTATTAATTTGTGGATTAATGGTAAAGTAAATATGATTATATGAAAATTAAATAACGATTTGAGTAACATTTATTATTACATCATAAAAACTTAAAGATGTTTCCATAAGATCTTCACAAGATATGTTATACCGACACAAGCGGTGTTTGTATTGTTGGGCTAGCCCTGATAACGAGGCAGTCCATTAATTTTTAAGTCAATCCCGCTCTAAGAAATTTAATACTCTTGGATGATGTAAATTAGAGACCTCGGACGAAAAGTCTGAACTTAGGAGTGAAGAACATGGTGCATGCCTTAGGTTAATACATGCTATCTTAGTTATAATATCGATATAGATATTGTCATTCCAGACAATAAAACTTAATAATTATAACAGTACTTTTACATAATTATTATATAAGCAGGTAACGGCACAATCTCATCAGAAAAATAAGGGTACAGCTTGAATACAGTACGTTAAAAATATGCTAGGTGATGCAAGTTATATAAAATATTACATACATTTTCCTGCTTCGCTAAGACCTCACGCAAGCAAGCGATGAGTAACCGAATGACAATGACTAAAATTTGCAATGAATGATGCAATCTAGCACATTGATTTGATCATTTACGAATATAGTATTCATTTTCATAAAAACGATTTAGAGGAAATATTAATCAATATCTTTCTGAGAAATATGACATCGGTGTGCTGTATTGATTCGCAGAGGGATTTAAGTACGCAAAACCGCTGACGAAAAATAATACATTTCAATATCTTTTAAATGAAATTCCTTTACGCTACCGAACCTAATCGTGCACGTTCTATGCAACATGGGACTCCTGTGAATCAATTTTGCCCTAAACATGGCCATATCCAACCATAATCCCTAGAAACAAATATTTCTATAAATATCTGGATACTGCACAAATTATAATCGCGGACAGAGGATCTAGTAGTTTACCATACATAGGCAATTCCAATAAAAAACTTAAACCGCAGCTACGCCATAAAAGTTAATGCTCCCGATGGCAATTTCATGGCGACCCATCGGAAGCGAATCCCCGCCCATTGTTTCCCATAAAAGAATTACTCGGCGGCGAAAGAAGAAGCCGCGATAGAAAAACCTCGAATCGTTTAGCATCGTCGGACACTGAGAGAGTGCCGCCGTATTAACGAGGCGATGACGGGCGATTTTTGCGGCCACCATAAAGACACGGCATAGAAATAGGAAAAAAGGCCGCGATAATGGCGTGGGGATGAAGGGTGTTGAAAAACCGGATTGGGAATGCAAGTGATCCTGGAGAGGGTAGTGGCGATCTGGACGGAAAGTGAAAGGGAAAAAAAGTGAACTTCATTAGGGGAAAGGAAAAACAAGAGAGGCGCGGGAAAAGTTTTCTCTCGGTGAGAAGATGCACTCGGAGGGTTAAAAAAGGTGGAGACACCTATAGAAAAAAAGGAAGCGAGGAGGATTTAATCGAGGGGCAAAAGATGAAGCGATCCCGATTTTATGTGGGAAAGCAAAAACTTAGGACAAGTACGAAAATTATCACCGAGGAAAGCGATCGAGTATTTCACGAAAGCGATCGTATATAGATAACGCGGCGACATATTTGTGCGAAAAAAAAGCGGAGAGGAATTCCGATCCGCCTCCTGCTTTATAGACCCGGTTTCGAGTCGTTAATGTCCCATTCAATCAGCCCTAATCGTTATTTTACCCATAAATGGCCGTTTGGGGATTGGCGTAATTGAGAATTACGAGGACTTTTTGTAAATTAGTACGTAACAAGAAAAAGACCTGAGTATATTATCTCCTCCATTCCCAATACTCCTCAATTATTTATGACTTCTTTAAAGGATTAAAGAAAGGAAAGCTCTGAAAAGTACGCCATTTCCCATCCTTTATTATTTTCAAATCGTCACATATTTCATCCTTAGACAAATTATCTCCTAAATGACAGTGCATACATTATGGACTTTTATCGCTCAGATATGTACATTCAAATGGAAAGATTGTACCACTCAAATGCTTCACCGTGAAATTCAAATATGAACTACGAAAATCAGCAGATCAATGTTACATAACCGCGCGTCTTGTAGATTTAAATAAAAACGTGAAATTCTAAGTAATGGAAATGAATTATTTACACAGTAAAGATTGCTGAGTTTGGGAAAAATTAATAGAATTATCCAATAAGACTAAAGAAAACGCACCTAAAATTGAGCGATCTGTAACTTACTTAAAACAGAAATTCTGACACGATTTGCTAAAATAAATCGCTTTAAAAAGTAAGGAGAGAGATAAGCGATGCAGAGAACATAAAATCAAAACAACAAAACACCATAAGAATCACTGAACTGACAAATCATATTTAAAGTGTTATTTATTTTTGATAGGAAAGCTTTGAATATTCTAGAATCGAACTGCGAACGATTAATAACATGATGAGTGTCCTAATTTGGACGTGGGGAAATGATTTAACATTCAGTCAAACTTAAAAGTTGGGCAACGTTTAGTTATCGGATGCAGGCACACAGACATAAATACAAACACACTATTTTATATAAATAGGGATAATAACAAATCCACATCATTCTCCTCTTTTATTTAACAGCTTTGATTTTATGTGATTGATTAATTACCTGCTTGTATTTTTGAAATAACAAGACTAAAAAGGGAATCCAGTTGATTAAGCGGTTGACGAAGTGAGAAAAATCGGAGGTTCTGCGGGTGATGGCTCACAAGAATGGGATAAAAAACAATAAACGGAGGGGAAAGGATGGAACACGTGACCATGTACGCTCGTGCGGCTGCGACAAGAGAATTCATCAAAAACGTGTAGCGCATTATATTTAGCCTCAGGTGACAGCATTCGTATACACGCGTTTAAGGAAAACATTTGTATCAAAACGTAAACATGGCTAATTTAGGTAAGATTCTTATTTTCTCTTCGATTAATATGCTATTCTGATACGTTATTGGAGTTTACAACGAACTTTTACCGTAGCTATTACCTTGCCATCGTTTGATGGGTTTACAAGGTGACAAATGTTTGAATTATTCCTGAAACGTAACGAATGCTTACCTATTATTGATAGCTTTTTTAATCCAAAATTTCCTTTGCGATATTTCCCGGACACGGAAGGGAATTCGCAGATGACCATAAATATGATTACCATGAATCATTCTGACGAAATAATTAATATTAAATTATAAACTTACAGAATCTTTCAAAACAAAGTTCGATTCCTAGGCTAAGATACATCTTTATGAAATCGATTTATTCTTTCTGAAAGACTCTGAAATATAAAAAACTGAATAGCCAATCTTGCCCATAATCCGAGATAAATAAAGAAATAAATCATGAATAAAATTATCTTTCCACCACGAAGAGAGCCTACAACGAATAATTCGAACAGTTTTAAATATGATTTAATTTATAATACTTTGAATAATTTTAACGAATAATTTTAAATATCCTCCTCATTTCATTTGTGAATCAATTTTCGTTATTAAAGATCTGCAAATCGAGTAGTTTTCTAATGCTTTCTCTTTCTCATCATCTGCTTCTTGAAATCTTAGTAGAAACGAACTCAGCCTTCAAAAATTATGTGTGAGTGAATTTCTCGGGGATTTCCAATTGTGGTCGTCGTCCGTCTTCAATTAGATACGGGAGGGATCTCGCTTGAATACAAAAACAATGAATTCCGCGGAGAAACTGGGAGAAAGCTGATATTCTGCCCTTACGAAATGCTCGGAGGGTCTCCGGAGAACGGATGAATCCGTCAATACAAGTCGAGCGAACACGGCAAATGGTATACACCTGCTCCCACTTAGCGCTAGTTACGAAACACATCGCCCAAAGATAACGGTGCCTCTGAAGGTTACTTTCCACTTCTTCGGCTATAAATCCCTTGTTATAACAGATAGAAGCATATCTAGCCGCAATTCACAGACCGCTTACTTTGGAGTCGAAAATTATTTCCTTGGGAACAAAACGACGGTATTGAAGTAATTCAATCCTATTTTTCTAATTTATATATGCACACGATCATAGTTATCTAGATTTATCCAAATGATATAAAATCACCAAATAACTAATTAGTGCCATATCTTAAGAAAAGAATTTAGGTAAGTTTTGCAATATAACAGTTTTCACTAAAATAAAATCTTATACGAATTGAAAACTGAGAGCTACATTATAATGGATTCAAATACGACATTACGACACACTTGTCTGCTATCTACGATGAAAAAAATTAATCAAACCGTACGCACATACATACTCATGAAATTTTGAAATACATTTCCCGTGGAAGGGAATTCTTCGAAAAACAAAGGCGCGTAATTTTCCCAAGGAAAATTATCAGAAAATGCGAAGGTCAGCGATGAGTAGAAGCTGATTCAAAATAACTGTAGAAGAATATTAGATGTCGAACTATGGAGGAAAAAAGTCTAGGTGGAAATTCCGTAACTAGGAATTTACTTTTTGAAAGGAAAGTTGATTGGCAAATGTAACATTACGTAAGACTTAAACGTATTACATATCAATAGTTCTATCGCTCAAATATATTTTCTAAGCCAAAATTTGGTAATAAAACGTAACCACATTGAAGGAACTAGTACCACGACAAAACTATCTCTGTAGAGTATCCTCTAATCCGTTTGCCGCCAAAATCTAGAATTACAAGCACATTTGGTACTCCCTCTTTGTCATATTCAGCGCATGCAAGCGAGATGAAGCAGGATAATAACCAGCTGAAAACCGTGGTTATTAATACACAATATCCTAGGAAATGCAGCAGCGAGAACTAATCTGATCAACTCTAAATATCTCGTGCATGAAAACAAAGCGTCGCTTGTATAACACCTTACTCGTGAGGCTTTATCCGCCAAATTTCGCACAAAGGCAGAAAAAGGAGATTTTCAATGAAATGAATCGGATGTGCGGACGCTATGATTTGAAATGTCAAACGCAGATCCCTCTTTCGAGTTGGCCGATAAAGCAATTTCCGATCATTTCAATTTTGCGTCGCTTTTTAAGTACATTTACTTCGGTGCGCGCGTTTGAAAACCAATATGCAGGAAATAGTGTTAGGTGTTTAGTAGTTTGCATTTTAACATGTGTTTAACTCTAATAGAAGGAATTATGGAGCGAAATTAACGTTAAAATGCAAAAAAGGGCAGAAAGACAATGAGTCATAATCAAAATCGTTCATTATTAGAACGTAATAACTGGCTTTTTCTATTCGTTTAGCAAATGACAATATCATAATGCGTAATTCCTACAGCTTATGTATATTAGATAATAAAAAAGTTGAAAAATGAGTTGTTGTACCGATAACAGGATTTAACTGGCATCTTCCTTACACATAAATCAAAATTACACAATGAGACCCAAACATTTACTTCGAAAAGGGTGCTCGAAACAAGTCGTCTCTTTACGATGAGAAGTGTAAAACCTTCTCCGAGTGAAACTTTATATCCTTTCGCTTTCGCCAATTGCTGCATCATTGGGCAGTTTAATTCGAGTTTTGGATCAAATTTCCAAAAGGCGCGACGCATAATCAAGCATTAAAGAGAACAAACGACATACGAAGAAACATTTGTCATTCTCCTTCCACAAAATAATTTTCTCGTAAAAAAGGCGGGATGTAACCTTCCGAGAAATTGAGATGATAATTTTTATGACGGCAGCAAGTATACACCCGCCTATTTACTGTCCGTGAGGTAAAAGTGAAACCAACTCACTAATTTATGTTGACATACAAAATACAAATAAAATCCAAATAAAAGTCGTACGATTGTTATGTTTATTAAAATCGGATATGAAGGGCAAACAACTCAATGATAAAAAATAATATACAGTAGAAAAGCTATGTAGCATTTGCAATCTTTTTAGAATATCGATGTATTAAGAGTTTTGACACCGGTTCTGTAAGAACATTTGGTGCATTATGTCTAAATAATTTTTGATGGTGTATATACCTATTATAGGTTTCATAGGATTGAAGATACTTAAATTTCCTCAACGCATAACATGAATCTGCTTCATGTCACTATTGTGCCGCCTTTTCTAAAATTCTTCATCGTATGACACTGTGACACTCCACACACTTTCTTAACAAGTTGAAAAGTGGAACGCGATCCTGAGTTTCTCTTCTATGTACCAAGCAAGCATTAGCACCACTCTACTCATCCACAACTCCGATTTGTTTTGAAGGTACCAAATTCTCTCGATGAGACCTCCAGTTCATATCTTAAGAATAAAAGAGCCCCTTGTGGCCATCACTTTAAAAGAGAAGTCTAAAAAAGAGAGGCGCTTGCGAAATTAAATAGAATCGCATTCAGATATACTTATTCATCGCTGGCTTTCTCGAACTTTTAGATAAATTAATCTGTAAAAAACAGAGGCAATTGCCCTAGATTAGAACTGAAACTTCACAAAAATAACATTCCGGCATTGATTCGACAGCTTCCACAGAACAATGTGATTCATATTTAAGGAAATTTTACCCTCTGGAATTGAGGAGAATCTGCTGAGGAGACGGGAAATGGGACATGGGAAACGGTGCCATAAAATTCCGCGTAAGAAAATTGGATATTCGAACGTCAGACTGCAAACCATTCGAAGTAAATGGACTCCTATGGTGCAAGGCTTATTTATTAATCTACCGTATGATGACAGCATCACAAAGCAAAACTTAATACATAAAATGTTCCTAATAATCACATTTTAAGCGATTCATTGGAAACACGCTTCAGTTAGGAAAGAGGCAATACGCATACGTTTGCAAGGGCTAAGTGTTGGCACGAAATCGATATTATAAAAGGTAGAAAAAATATCGCAACTTTCAAAAAGAAATTCTTACTCTCTCCACTATCGTTAATGTCAAAGTCTTAGGATGTTTACTCGCTGAAAAAACCGCTCGTAATAAAATCTTCAACAAGAAAGAGACGAACGTACGAACTGATGCAATATAATTCATAATCCGAGCAGTGGACGTCAAATAATCTTAGAGTAACTCTCACATATAATTTAGCCCAGTGTCCAAAACCGAAACAAAAAAGTTGGAGAAATTTAGAAACTCTGTTTCGTTAAGTGAATCGTAGAAACGAAGAAAAAGTCCGTCTGTTACTTTGCGCCTCTTAGACCCAATCTTGAGTAAACAAGAAGTGTGGAGAACCATGCCGACAAATGCTGTATTCGAGAATAAGGAAACGTACACCGGAAGGCAATAAGAAACGTACATACAAACTGCAATAACAAATCAATAACCCAAGAGCTACAGGCGATAACAAGGGAATCTCTAAAAGAATAATAGATTGAAACCCAAGTTGAGTTTGTTCGAAAGATTGACAGTAAGTACGTTCTTGGAACGCGTCCTCCCTGATACATGCACCGATCAGATGACTCAAAATAGTAGTAGATAGATCCTTAGTATCTAAGGATCTATCTATTTTAGTACTTATGTATTTAGATGGTATCATTTTTAGTTTGAAAAAATCTATTTTCTCCACGATACGCCAAAGCATTCCATAAGGAGTATAGTGTGCTGCGTATGCAATTTGAAAATGCATTTTAGCTCCCAACATTGTAATTTTATACATTTTTAAGTTTGTTTTTCTTATTGCCAGCCGTTTCCACTTTCATCAAATTACATCAATTTTTAGAATAAAACTTTGTTATTTGCAAGCCGTATTTACAAATAAACTTTCCGTAAACATTTTTTCACTTACACTAAATCGAAGAACCTGAGTTATTTAATAAAATGTGCATTATTAGGAATAAAGTGTATGGAAAAAATAACGCTTTTCGGTTTCGGTTCAAGAATTTCAATTCTTTCGTTTTGGTTTCTGTATTCACTCCGGGAAAGAACAACGTCCTTTTTCGGTTCCTTTTCCGTTCGATTCCCTGCTTGCAGAGTGTACGTCGATGACAATAATTTGAAACGTCGCCGAACAAGGACTGTCTACATTTCGTGAAATTTCCTTTTCTCATCGATCCTAAATATTTTCACGTGACGTTCAGGATTCACCAAATTCCTTTCTTCTGATTCGTCACGCGTGGAGGAAAAAAGAAGCTTTCTTCCGACGACACCGAATCAGAACGAGAAAGTCTTCCTTATGTTACTTAAGCGTGCCAACCGAAATCCTTCTGCGTGCCACTTACGACAAGTGTGCTATACGTGCGGCAAATTAGACGAAATGGGTCTCCCGAAATATTTTCGGCGCTTCCGTAACTTTCAATTCCGCAGAGAATTTCCTACGAAGAATATACTCCGTATCGGATAGGAATGGAAATTTAATTTGAAATCTCTCGTCACTACTGAAATATTTAAGTCTTCCGTTTTCGTGAAATCGGTTCCATTCTCCGCTCAAATATGAAGTCAAACTATACGTTTTTCGGTATGTAAACATGAGCGGTGGATAGGATTTTATGTAAAGGTTATAAAGAGCAACTTTAGGAGTGAAATGCAAACAGTAAACGGGAAAGTTATTTTCTAGGGAAATAAAAGAGTGCTGCAGATACGGCGAACGTAAACAGTAATCTCATAACACTCCTGATGGTGCAGCGCAAAGAAATAATTTGGGAAGACGTTAAGTACATAAATTATAGCGGAAGACGAACCAATGTTGATCCTGAATTTTCACGCTTATTCTACTGATTCCCTTACCATGATAACTTAAAAACAAAAATATATACGAATGAGTTGGTAATATTGAGTTTTTTGAGACTAAACATATGTTGGTGACCTCATACATTCTTCATACGACAAAGAAGAAAAAGAAAAGTTGTGCTTAGCCAATTGTTTTGGAGTTTAGGAAATAAACTCCAAACTTTCCCGCAATATTCAAAGTATTTGGCGGACGATTTGAAATATAACCAGTATCCTCAAGGGTGCGCAAGATGTCGCTAAACCTGCCGCATCATCGGCCGCTCGATTTTGTCTTAATTTTCTGAAGGATCTGTGGGAAAAATCATCCAACTTGCAAAACGATTTGGCTGCAGTTGTCGATTTGCAACATTTCTTAGCGCGGAAGTATACTTACGTCCTGAAGAAACGGCCATAGCTGAATCACATACCAACCTCCCCTACAAGTTTTTCTTATGCCACAGTGGCGTTGGCGCGTTCGGGTGAACGAAGGATCCGGCACAAGCGGGAAAGAAAAGAAAAGTAAAATAAAAGAAAAGAAAAGGAAGTATAATTCCTTTTGGTATGTTTTGCAGGTCGTGCTGCCCGACCGACGACAGAATTTTGAAATTTAAAAAACATACCCTGATGAGCGGAAATAAAATGTTTGATAAATCTAAAAGTTATACCCTATGAAACCCTGAGAATGTCGACATCGCGATTTTTCTATTAATGAAAATATTTTTCATTTATTGTTAATTGAAGGTAATCCTTTAATTATTATGATTAATCAATTATTATAAAAATCAAGAACACGATACTTTTATGCTTTCGAATAACTTTCGTGGCAAATAAGGCAATTCTACGATACTAAGATAATCTTCAGTGCGAATATGGGGAAAAATTTACGAAATTCCGCCCATCAATATTATCCAAGTTTGAACGCTAAATTCAAGCGAAAAATATAAAAAAGGAAATATGACCATTTTCAATTGAAAGGGATCTTTATCTGAAACACTTGTAAGTTTTGGAATCCTTACGAAAATATTTTGAAAATCGACGTTTGTCCGCAGAAACGGGCTCTTGTGCGATCCTTGCTATGCGATGCGAAACCACTGTGCGATCCTTTGTGAAATCCGCACGTGTCGATAAAAAAGACTTCTTATAAGAATGGAAAGCTGCATTGTTCCACTGGAGAGGATGAAAAACTGACAGAGAAGATGAGAAAACAGCCAGCATATATATGATATGCAACATACAATTCTAGAGATTTCTATTGTATACTGTCCTCTTGATATCTCCTTCAATTAATCTCAGGATAAAATTAAACTGAGAAGGGACCAATCTAAAGAATTCTCGAAACTTTTCAGCATCCTCCCCAAAAATGGTTTTAATCAGCTGCAGTCCGCTACACAGCGATGTCGATATTCTCAGGGTTTTACAGGGTATAACTATTAGATTGATCAAAAATTTCATTTCCGATCATCAGGTTATGGTTTTGATTTGAAAATTCTGTCGTCGGTCGGGCAGCACGACCTGCAAAACATACCGAAAGGAATAAAATTTCCTTTTCTTTTCTTTTATTTTACTTTTCTTTTCTTTCCCGGTTGTGTCGGATCCTTCGTTCACCCGAACGCGGCAACGCCAGTGTGCATAAGAAAAACTTGTAGGGGAGGTCAGTACATGATTCAGCTATGGCCGTTTCTTCAGGACGCAACTATGCTTCCGCGCTAAGAAATGTTGCAAATCGACGACTGCAGCCAAATCGTTTTGAAATTTGGATGATTTTACCCAAATATCCTTCAGAAAATTATGTCAAAATCCAGCGGCCGATGATGCGGCAGATGTAGCGCCATCTTGCGCACCCTTGAGAATACTGGTTACAGTTCAAATCGTCCGCCAAATACATTGAATATTGCGGGAAAGTTTGAAGACCAGTGAGTGTGCAGTGAGGACTGAGATGACCTTTTCAGGTGGGAGGCGCGTATTGGCTACACGACAAAATATTCATGAATTATATATTACTAGAATTGCCCATTGATTTTCAACGGGGAAAATAGATGTAGGATTAAATTAGTAATGCTATTTGTGAAGAAGTGAAATTATACTCTCCGACGATTTCAGAAGCAGTGGTGGAGTAATACGAAACAGTTGTATTGGAATCTATTAGTAGAGGTTTGCTTGGGATCTATTTGAGTCATTAAAGCTCCTATATCTTCTCCATTTCTGTAAAGGCAACTTATGTCATATTACGAATAACATTAAATGAAAACAAATAAAATACTGGAGTTATATTTATAAGTATTTAGTATCCGAAGATAATAAATATTGTACCTGATTCATTTTCATAGAATGAAAGCTTAAATGCATACCTATATGCAAATAGAGGAAGGGTCGGAGGGTCTTGACCCACTACATTTTTCTTCTAAAATCTTTGTAGAGGATAATTTCACTTCTACACAAATAGCATTACTAATTAAATCCTACATCTATTTTCCCCGTTGAGAATCAGCGGGCAATTCCGCTAGTGATAGTCTAATTTAAGGGGTTCTTATTGGTTTTTGCATGAGTGAACCTTCGATGAACTTCTTAATGTTGCCTTAAAAGATAAGACAAGCCTAATACGGTGGAATCGCCAATATAACACGTAAAAACGGAAAGGAATTAGAATTCATAAAAATGATTCACCTTTTGGTACTACGAAATCTAAATCGCTAAAAAATACACCTTTAGGCAACATTATACAGTAATTAGGGCAGCATAATCTTTTTTAGAATATTCAAATAATCAGAGCAATGATGGACCCGCAATGTCTGTGGATAGACTAAACAAAGCGGAACAAGACAATACTCCTAAACACTGCAATACATTCCTACGGAGTTTGGGATTCGTATCCTCTTGTTCCACTTTGATTAGTCTGTCGACAGACATCAGTCATGTCGGCGTAGCATCAGATCTGTCTCCATTTATACAACCAGAGCAATGCCATAGAAGTAACACAAACAGCTAGAATTCTTCTACGACTGAGAAAAATCAAGTCCATGACCCTATGGAAGGTAATGGAGGGGATTGTTGCGTACAAAGAGATTTCGCCGCAAAGGAATAAACGCTTTGGCGAGGCGGAGTCGTGACGTCGGTTATGTTTCGTTGCCTCGTAACGAGATATTAGGGGAGAAGGTGCGACCGCTGCAAAAAGCCGGAGAAAGAGGTCGCGGTGGCCGCGTCGCCAGACGTCATCGGCGGGAAACTTGACCCGGACATGTTAAAGAGAGGCCGAAAAGAGAATCCAAAGAGAAAGAGGAGGAATTCGCGGCGTTTAAAAGACGAGAGAAAGATGATGAATGCGGAATTGAAAGAGGGAAAATATGACCGAATGCGCGTTCTTGCAATTTCATAAGGAATACGAAAAATACTTTGAATACAGTCAGCAGTTATGGAAGGAAAAGTAAACACATTTAAAAACAGTGATGAATATTACGACTGTAAAATAAGGAGAAAGAAAACACTGTGTCGATGTGAATTCCATTCCGATACTTAAGTTTTAGGAACTCATATATTTACAAAAGGAAGAATGAAATCTCAATATGACTGACTGGCCTATCAACATATGCCAGTATCTTTATGAACACTTAAGTGTCAACTGCGTTTTTACGGTGATACAAACACGGGAATACAAATTACGGGGAGAAAAATATTCAAGAAACGTAAGGGTGTCGAATGATAATGATATATTTATCAAATCAGTTTGACTTGAAAATATTCCTCAAAACTGAAAAATAGATAAGCCAATAGGGCATTTGTACAAATATATAGAGCCAATGTAAATTCTTAAGGGACTCGGTCTTTCTGAGCTGTAGAGTCTCTTTGTGTTCCATAATCTTACTATTAGGAATCGTTATTTTGATTACCGATGAAGACAAAAAAGTGTCCATGGCTGTAGATGAACTCTGGGCTCTCAGATAGCCAAGTGGCTGTCTACTTAGTCCTGAGTTCGATTCCCGGCAAGAGCCCACATTTGCAAAATGACCTCAGCCTTCGACTTTTAGGAATGCTATAACTGTAGATGAAAGCAAATAAAAGGACATGAGTAATACTTTATGAAATATATTTATTTATTTATGAAAAATGCTGCAGTTTGGTCTTTGGACCAGATGGCTCAACAAGTCAACTTATTCAATTTAAGTGTAAGACAGCAATACTGATGAAAGTAAATACAAATATCTTCTGCGAAGTTGAAGTCGGTTTCTCTATCGAAGCGATCATGCAGTGCGAAACGCACGACCAACTCTCTCTCCTCATACGCCGTCATAACGGTGGAGGGAAAAAAGGATGAATTAGCGAGAGAAAAACATGCGGGAGATCCCGACAATGCGGAGAAATTGGCGATGCATATCGCAGGAGGAGATGAGACAATCGATGTGCTGAGGGGAGGAAAGGTAAATGACTCCGTTTTAAAGGGTACAACTAAATATACTTGCCAATTGGAATTCTAAATAAACAACGAGCATAAATAACATCATCCTTACATTTGTCGACTTGAACTTCGAGAGAGGAGAGGCAATTTTTAAGAGCCAAAATAATGAATGACTTAATGGCTACTTCAACGAAACTCTTCACGCAATGGAGACATTAGAGTGAAATAAAAACACTTAAGATATTCCACAGTATATATACGTAAATATAAAACAACTTCTCTCCATGTTCAGCCTTATTCTCAATCATCAAATTACACTTGCATCGCTATTCAATTAAACATTTTTCATATCAAAGATGTCAAAGTGTTTTTAATGCACGACCAGTTTCAACTGAAGCTGCAACCAAACTAGCGTAAGTGGTTGCAGTTCAGCGATATTAATAACTGTGGGTTGAATATTACAAATATTTATTTGTTTTTTAATATTTGATTTTTTACTTCTGTAAATATTTTTACTCTTTTAGTTTTATTTATTCCTGACATGTTGCTATTTCCTATATAAAGCATATCAATTGTCAATCATATATTTTATTCTTTTTAATTCACTTTAAAAAGGTAGCATTCCTATGTAAGAATCTTATTAATGACTAAATACATATACACCACTAAAATATAGCACAGCTAGATGTGGCCAACCAATAAGTGTCAATATATAGCAAGTTTTATCAGCAAACGTTCGCATATACTACATTTTCTATCATTCACTGTGTTACTTGAGGAATCATTTCATCATCGCTGAAGATTTACACTGACTAAAATCTTCAAAATTTCTCTCTCATAGAATAATCGGAGTCCCTCTCCTTACGTGATATACTGCGTCCACATCTCCTTTTTTTACTCTTCATCGCGCGATAAGTCCACCCACGCGGCGACTTTCGCCCCAAGAAACAGCTGACTTCGCTCCTCCTTCAGACATTAATATCTTCCGAAAACAAAAAAGAATGCGCTGCGGGAGGCGACGAACGGAATAAAGAATAAGATCACTTGAAATAAAAACATTATACAAAGAACAATATTAATTAAAGATGCAAACATTGCCCTCGCATCCATTGTGACGTAAGTGATTATAGCCCAAGAAATGAACAGAGAGATTAAAATTATTGATCTTTTCTCAATTCATTAACCTTCAGATAGGCGTTATTCAGGTGATTATGACCAATATGGACCAAAACCAGTACTGCTTTTAGTAAATATGTAAGAGTTGATCATTGTACTTTCTTTTTCTGCTACATATTCGCTTTATCTATTTATTCAATTTAGGTGAAAACCTCGAATAATACTGTTATGACATAAACCTGGGAAATATGCTTTGGTGAGAATTCGGCCCGAACAACTCTTGTTAAATATATTATACCATTCCTGTCCTTAAATCACATCTCTTTTTCGTATTCTTAACGAAATATTACCATCGAAATCGTTACTTTGAGATATAGCCAGAAAATTTGTCTCGTCAATACTTTATTAGTAATAAATATCTTATTTTAGCATAGTAAAAAGCATCTCGGTGTAGTTCCTAAGTATTACATTCTACCGGATTTCAATAGACACAATCAAATACATTATAAAGATAAAACATTGGTGAAAACATACGCCAAAATACCGAAAAATATTCGACGGAAAAATGGAGAAAGGACGACAAATTAAAAGAGCGTTAGGAATCCATGTCTGATGGAGAAAAGGTTCAACGAACGGAAAGTTTTAAAAGAAGCGCACGCAACGAAAACGACGAACGCATTATCGGTGAACAAACTCAGACGTAAGGCGGAAGCGTCGCGCAATCCGATTTTCGGACGCCACTTTAAGTGTGGAAAATGAAAGCGGAGGGCGCTGCAATCGCGACGGAATCGCCGTTCTCTTTTCTTACAGACACTATTCAAGAGTGACGCTTCTGATGACGTCTCTGCGGTCAGCGAAAATCGAGTGAATTGCGTCTCTTTGGTGAGGAAAAATGCCATTGTTTGCTTTTCCGTAGAGGGATGTAGTACGGTACGTTTCCGCCAGAGGCGCCGCTCTTATTTTTTTATCTCTTCGGCGCTCTTGTCATATTTATGCTGTCCTCGCAGTAGATTTAGAGAAGGTTTAATAGACCTAGAGCGAGTTATGTGGTGCCTTGAGCGCACTAAGAGTGACATTTTAATTGGATATTACCACTAAAGTATGCATAGAATGTCAGTACCGCTGCAGCTTGATGTTCTGAAAGTCTCTTCCCATAGGAAACCTCATTCTTCCAAATTCATAATCTGACACTTTTATATTTCCCCAGAAAATGTCTGCCGTCGGTTGGCTTAGTATGAGCGTATTATAAATTAGGATCATATTTTCGAATGAATGTATAATTTGGATCTTAAATATAAAGATACCACTAAGGATGATTATTCAATGATTCCGTATTTATAGCCTATGATATTGAATTATAATCGTAGGCAGGCATAAGAAACTTATTTTTGTAAGCTTGTGTTCGTGTAAAAATAATGATAGGAGAAAAAATTAAGTTTTATAAAAATAACAAAATTTAGTTATTCCCAAGCGAAATGCAGTAAACGAAACAAGATTTACTACTGAAATAATTTTTACCCTCTGAAAATACAGAACTGAATGAAAAACGATTTAATGCTCACTTTGATCAGCCGATCACAAACATGATCCCAATTTTCCTGTGTATAGCGTAATTACGTACGTAATTCCAAAAGTATTCGTACTCCTGTATGCGTAAATTCGTCATACTTTAGTGATTTATCGATAAAGATGTATACTGGTAGCTACAAAACGATACTAAACTGAAATAATGAGCCATTCTAGACGCAACATTAAGAATATATACTGCCAGAAATGAGACGCTAATTTTTACACTTTAATGCCCTTCCTTGTAAACTGCAAGAAATGTTCAACAAAAGTAATTAATATCTTGGCTACGAACAAATTTGTGGATGTATACGAATCAAATCTACCAGTCACAACAAAGCAAAATAGTTCTCCCTGGAATGTAGAAAAATAGCACAAGTTTTACTGACAGTGGCATAAAGAACAGCTGTTAAAACTTAAAATAGTAAAATTATATGCGCGGTACAAACTAGAGCATGTTCACAAGAGAGCAGAGGAATATCCAATAAAATTTCAAAGAGAAAACAAGCGTATTGTTGGCGGGAAAGAGGCTGACCGCAAGCACTTAGATTGCGTCACGGGGCGCGGTTTTCCGCTGCACTCCCAAACGAACGCCGCTCAAGTGATTAAAAGTCACTTCCGCAAAATTCAAAGGGCAGAACGAGGTCGCCAAGGAAAAAAAAATACGCTTGAAAATTCAAACAAAAGCGATGTCTTTACATGCGAACTGCGCTTATAAAAAAGAGATGCTACGGATGAGAAAAGTTCGTCAACGGTAAGCTAAGCTCGTGTCCACAACACGCAACGCTTTTTTCGCATTGGTTTAGTTTTGCGTCTGCGATTTTTGCTCTGTTCATTTGACGTGGATGATCCCCTAAGGCATCACGTACCGTTTATCTGATTGTGAGGTTAAATCCTGTCTCAGCCATCTATTCGAATCACGTGCGGCTCTTTTCAAGCTGCAAGCTTTGTGAAAGTATTAAAACATTTAATGTTAAAAGAGAGATAACTTAAATTGAGAGATCCCAAAACCTACTTAATAAACCTCGGTTGATATTTCATCATCCTCGGATAATTAAATAGGCATCTGATATAATTACCGACCGAGTCATTCCTGCAACGTCTCATGGAACAAGGATGGAGGATTCTTTAGGATGGAAGATTCTTTAAATGAAGATTACTTTGGCGATGAAGGTGTTACAGAATTTATTCTCGCTTGACTACGGAGATATGATAGAGTCGACCACGAATTTAAAAAAATATAGAATTTAACCTTACAATATCATTCATTTAAATCAAACGTATAAATTAGTTAAGCCTTTCCTGGTCGAAAAATTAAACACCAACCCGATAAAATTTTTATTTATCCGGTCTAAGAAACTCATTGGACTGATTCCCTTAGGGCGAATGATTGATTCCTTAAAACAGATGTTTTTGCAAAATTGCCAGCTTCAGGCCGAATTTGACAAATTCAAAACACAGATAAACAAAAAAAAATTATAAGAGAATGTGTTGGGAAAATTCTGGAGGAATAAAACACTATTTCAATCTCAGTAAGGAATGCAAATCTACTTACTGACATGCTCATTCCAAGAAAACATCGGAGTTGCAAAGTGAGGCGTCTCAAAAAACGAACGTCTGCTCAGGATGACATATCCGCAGGCGATTTAAACTCAACCGACATTTATTCTACTTCCTTTTCCGAAAATAAAACGCTCCGTCGGGACATTTGAGCGAATACGTTATTCTCCCATTTGCATCGCCACGAATTTCTCCATCCGATCGACCTGAATTCGAGAGAAGGCCTCCATTTCCGCATGACGGATTCCTTTTGAAGATGGCTACATAACGACGGTTTCAAAACCCATCAATCGGCAGCATCTTTAAGGAGTTTTCCCGAGTGACCGTTTCACAATCTCTTCGCCAACAGCCGTTCTCTCGCCAAGAGATCTTTTGATTGGCAGACTCCTGTTTCCCACGATGCACTAAGAGCGCCTTGTTGAAGGAGAGATTGGGAATAGAGAATACTCAGTTTGTTTACCTGCCAACCCTCACTTTCCGCATCTTCAGGTTCATCGGAACTTGCGAGTTCACTGCTACCGGCACTCTACATTCAAAACAGACGTGTTCAAAGAGAAAGGAAACTAGTGAAGATGAATCTCCTATAGAATAAGAAAGACTCACAGAAAAGACCGAAATAAGCTGAAAAAGGTTTAAAAAACGTATCAAAACCGCGAGAAAAAGTGGTTTCCAGTGTGGGGATTATAATTTTACAAAGTAATTATAATTACGGTCAAATCCACTATCCTCACTAATATATTTGTTATCATTTTCAATCTGAAAATAACAGCGCTATGCTATAAAAGAGACCTCTGAAAGAAATCGCATTTCAGAAATTATGAGAAAATCATAAGCAAGCCCTTCGCTTGAGCACCAAAATATATGACATTTACTAATTTTCGTACAGAATCATTGAACATTTTAAATTTAACTATTCTTCAACAGCCATTATTAAATCTAACTAACACTGTATAAAAAATTAAAAGCAAGAAAATCTTTTCGGTGACCGTTACCATTCATTAATAGCTTTCACAAAAATCCTCGCCAAACATTGATTATTCTATGAAATCAACTTCTTTTCATAGCATATCCATCGCTAATTAACTGACTTCTAAAAAAAGGAAAGAACAATTAAGTTAACTAAAACGAGAGAATCATTTCCCAGACATTGATACGTTTTTTACATTCTAAAGTTATTTTTTCTGAAAACAGTGGATGAAAAGAGTAATATAAAATGAAATAAAAGAAAATCATTAATGAGAAGATTCGGACAGAAACAAATTGAAAACTGGGTCGAGAATTCTCAGCGAAACGCTTCTCTATCAAACGGAGAAAATCTGCTGTCATCTCAACGGAAAAGACATAAAGAGTAAAAGCGAAAGACAACATGAAGCTACGCAAAATGGAACACACGAATTAGGATTCCATAAGAAAATGATTGGAATAAAACGATATAAAAAACCTCAAAAATAAAAGGATTCAAGAGAGAGAAAAAGAGGGGAGAAAGGAAGAAGCTGATGCAATTGAATGGAGTATGAAAAGTGGCGCAATAGAATGCATGAGGGGAGTGAGAGGACTGACCAACGACAACACGGAGATTCGGAGAGCAGCTGTGGAACTGGTCTCTCGTTGAGTCCGAGTTGAGTGACATCTCAAGACGAAGTCACTTTTCCTTGAATCGGAAATCATCTTCAAAGAACGCGTGACATAGTAAATTTGGCTCATCATCCTAGCTTAAGAGAAAACCGAGGTATGCGACGTCTTAGGAAATTGTGGTTTTGTTTCTCTTGCTACTGAATACTATAGAGACATTTACATCGGTATGTGGAGATATCAGCACGAAAACTGTTTGAATCCTCGTGTCCTCCACCATTAGCATTGAAAAGATCCTGAGAGAGACTGGGGCTTAATAGGCCAGGTAATTATCGAGATTACTCATCTAAATTATCCCAAATATTATTAATGGAAAATGTCCAAAAGCGTGCAGCACAATGAACTTATGAATAACAGATCTAATGACATTTGACAAAGATTTACCAACACTAATTCCAATTTTTCATTACCTCTCACCCTCAGTTGCTAAATCATTATAATAAGCTTAAATTACTAATTATAATAAAAGATATTATTTTGAGATTCATTTTTAAAATAATTTTGAACATATAAATAAATGTATTTTAAATATTACTATCTATCATCATCGACCTTGGATTATTTTTATCGATTAATAATATAAAATAAATTAAAGATACAATTCCTCCTATGTTAACAAAATTAACCTGAGTAAAAAGAATCCAAGCATCAAGAAATGGAAGAACGAAAAGTCTCTCACATTGGCAATAAAAAAAGATCATATTTAATCACCGAACTCCTATGTCGCATTAGATTTTGAAGTTAAAAGAAATTCAAGTTAATGAATAACAAGCGGCAATGATAAAAAAAATTAGTTCAGTACAGCGATTGAAAAACCCAGAAAAAAATCAAAATTAAAATCAAACACCACTTTGAAAGCATCGAAAAAAATTACTCGAATTTCAGATAGTGATGGAAAAGAGGCAAACATCAGAGGTCTCTGCAAGTTGGTCACTCCAGCGAAAAAAATGAAAGATGAAGGGAATGGCGTAGAGAGATGAAAGGTCTTCGGCAATCGCGAAATTGGAGCACAAGGGAACCACTATAACTGCTCGCTTTAAAGTGCTCACAAAAGAGCCATAATCCCTTTCCAAGGGACTCCAGTAATCAGCTTATGGAAACGCAACCTAATACTTGGGGATGAATGCCAGAAAATAGATCCGTACGAAAAATAATTACCGGGCTGTTTACGGTGGCCGTCGCTCAAGCACTGATATCAATCCGCCTAAATTAAATCTTTCCACAAAGAAGGCGCCTCTGATCATCGCCTTTCATCGTGTGTACTGCATCGGACACTGAGAGAGTCTAAATAGATATACAACTGGTCTTACAGGAAGTATTAATCTATTCTGACGCAAGAGTATTCATTACTCACAGAGTATTTAATTCTACGTTATTAAATTAGTGTATAGCGCATTTTCAGAATTCAGAATGATACTTAGAAAGGGTGAGAATTTTTTTCAACGGAAAAACTAGTCTAACATTTCGTTATTGGCATCAAAATTCAATCATTTAAGTGATGATACCGTCTCCGATAAAAAAGTAGTAGTTAGATCACTCGCTAATTACTGGAGCATTAATGATAAAAAAAAATAATTTTCAAATTGTAGTTACAGCCAAATTGAAATTCACAATTCCTAAATACACGATGTCCGTGGTGTCCTGAGAAACGATGAAATGAACCATTTTAATTTATCAGTTTTATATTTTTGTGATAGACTTTTCTATATAAATAAATATTAACTCACGAATCAATTACACAAGCAGACTTAGTGAAATAATTGAATGCTGAATACTCACGAAAGAACTCATAATTGCTTCTTCGAAGTAACAACCAATACGATATTCCGAACTTAAATTTATCAGCGACTAATGTCAAGCTAAAATACACCATCATCATTTAGGATGAATCGATGAGCAGCAGCCTACATCGCCGTTCCACATTTTCCAATAATAGTCTTCGTTCGCGGAATCGGGGCGTAATTCCAGGAGAATCTGGTCCAAAAAACATTTTGAGCAATTCCTCCGTAAAAGTTTTTAACGGCATTCTCCATCTCCGGATAGCTTCCGGGTACGGAATATTCCACAGAATCTTTTAAAAATACCCTAGCGTTTAAAGAGATGAGACATTCATTCAGGAGACAATTTTGGTCGTTAAGAAAGACGAATCGACTGTTATGGAAACCTCCGTTTTGCATCGCGTACCCTTACGATGGAAGTATAATTCATATGATCTCCCTAATCGATCTCCTCCACCGAAAATTATCGATAGAGGAGATGAAGAGCGATTGATAAAGTAAGGAATGTAACAAAGCCAAACAGAGATACAACGGCTGAAGATGGTGGACAACTGCATGTATATGAAATAAAAACACGAATATTTAAGCAGATATCAAGTGAGATAACTTTTTAATATATCTCTAAATTTTATTAAGGAGTAATGCAAATTCAAAAGAGAAAACTTAAAATCGATCATGGAAACAATGACAAAAACAATGTACAGCCAATGTGAAATGAATCGAACAAACAAGTAACTCTCTCATTGAGGATCTTTGACCAAAACGTTTACACAATGTCCTTTATCGGTCTTTTGTATTATTGGCTTGTTTTCCTTCACGAAACGTTTCGTTTTTCTTTCCAGACGGAAAATATGGTGTAATAAAATTATAAATTAATAATTTGAATGAATAACAAATGTGACGTTTAAAAATTCGTACTATATATCTGATAAACGTAATAGTTAATTTGAGTTTCAGGGACATTAATAATAAACAGCGGCCTAGGCGTCGAAATACTTGCATACAAATACGGATATAATATTTTGCATACATGATTTCGGATTCAGCTAACAGAGATTTCTCTAATTTGGGAATCGAAGTCTACCTTCTTCCATTGTTGGTTACTCCCAAGGTTAGTTTAGTAGTTTCACATGCTATTATAATTTTCATTCATATTCCCATTCCTTCTTATTCTCATCTACACTTGCTTTGATTTTACTGTTTATTTGAAATCAAAATCCGTTGGGTACTATGTCATTAAACTTAGAGGAGAGTTTCTATAGAAAAATTTTAAATTTAAGAACTCGTGGCTTATACTTGTATAATTTTCAAGTTCTTGAAATTAATACTAATATATATTATAAATAAACTTCAGAAGAATTTCCCATCAACTTAGCAAAAAGAGTAAACAAGATAGGATAGTCAATCGGAATGAGAAAAGCAGACATTTCTTCCGCAGACAATATCTCAAATGCAAGCAATAAAATCTGATGGCTCTACAACATACATAAAAATTAACCATTCTCGCCAGAAAAGAACTTGCGGGATTCGAAAGCGATATGGCAACGGCGCATTCGTGCTAGAGATAAGATAAAAAGGCCGCACAAAGATTGATTTTTTGTTTGGCAATCGCGGAGTCGCGTTTACATTGGACGATACGGAAGCGGACGAGAAAATAAACTCCGAAGTATCGACTGTGAACGCGTGCGAAGACGCTGAAAATACGGCGCCAAACATTCTTCGAGCACGAGCGTGGGAAATAGACGAAAAATGGGAGAAATAAATCCCTTTTGAGGAAATTAACTCGCGCAGTCAGAGCTGGGACATAATTAGCGCGCCACTTCGCTGAAAGGTCAGGTCGCGAGCGGCATTTTTTATTTTCTCGAGCCATTTTATCAACGAGGACTATTCTGACGAGAATTTTTAAAGCGCTGAAAATCTCTTCTACTTGCAAAGCGGACATGTAGACGGGGGAGAAGAATGAATCGGACTGACCAAGTCTAGTGGTGGTGCCTACCCCGAATAACGCGAAGATTTCACATTTCTTTTCATTGAGACTGACCGCGTAGAGCAGTGCTTCTCGAAATTTTTCGTGCTATCGCCTCATTGGCTCCAGACCTACGCCCCCAGCCGTCATATATGAAAAATATTATCTCTACGACCCAATCCGGAGAATAATAATGCTACGATAAAAAACATCAACCAAATCACTAAATGGCAATTTTACAGCTGTCTAGAACCCACTGATATTTAATTCACACGAAAGATGTTTAGCAGAGGATTATTATTCTGCTCCACATAACAAATTCGAAAGATCATCATTGCAGAATTTTCTATTAATGATGTGCAAGAAATTTACATTCACCAGAGTTCTTACGACTTTTAAACAGAAAATGGATGGATGTGTTTAAAATACAGAATTAGTGAAACGGAAATTTTTAGGTAATCATCCAATATGGAGTAAGCAATCGTAAAATCGACAAAATCTTTCTTCAGAGGTAGCGCCATCAGTTGCTAGATGCATACGAAAGAATTAGACAAAATTAATATACGTTTAAAATTACAGCGACAAAAAAGAAAACTTATTTAAACTCGAGAGCATATAAGTAAGATATAAGGAAAGGAAAAACATTGGTGCTGAACACAGGAAGTGATACTCAGTGAATTAGCTCGGATCAATTTGCGAGCATTTCCCCTTTTCTTTTGTCTGCGAATGGAAAAGAATGTTTTCAAAAACCTCTGACGGACTTACAAGGCATCCCTGATTATGCGATGTTTGGATGATGTATAATGACAGAAAAGGACAATTATGCTAAATATGAAATACTATTGCACCTGCCAAACATATGCGTATATGAGCACATCAAATGTGTCTTTCATACAGTACAATTGGAAACTATGAGGAAGTAGCAAGTCTAATGTAAGCGGTAAATCTATGTTCTTATGAATCCCAAGCTACGATTTTTAGATAAAAAAGCTAATTTAGGATTAGACATAACAATGTACGAGTTTTCGCTAAATTTTATTCTTCTCGTTCGGCAAACTGAAATAAGGAAACAATTATTCGAAAAAAAGGAAAACTCAAAATTACAATCCGAAGAAGAATTCAATAAGAAAATTCTCTTGCAGGCGAATCTTTAAATTTTACTGAATTTTACATCAAATCTTCTTTTTATTTGTAAAGCATTTAAAATGCATACCGATCGCTTTGGAATTTCCCACGATATTCAGTTTTATAGGCGCGTCCTAAATTATTTTCCATTTTATCAATGGCGTAGCTAAGAGAGGCATCACGCTCTTCTATTTACATTCTAGTCAATACAGGTTTCCCTAATAGGAACTAGCACCGTATTTTCCATAGACCTAGTTGCGGCAGAATACCTTATAAACTAGTTCTTATGCTAATCGTGTGCTGCCTTTGACACTGAAGATCCAATCGGATTGTTTCCTAAGAGCTAGAAAATCATGATGTGAAATATTAACAGCCCAAAGAATAATTAAAGGGCGAATTAATAATTATAGAATTCAATTTGAAACTTTTTACCACACAGGATCAGAGAGTTCGCAAGATATCAAATAAACTTGTAGTTTTTTTAGATGGAATCGAATATTTAAAATGTGCTCTATGCATGAGCGGGGGTCGCACGCTCTGGGTCCCGACGTCTGTTGGGCTCTACAAAACCCCAACTTTACATATTTTTCTAGAGGGACCCAATGTGTTCTTCTGTGTACCCTAATCTGCTTCTGGCTCTCTGCAACAAGCAGTGCAATTGTTACGATATGTGGGCTAATGGCTTGGCGTTGATTTGGATAGGAGATCAAGGACTTAAACTGACGTTATCTGATGGAGATCTCAAATTAAAATTTCCTGCTTCTAAAAAACCACACACCCGTGGGAAAATCATAACAACAACTTCAATGTATCCTTCCCTCTTTATTAATTAGGCCAAGCTAAGAGCCATAAACAAAGGATGCCTTGAATCATCTAAATTCCCTTTACGCTTAGGTCGCTCGCTTTATTTCCAAATCTTCGTCAGAGGAAACAATCTGAGGAAATAATTCCTGCTTCCTCAGAAGAGCGCGTTCCTCGATAAGGCATAACCTTGCCTCGTGAGCCAAGGTTATTAGGTCTAAGACTGACACCAACCTAGTTTCGTAACTCACACATGCTGCAGCCAAGTGTGAACGTAGGATACAAATCCCTTTTAGCCTTCAAGCAATTCGCGGAGCTTGGATTACCGTGAGAGCGAACGGGAGACTGCGTTGCGCGCACCTCAAATCGTTATCTCTTCGGCGACTGAACACCGAACGAATGGAAACAAAGGAAATTCCTAAATTGAGCCACTTTGGGCTAACGCACATCAACCTGGAATCAAAGCATAGGAGAGACTGACGATAGAAAGCTGAATCTCCTACTGCGATGTCCTACCTTATTTTCCTACTCCTGTAATTCTATTGGTAATCACTTAGGATGAGAATGAATTGTCGACCGATTTTCAATTTTCCTATTCGGCAGCCAATTATCCTCTGAGGTAAACACTCGTACGATTAAGATAGCAATGGGAGAACTTTAGCGAGTAAATCGTGAATCGAGCTCCATTACGTGATGCAACACACTTAAACACAGTAAAACTAGAACAAAAGTCGTTCGGAACGCAACGAAATATTAGAAATTATCCTTAGCTAGGTGTGTGAAATATCTAACGGTAAACGAATGCCAGACAGTAACATTTCTATAATCTGAGAGCTTCAGTCACCTCGTCAGAGAACGATTTACGTCAATATCCCAGATTTAGAATGAAGAGAGCTCATATAGACAATACTATGGAATCCGACAACAAACAGTTTCATCATAATATATTTCGTCCTTGGACACGGCTGCGCGCTTCACAGTCATCATTTCAACACAACGCACGCTGATATCTGGAATTAAATGTAATAAAGCTGCACACACAAAGCACAACCATGTGACAATATAACCTATCTGACAGTGTTGATAAAATCCCCAACGACGACGTGACCTCGGAATAGTTAACACAATATCTACAAAAAACAAAGACCCCAGGTTCGAATCCCGATGTGACCCAATTTTTTAGAGATCGGCGATCTGAGTTCGTCATCTATGTTCGTTGCAAATTATACACTGAAACGGAAGTACGTAGGAGTATCAAATATGATTTATCTTCCACGTTTTTTTTTGAGGGAAAATTAAATTATGAATATTTTCCTTATATAAACATTTACATTTAAATATAATACAGGTTTACGAAAAAGAAAATATTATTGACATTAAATCGAGGATAACACCGAGTACATTGAAATTGAATGATTTCAATGGGAAACTTCTACTTCTTACAAAAGCAATGAAATTAAGAAAAAATGAGGTTAATTAAGAAAAACCAGGTATCCATTTTAATAAGCCCTGTGCGAAATCATTGTTGTTAATATTCATACTACATTTCGTTGGAAAAATTACTGATAGAAAGACTTTTTTGGAGGTAAGTGATTTTTGATTTTTCTTGATTTGGTCAGAATACATCTTTATAAATGTAAATATCGGACGTAAGGATACGGAAGTAATAAAAATTTACCACCAGAATTTGAGTGAATACTCTTTACTTGCACGCCGGAGAAAAAATTGAATATATTTTGAGCAAACATTCATAAATATTAGCCAAGTGTTTTATACAAACACAGACGAGAAAACTTTTCAATTGTAGGGAGGCGTTATGTCATTCCCTAGCATCTTAAAGAAAGGTCCACTACAAGAAAACGCCACAGTCGGAGTTGGTCCTCTCGCGAAACTATTTTTATGAGTAAACAGTAAATCCAATAGGAACCAATACTTCTGTCAATCCTTTTTCTACTCCTCTTACCGCTTTTAGTCTTTCTGTTGAGGGAAATATTTTGAACCCTCGATCGCGTAAACTTAATTTTACACGCAAAGCAGTAAAAGACACAAGAGGCATTCTCCTGAGCTATCACCGAAACCCTCTCGTCATAATTGACAGCCCGACAACAATCACGGAACGACCGCTTCATGCGTGCAGGGTTTCTAAGGGGTTCAAGAACCGACACCGTTAACCGGTAACCGTACCGAAAAATCAACTGAAAACCTCACATACACCCACAATTTTTTTTGTAAAAAATCGTCTGCGGCGAGGAAGTGGCAACGTCGCAAAGGCAACTCCGCCTCCCTCATTTTGTGTTCCTGTGCAAGCGACCCTCCACACGCGCCTCCCCAACAGTTGGGCACGCATCTGAAAAGGGGGCTTCGATAATAACAAAAGAGTCTCTCCTCACTGACCCTAGCGAAGGAAGGAGCGAAAAACCGCATTGGCGAAGAACCATTCTCTAACGGGAAATACTAATCCGGATGAAATTATTTTAAGAAAGGAGAAACCAAGAATACACCGGTTGCAGATTCTCACTTAAGTAAACAAGTGGCACAGCAAAGGGGGAGACATTTCGAGGATTGCTACAGAATCCGGAAACTGATATACCATTCGAAGAAAAGATACGAGAAATATTTCGTCTTTTTGCATGAGTAAGTTCGCTTGCCGCATAACTGGATAAACTTTCCCATTAATTTATACCATAATTACATTCCATTAAGTAAAAAGAAAATTGAGATAAATTTTGCAATCTATTTAACCCGAGTTAGTAACTTTTTAGATGACTGATAAATAATTGCCATTATTTCTTAATGGTCGAGTGGATAACTGTTTCGCTTACGATAAAAGGATTCTTAACTCCACGAAGATATGACTTCTTAGTGAGTCAATATAAAAAAACTAATAGGAAGTTGGTTACAGGAAAATTTAATATTCCGGAGAAATAAATGCAGAAATTACTATTACACTCTTTACTGGCACATTATTACAACTATTTCTCTTCGTACAAATGTACGCTGTTACGTAATTCTTCGATGATTTACCAAAATTTTCAAATAAAATGCAACAAAGCAGAGAAACATCCTTTATAGGGCGTGGTTACGTAAGTTATAGCGGAAACCTACAGAAAGAAGGCAGAGAAAGTACGAAAATGAGACGTATTTCCACGATTGAGAATAACTCGCGCAAAATGATGGTGAAGGGAAGTTAGGCGCAGTCGCATAGCTTGTGATAACGAGATTTACTGAAGCCCGAGAGAGAACACAAGTCGCCTAAGCTGTGGAAAAAATGCACGCCTCGTGCAGCTGTATATTTAGAGGGAGATAAACGATTTTGCATTTTGAGGTGCTTCATCCTGAAATGCATCCCACATTCCTTCGATCACAACTTTGGCCAAACTCACACAAATTTGGTCCAAAGCTTAAATAAAATTACCCGCGGAATATTTCTGGGATTCATTATTAGCTAAAAGCGCTGGATGACGATTCATAATCCCTCGGGCTTATTCCAGTTACAACAACAGTGGTCCGGCCTTTTCGATCCATGAATTAATGATGAAGGATGAGATGTGGAATAAACGTGCTCAAAATTGCCGAATGTGCCCAAGCCAAGAGGCAGATGGAGAAGGGACTAGAGGAACTTAGAATTACAAAAAAAGGCTTAGAATCTTAGCTACCTGAAAAAAGTCGCACGGGAACATGGTGAAGGAATAGGCCTGTCGGAGCAAAAAAAGACTTAGGAAGCAGGTATGAGAGAGCTAAGTTGGGAAACATTTTCACACCGAAAACAAGGGAGTCCATGTCCCTCGACCCTGTTCCATATCTATTCGACCTTCAACGACTACACCACAAGAAAGAAAGCAACATATTGTATGGCTAGATTTGCCGATTTTGTCACCGGTTCTCTAAAGAATTATGATCTACTGAATCTTCCATATTTTCCTCAATCATGCAACATAAACGTAAGTGAAAGTTCGTATCGATGAACTATAAAGACACTAATGAAGAATAGAATGAAATTGTTTTCCACGATGAAGTTTTGAGTTCAACTCGTCGGCAATATACTAAAGTGATAATGTAAAGCACAAATTCTAAATTACATATTTCAATCAGTATCATGCAATACAATGCTATTTGAATCGCTGCATTATTATCCGAAAGGATTAATGCTGAAACTTAACATATCAGGCACATACACAAATATAATTCCCGAGTTTCAAGGTACAAAGTAATAACTCAAGTTTATTAAATTATTTTTACCCCAAAATCGCAAGATTCATAAACGAAAACTGTAACGTATCGTTTCATAAATTTTAATGTTATTTGAAATTAAAAAAATACTAATATTTTCTTATAAAAGACGTGTTCTTTAAAATATACTATACAATAGTATATTACATTGCAAATTAAATATTCTCACTCAATCATAACGAGAACGAAAATCGGACACGTATTTTTGCAAAAGGTCGTATACGTCAATGAAATCGGAGCAAGCGTCAAATCAAATCGAAGCATCGAGAGATACATTTTTCACAAATTCGCATATTGACGAAAATCTCTAATTCGAGCGATTTAATAAAGGATCGGACATAGACGAACTAGATTTAACTCGATGCAAAAACAGCAACTATCACAAGTCGAGCTCGTTTCCGGGAATACCGGTTAACCGGAAGTCGATCAAAACCGGATTTGAATAGAGCGAGTGCCAAAGTGGTTTCTCGGATGAAAAAGTTCTCACGCTGGCGGTGGACGAGAAATTGCGAATGAGAGAGAGGTAAAAACTCGTCCTACTCAACAGAGAGGCACTAACATATCCGATTACTTTGGAGTGCCTTAAAAACGGAATAAGACTTTTTCCTAGCATTGGAAACCCGTGTGAGGAATAGATTTTGTGCGGGTCGGATCCACTTTCAACCGGTTCCTTTATGCGGGAGGGGCCGCTTGTTTGTTTGGCACAAACATACACAACGGAACAAGGATCCGATTCAGCGACGTTTTGCTCCCCGAACAAATGGAATTCTACAAACGAAAGCACGCGACAACACCAAGTTTGAAAATTGTTAACTATACCCATCCGATCAGTATTTCTCAACGTGAGAGTATCCATACTTTGTCCAACGTCGTAAAGAGACCACGTAAATCTTATGATCCAATGCATTTCTTATAGGGGAATTGCACGCGCTGTTGCAACTTCGGTGTAGAAAAAGAAAGCTTGCGAAAATAGATTCAGCATGGAGTAATATTAATTCCTGACAGCACAGTGCGATCAAATCAAGGTTAAATAGTACCATAATCGAAGGAAAAATAAGGAATTTCAATAAAATTGGGAATTTTCTTTGTAGCTATATATTTAGAATCATATAATTCGCAGAAAATCTTTCCCAAACTTTAATCAGTTACTTGCTAAAAATTTTAATTCGCATTCACACGATATTCTTGTAATTTTAACCAACGTAGAATCAGAAAATAAAGTATAAAAAGAATAAATGATCGCTATGGAAGAACTTCGGCTGGCCTCGAGAAGATGACCCAAATATTCACAAATTCTGAGAGCTCGCACGATACAGAAGAAAGTGATAGGAAAGGTACTTCATAGACTATCTGCATATTCTTTCTTCGGCGATAGCAATCCTTACTTGAACAAGATGCTCTAGAGCTATATCATGCCGATCTTGACTTTGGCCTTAAACATTTTTCCGCTGGGATTTCAATTCTTTTATTCCTCATCTCGTGGGGGAGACCTATGTTAGCAGTTATACTATTCACGTGGTATTAACTTCTGCAGTATTCAGCAGATTCATAATTCCTCGAAAACAAACACAGGGAGTGAGCCATCGGAAAACAATACGCAGTTATCTTGCAGGAATGGGATGGATTACCGTAGATGGTATAAAAAACACGATATGAAGCTATAATCGGAATATGTATGTAATTCTGTTACTTGTACAATTCTGTCTAGTTTATCAACACATAAGACGCCACTTCCGAAGCTATCTAGATCTGTGCGATTGTAATTTCCTCGCCTTAAGTGAGCGAAACATTGCTTAATTAAAATAAACTTATTTAAAGAATATGAAAACTACTCAGCATCTCGTAAGTCAAAAGAGGGCGATGGCCTTTTCTAGTTATACTGTTGTGAGTGAATATAACCTCATGAATTTTCATTAACATCTACGAAAAATGGAGGTAGATACATAAAAGAGATTTTTAGTTAAAATAACTTATTGCGTTCAAAAATAATGTTAAAAGCCATTCCATTGATCCTTCCAGAATTAGCTAACATCTGAATATAGCGGGCATTTCCCCGTATCTTTCCCTCACATCCTTTTAGTTCCCTCTCTTACTCTGTCGCTGCCACGTTTGCTACTTAAAGAAGAAAAGCTTTTTTCTGTTTATGGACTTAACTAACGAAAACGGTTTTATTTATAGAATGTTTTGGTCACGCAGACCGAAAGAAATAAAAATATATATATTGCTAATTTTCGCTTATTCGTAAGAGAGTGAGTTTTCGGTAGAGATGGATCGTATTTTAAAATTTAGGACCCGACTGGATATGAAATTTCAGTAAACGAAACCGATTTCCGATAGGATCATCTTCGTAATAATCAAAATCACTCTAATACGGTACTTCCGGGGGATTAAGTACTAACAGACGTAACCAAATATCCAGTAATTATACTCGTCGCAATTTACATAAATGATGGCATACTTCTTACGCACATTTTCCTAATAAAAAAATACAACCGAATTCCAAAGATACTTTGGTAATTGAGGGACTCGTTCCGTCTTATTTTTCTCAGTAATGAGTTCCAGGCGGCGATATCGTGGACGATGTTTTGTCTGAGTTTATGGAGCTCACGTAGATTGACGGGGAAAAGTTCAGACGCTATATGGACGCGTTGGTTGAAAGCTTTAATGCGATAACGGTTCCTGTAGAGGCTCCCCTTCCTCCCACCCGCTGAGCGAGCTCACACACGCACCACGACAATATACCGCTGCAACTCATCAACAGACATCAAATGCGTTCCTTGTGCGTGTATATGCCACTTGCGTGCGTTCATTCCTCGAACCATCGGGGTTGTTTCGATTCAATACATAAATGCGGTTAATATTTCGGAACGATCCTTCGACTTGCCCGAGTTTCCGGTGGTCCGTGAGGGGCGCGGAAAGTGACTCGTGCACTACACGAGTTTACGATTCGCGCGGGGATTCGCGGCTGGCTCGGCGGGAGGGCTAAGTTCTACTACAGAATGCGACTTCTACTAATACTGATTATAATATGTATAAAAATAGAATGTTAAATAAAATAAGGCTTGGACATGGGCAACTAAATAAATAAATATATTTTACGCTACGATAAGGAAGTGATAACCCTTACAAAAAGACGATCGCATTTAAAATTATTTCGTATTGAGCCTCTAAAATAATTGTAGAGTATGGGCTTCAATAAAATTCAGGATTATAAATAGAGGACTTCTTTAAAATTCTCTTCCGATGATTATGCGTTAATCCGGAATTTCAGAATAACTCCATCAGACAGACCTATCACTTTGATATTCTTACACTCTGATATCGTCCAAACGTATAGTAGATTCTTTTATTCTAATTTTAAATATTCAACAGACTGAAGATTTTCGATAAAAAGCAACTCTTTAAAATATTACACATTGCTTCCTATAGCGCTATGAACATGTAATTGTAAGTCAATTGGGCTCGTGTGAGATGTAAATGATGAAAGAGAGCAAACTCTGGGATGGCTCAATAGCGGTGGGCCAGCTTGCTTAACCACAGAGGTCGGTTGTGTGGTACAGCGGCATCTCTTAGGTCCCTCCTCTTACACATCCTGAATTTGCACCGTTGGTAAACCACTTCGGAATAGATGCCACCGAGGGAATTTCGAAGAGAAGCAAATAGAATCAAAATACTGCATTTACCATTAAAATATTGCAGAATATAAATTTAAAAGTTCGACTTTTCTATTCCACAACGATCGGAGTTTACCTCGCAAAAAGGCCAACCTAGAGATTCAACAGCTCTCGACGACTGATTATAATATTATAAATACAATGGATAATGCGATGCAGTGGGTCGAGTGCATAAGGACAAGTATTTTTTAGACTGGTATTGGGATAGCCTCCGTGGTACCCGTAGGCCCGGTAGAGTCTCTCAGCAGACAGGGGGTCACGTTTTATTAAAGAAGGGAGGGGAAAGCAAGTACAGGCGGGCTATGCTTTTTTGTCAGCGGACAAAGAGGAGGATTTATAAAGCTCAATTAAAGGTAGGACGGAGGTGAAGCAGCCGCCCACGGAGAACATCTGCAAACACGGCTGCCGCAGTGCACGGCGGGTAAAAGGTCGTTTCATTACCGCTTAATTAGGGGAACGATTAATATTCTCCACGGGATAACGAAGGCAATCAATTAAAATGTATGATACAGGCAACAAGTATAAGGGTAGCATGGCTCTAATTAACCGACAGTAAGATATGTTGGACATTTATGAGTCTAAACAACCGCTGTCCGTTCTTTGAATTCTACCAAGATTTGACAGATGTTGCAAAGGCAAAAGGAGAAGAAATGTTAACAGACGTATAAAACACAAACCTGAAACGAACGGTACTAATGCGATAAAACTGAACATACCGAAAAGCTCTTTGAAGTTAAAATTCTGAATAAATGGAAATTTAATGAGATATTACCTATTTCGAACTCTCCCTTTAAATTAAAATACAAATAAGAGGAATCCATAAATGGAAATATAAATAAAATTCGCTGTTTTTAAAAAATGTCGGCCTTATCAGGGATGCAGATTAAGGTAATTCTGGAAGCTTTTTTAGTAAATCCTCCGAAATAATCAGGTTGGAGACTGAGGTTAAGGCTCAATTATTTGATCTTTGCTGACCTTTTAGTATTATATTTTCATTACATTGATCTTGTTATTGAGATTATGACTATTTTTACAATAAATTTACTTTATTTACAGCAATTAATCTATCTTCCAATTTGAAATTCACGCCCAAATATTTGCAAAGCTTGTTTTGAAAGCAGATACCATCATTTAAGAAAACGTATCCGGGTTTTGTTCTAATTTATACATAGCAACCACGATTAACAAGTTAAACAAGGCATTCGAAAGATTAGTCAGCATTCTATGAAAGCGCTAAACTAATAGTAGATAACTACCGAATGTTGATTGAATTCATTAAGGTTGTATCACGATAAAATCAGGGAAAAATCAACATCCGGTCCGAGGGTCAAAATTGGCTGCTTTTACGCCAAAAGGTACCCGGAAATGATAAATCGCAAGGATACTCCAATAGAAGGTAAAGGAGAGAGCGATTACATTTCAAGGAGATGATGGAAAGGCGACCAAAGAAATCAGAAGAAATCCGTACAGCTGCAAACGGTATACAGAAATAGAAGTTCAAGTGACTAATCAAATCTCCGTGCTTCGTGACCGATTCATTTGCCGAGCGAAACAGCTGCGTCGCCAAAAGAAGAGAGAAAAATGAGCGGTTTACTGGCCCCGACGTCCCAAACAATTTCCCGCACCCTAAAACCCCTTCCAGAAAGGAAAACCCTTTCCTTCGAAAAAGATGGAGCTATTCCCGGACAACGAGAAGCATACTTATATATTCACCCTCAAGGTCCCAAAACTTCCCGCAAAGATGTTTTCTTTTTCGGATGAAGGGAAAGGCAAAAGGGAGCTTTGAACAGAAGCGGATCATAAGGCTATCGGAATAAAAGGTGCATTAAAAGGAGCTCTTCGTGAGACCAAAATGAAAGTCTTCTGGTGTGATAGACGCCCTTGGAGCACCAAAAGGGCATTAGAAGGAAGGGTAAATTTGAAGGACGTGCACTAAAGCCAGTTGGAAAGGTAAAAAAGCTATGATAAACGCGAGAAATCAATAATCCGAAACTGAGGGACAAACATATGATGACTACAACAGGGGTGGGCAACCTTTTTTAATAGGAAGGCTGAATTTAGTATTCGGTCACATAAGAAATACCGTATGAAATATGCCGTATCAGGTAGCTCTTGAACTGTGTGTAGCCTACAATCCTTACTTTAACAATAGTTTAAATGAATGTGAGAAAACAAATTGTGAGTCAACTAATAGTGAATACTTAACTGCCACTTGGCGTCATAAGAAAAGTATTATTTAAATATGGGTATCTGTTTCAAGATGTGACCAAAAGGCCGCTCTGAACACTGAAATGAAAAAGTGATAGGAACCTACTAATTGAATAAAAATCGGCATAAAAATCTTACGCTATTCATTTTTTAAGGTTCATTTGGATGAAATTAGGTCTTATTCTTCTGAGCTATCGAAAGACATTAACTGCTCCATAGATTTGGCTTCAAATACACTTAAGAGCAACTTTCATAATTATGTATAATGCAGTTCTAATTTAGGTGCAATAATAACGGTTAAATTTCATGAATGAGAAATACAAAATAGTTCTCAAAAATTCAACAAGAAGTTTATGATACATCGATCTCAATTATAGATAGAAAATCAGTAACGAAGAAGGGCGAATGGGTAGATATTCCAGGGCTCCCCTTCAATGTCCTTAATAAGGATGCGTCCTAAAAGAAATAAATCAATAACAAAATGTTATATAACGCTAACTGTTCCCACAGCTCCGAAAAACACAAGTGACCAATTCAAGCATCGGTTGTTAGCGTCCTGCTGAGAAGCCCTGTTCTCTTTACTTCCTCTGCTGACGTCTTCTAACACTTCCTTCTCATAATTCAACGTAAGCCTTTCTGCCTCTTATCCATTATCGCTTTCAGTACGCTTCCCTCCAAACTCAGTCTTCTCCATAAACGTTTGCTCTCAGTAAAAAAACGTGTGAAAACTTCAACAGACATTCGTAGCGTATGAAAGAGCTGCATTAATTTCATTTCTACTCTCATTCCATAGACCGTAAAAGAGACAAGTTGGAAGGCTAATA
The DNA here is from genome assembly GCA_036926295.1 of Pachydiplax longipennis. Classification (NCBI taxonomy): domain Eukaryota; kingdom Metazoa; phylum Arthropoda; class Insecta; order Odonata; family Libellulidae; genus Pachydiplax; species Pachydiplax longipennis. The sequence continues at coordinate 68,518,374 of JAVFKF010000004.1, read as the reverse complement.
GCGTCCGAGCTTTTTCATTTTCAAAAGTTCATTTACGGACGAGAAAAATACTCGCAATTATTTCGGTAAGTAACGAAAAGAGAAATAATTCGTAAATAAAGAACATCTTCGAACAGGTAAAGAAAACTTAAATATATTATCAGATAAACAACAAGCGAACAAAGAAGTACGGAAACAAAGCAAAGAACATGAACTATTTCACTATTTGAATATGATTTGTAAGAATTATTATTCACGGAAAATTACGGATGCCAATCAATCATGATTAAATTAAGCGAAATTGATTGATCATAGAATCGTGAAAACTTGTCTTTCAAAGCTTTTCAGATGTCTTATTGTAAGGTATCGCAGATATATTATTAATTTTTAGCGCAGAGCTTTTACATTACGACTGAGACTCTATAATCAGTTCTTCGTATGCAATATCATTAATCGGCAAGAAAACGAATTGGAATTTGTTAAAAGCACTTTCACAGCTCAGGTCATTTCGATTAAATTGAACCCCCAGAGGGAATCGAACCCGAGTCCGCTTTCGCCAGTGACGAACGCACTACCCACTCTGCTATCCGGGAAATACTCAAGAAAACGAATAATCAGCGACATAGTAACATTAACTGCAAGACTACAACTGATACTATTGGCTCAGTAATACGCCAAACGTGGTCTAATCATCAATCTTCGCGAGTAAACGACAAACTGTTACAAAATTATCGCTCCACCCGTTCAGAATCAAGTAGAGCGAAAATGATTCCAGATCACGCGAACACTCGCGCCAACACCGATTATGTCCTCCAATCTCTCTTAAAACAAAAAGAAACGTTATATCAACGAAGGGAAAATAATTTTTAAAACCATTCTTATTCTCACCAATAAAACCCTTTCAATTATCCTTTACAGGCCTAAGCCATTAAAATAATACATGCTTTTAGCTTTTCCTTTCTCAACTTACGCAATGATTAGCTCAAACTTTCCATCGTGTTCTTACATCGGCGTACTTCGGCATGAATTTCCTTACCTCCGAGATCGCCTTCGTGTCACTTCCGGATAGTGGAAATAAATAGTCACTTTTTTCATCGCAATCACCAAGGACCAGAAGACGTAACCGGAAGGTGACGTTGGATCGGCAATCGCACGAATAGGACCACCAACTTCGTGACGACAAAACTTTTTGAAATTTAAATACGGCTTTAGAGCGGAGATCGCGTAGGAACCGCGCTTTGACGCACTTCTTAGATCGATTCTCACCCAAAGCGATGGATCGATCCACACCAACATCCTTCCATTCATTCCTCCCATTGAGCAAAACTCGTGCTAGTAGAGAAGAGATACATGTACGCTCAACGCGTGATTACACGTCCTTCGATGGAGAAACAGAAAGAGAAAAAAGGAATGTATGAAGAGAGTACGGAGACGGTAAAAATAAATCAAAGATTATCTGGTTTTACTGATATACAGTCGTTTCTACTCTCTACTGTGTTCAGATTTTTCTAGTCATTTTGGTAGCCGAAAACAGAAATTGAATATTCTAGCATAAACTACCAAGCGTGATTATAAATGTCAGATCTAGGAAAAGAGCATAGAGACGACCTGAAATGAGGCTGTACTTGTGATACCAAGAAAAATACAGAGAACTTTATTCCTATATAATCTATAATTACCAATTAGAAAACCTGGAATGCACCATAGACGCGCTATTGAACGCCCAATTGTGTCGCAGAAAAAGTCTTTCGAGTGTCACAGATCTAACTTTTTCAGATTGAAGTTCAATATCAAACAGTAAATTATTGAACCCAATAATAAATGAATTGAAAAATCAATAAAAGTGTTTTCTTAATTTAGCACAGCTACCACAGGTTAGGAATATTTTATGTGAATTTCAATAAATTTTAGAAAGTTGTACATTTCCAGGTGCAGTGGATTTGATATATTATTATACAGTTCGAGAAAATCAATTTCTTTCTAACTAACGAACTACAGTTTATTCAGCTCTTAAAAAACCGCAATCATGATCATTATAATGAAGCATGATTAAAAGAAATCAATGCCAGCTTATAGCTAGCAATTTTACGTTCCACCTCAGCAGTGCATTCCATTCCTTTATTGAAACTACAAGCATTCTTGGCTGATGGTAAAATACTCCCACAATCCTATCACAAACTTTCGAATACTAATAATAACCAAGTCTATTCCCTCGTGAATTCAACTTCGATTAAAATTACCGAAATAAAACCGAAAATGTTTTCTATTTATGAGACATTCGCGGAATTTAATAAAGCTCGCGTTTTTAATATTTGTAGCGAGAGAAAAGGTAATCGAGTGATACATGAATATCGCTGATCTCAGAATCCTCAAAAGAGCAATGAAATTCGTTCGATGGCCTCTTTTGCAGAACACAGAATGAAAACAGCAATCCATAATTCATTGGGGATATAAGATGGCGGGAAAATAAAACAAGCGTCCAGAATTTAATCTCGCGCTGTAAATTAGGGCATGCTTCTATTTATTTGGGGAAAATAGAAAGGAATCCGGCATTGCAAAAGGCATCCATAAATGCGAAATGAAATCGGAGGATTGAATGGTGTGGTGTCTGATGGCGTCATAGCTGAGCGCAGGCGCCTACCCAATGTCCCTACCCACATCGATTGAAAGGGAGGAGGAGTGGGGAGGTCAGAGCTGGGGATGACGTTCGAGGAGTGGACGCTAAATGAACTAAATTCCAACGCCTCCTATTTATTAAGGAAAATCGCTTATTACTCACAAAATAACAACTTTTCTATTGAATAAAAATGCGGATTCGAGATCGATAATAGAAAGTATACAATGTTTTATTGTTTAAATATGAATGTAAAGAACGGAAAATCCAAGAGCTTGAACTGCTTTCAATTCAATTTGATTGATTTGGAATAAACAAATTTTATACACATTCTTCCTAAAAATTAACTATTGAGTTATTCATAATCTGGTCTATTGGCTGTGAACACGATCGTTTGATCTTCCAAAGAAAGACGCATTTTACATTATATATTTACTAGAAAGCATTAGAGTTTGAAGCCATAAAACCTGGATTCTAATTTTTAGAGCAATCATTATTCAAATATCGACTGTTAATATGAGCTTTCATTAAGTCTATAGTTGATAAAAATAAAACTATTTTATAGACTACGATTTTATTTCCAAGAGATTACCGGTTTAAATATTTAATCAATTAAACGACATATAGCTGTACTTTTTATAACAGTAACACTTTAGTATAATAATAATAAATTGAATAATAACAATTTGAAGAGCTAAAAAAAATTCTCTGGGAATTCTTGGTAAATAGGCCAGTGCCCCTGAATGACCTCAACACCACTGACAATAGAAGGAAAAATTAATAATTTAAAATGTCTCTATTTGGGCGATATTGAGACTAAACGTCTTTTCTTCCATTTCATTCGTCGTTTTATACAATTTTAAATCAAATAACTACATAAATAAGAGGTAAAATCAAAATAAGACTATATACCCTAAGAGCTGTGGTTACTTAAGAGCAGCTATTTAACAAAGGTAACTTTTTTATAATTCCAAACATAGCAGAATGTCACTTAAGTTACTTAACAGTGCATACGAATGACAAGCGACTTTCGCGGCGAGGAATAGAAGAGGATTTAAAAATCCTTCGTCGTTTCAAGGATAAGTTTTCGCAACTTGTTCACATATGACTTGCACACGAGGGAATAATAATGGAAGGAATGCATAGGAAGTGCGAATGCGCCGCCTTCTGCGTCAATGAAACCGGCGGAAATCCGCGAATTTACGTCGCTTACCGTTACCCTATGAATAGCTGTGCGTCGAAATATATGCTTACGAATGCCCTCGAAAGGGGTTAATATTCAAACGAGCGGACCTTAACAGGAATCCGCTATTGCAATGGGAAAGGAATTTGGAGAAGCGACCATATGGAAGATTTGAAATGTGCGATGCGGACTCCAATACCACGTATCTTACACTTCAATAAATATCCCTCCTTAGCTATCATAAAGCTAAAAAAAGAATTAATCAAGGATATAACAAAGTATTCTACATTGTTATTTTGCATGCACATCTTTGTTTGTCTGATGATCAGTTGAATAACTTGAAACAGGTCGCATTATTCTCCAATATATACATGGGTGGTCTGAAAAGTCTCCGATATTTCGCCATTACTCGACATGTTTTCTGAAAATTTTCCGAAGATTTTTGAAAAATCTGAGGTCGGAAACTTTTCAGACCACCATCGTATTTTGTGGACGCAGTCATATTGTTTTCTTTCCACTGATTAAACAAGGAAATTATTTAAATAAGAGGGCCTTACAATGAATACTGAAAATCTCGATAGGTAACTAGAACGGATATGAAGTGAAAATATACACGAAATAGAATGAAATTGCGATGCTTAGCTACTGTAAGAAAATAACATTAAGAGCTTTGATCGAGATGGACTAGGGATAACAATATTTTGAGGTCAATTCACGCAAAAATATCGGAAAGTAAAATTGATCAAATCAGGGATGCTAATGCGGATTTCCCAAAGAAACGCATTCAGAAATAAATAATTCCGAGAATCCAATTTTAGAAGAGCTTTTACTTGATTCCTGGAATAAAGGTTTCCCTCAATTCTTGGTACAAATTCTTCCGATATTCTACTATTTGGACTTTCGACCTCAATTGTGAATACTTAATGGGGATTTCCAATAAATAATAAACACCTCGCGCAGTTGATAAAGGAGATCATGCGATACTCACACGCTAATCCCACAAAACCTTAGTTTCCCAAAAGAAAACGACACCTACCAACTCTATAACAATTCAATTTAACATTCGCCATCTAAGCATCACCCCCGTGGCATGAAAGTGCTTCCACAGGAGGAGATTAGGACATAGCGTCCGTTGGCCATTTGGAGTCACGTGCGGCAGCGGCTGAGCTTTCCGAAAGGTTAGGAAAGAGGTGGAAAAAAAGACTCTTATCTCTCGCGACAAAAGCTTCGGGGAGAGGACAGAAATAGAAGAGACCCTAATAACATCGACTGCGGCACTAAAAAAGCTCGGAAGCCGAAAATCTACGAGGATTTAAAATTTATGAGCGAAAATAACCTCGGATTGAGGGAGGAAAAAATTCCTAGGAGACGACTGAGGGAGACAGATGAAGCCGGAAATTAGCGGAGTGACGATTCAAAATATTTATAGGCACGACTAGCGTAGGCTCACGAAAGCTATAAACGATATCGCATTAATACCAGAGAAGATAGACAATAAATTAAACATCGTTATAGCACCGGAGTGATGAAATATAATCATGATAAAACAGAAAATATTCGAAACCCAAAATAAACGAACCAAACCCAGAACATTGTCAATCCTACCTACAACTCTGATGAATAATATTGAAGCTGATATTTCATGACCAACTTTAAACAATACTTCATACTTTTTCACAACGTTTCGTTTATATCGTGAGAAAGTTCTGCGGAAAATAATAATAAGTATTGTGTTCAGTATTAGATGACGATCTACAAAGTACGGCCGGAACACCTGCAGTTTATGTGATATTCGACATAAAAACTGAAAAAATGCCAAAAATAGAAACAATCTCAATGGCCTTAAACACACTACGAATATTCTACGAGAAAAAGATTCTCAATTGGTCTTCAGAAACGTTGATTTATGCTAACTCCCGTACGTTATTCACGTGTCATCTTATACACAAAAATACAAACGTTGTACGAGAAGATATCAAGTTTAAACAGACACAGTATTAAGACACAATATATTTCTGCTTTTTTATTTGCAACAAATATCATTAAAATGATCCTTAGAATCTTTTGAAAAACGTCTAAGAGTCGCTTTGAGTGAAGACGGCAGAAAGCAAATTAGTCTCGGTTACGTGACCTTAATTAATGACTCTAATTAGCTTCTTCTGAGACTAATGTTTTTCGAGAATAACGACCTAAGGTTAAAAGTACCTCCTTCAAATTATAAATCTCTCGCAGACTACGATTAAAGCAGCGTTTTTCGCCAATTATCGGTACAACTTCGGCACAAAGATTCCAGGAACCGGAAGGAAGGAATTTTATTAACCCTCAGATTCCAATGAATACTCTCCGTTTCGAAGCAAATCTATTAAAGGAGCGATAACTGACGGAGTAAAAATAAAATAAAAGATTCAAAACTTGACTCTCTTTTATTTTCTTCTGAGGATAGAACTTGTGAGAAAAAGTGAGAGATTCACCAGGCCGTAAAGTCTTGAGTAAGTGAAGTCGGTTTCACTCAACATTACATACTCTTATCCATTTCCTTTCCAATATAGCCACAGAACACTTCGCCGATTTTTCCCTTACGGGTGAACACAGTAATTCCAACTTCGTCACTTTGCATTTGAATGTTCTTCTATGGAAGTTGGCCTATTCTGAAGTCTCAAAATATAAGTGTCCAGAAAATTTGTCCTCACGGCGTCTGTTGACCAGGGAATTGAAACGTATTATTTTCGGTTTTCGATTTGCTTCAAACAGAATTTCGGTTTCGCTCCTTCTGACTAATACAAATCGGTTAGATTCGATTTATTCGCTCCGGCTCTAATATAATATCCTTCTGATAGATTTTTAAAAAATTTCTTCTGTATTTTTCATATACACTACATTTCACGAAAGAATAAAAACGTAGTAATACTATAGTTGTGAGTCGTGGTTACACCTGTTTGGTAAGTCTTCCACCAATTAAACTTAGTAAAATGCGTATTGTTGGGAACTAAAAATTGGAACTGAATAATAGCGATTTTCGGTTTGGATTCAAGGATTTAAATCGCTTCGGTATTCACTTCGATGACAATAATGTTTTTTTCGGTTCTATTTCTTGAAACAGACCGAAGCACCCTTCAAGACGACTCAAAAAGCAGAAGAAAACCAATTACGAGCGCACTTAGTTGTGCGAGAGAAAGTGGTCGTAGCAAAAGACACGGGCTAGGAAGAAGGTAAGGGGAAAGAGGTTTAAGAATAGACCGAAGAAACCGTTCAACTCTTGCGCCGAATACTTGGCTACCAATACATATTCCACCCCTCGGCCAATTTCCTCTGAAGGCCACTCTCACCGCCGCTTCCTCGTTGACCGCGATCACGGCTCCAATATAAATACACTCATCTCCTAAATACATTTGCTGAACGATTATGGGGACATCGGAGAGGGGAAAAAATAGGCAGCAAAATATGGGGCGAGGACGGAATTTGGACGAGGGCTATGAGAAAAGTTGGCTACAAAACGTACCGGAAAAAGTGAAAATACGTGTGGAGTTTAGAGTTACCAACACCGAATTATAAGAAGAAAGGGGAATTTCCGGATAAAAATTCGTGATACTTGTAAAGAATATGACATATCACCAGAGTAAATTAATTTAATGTCGTTTTATCGAAACTACATCGCATGATGAATACATTCAACGCGCAGAACATTTCGAATAGTCTCCTTCGTATATTACAACGGTCAAGCTCATATTAATACCGAGAAATCCTAACGAGTTGACTTGGATTTCTTTGGAAGAACCACTTCCGTGATTATCCGGAACTGTGTTAATCAAACGAACCCAGAAAGCTCTTCTTGATCATAGAATATGTAATCTGAGGTATTGAAGGAAACTTATACGGTCACTTAAATATTAATATAGAAATAATAAATATAACCTTCTGAACTTCGGAACAAGCTACTAGAGCAGAAAGAAGCTAGGTTTGGCTATGCCAAACACCTTGCAACCTTTAATACTCACACACTGACCTATTCTGGAAAGTTATCCATCAATCTTATCTTTGTATTATTATGCTCCAGAAGTAACTAAAGTTACACATAATTTCCTTTCTCTTATATGAAAACTATTAAGACGACTGCAAATTCATCTATTTAATCCACTTCGGATTGAATTCGGAAAATACCATTTACCTTTATGCGTAAATTCATTTTAATACAAATTCTTCGACATGCAAACATTTCGAGAATAGGTTACTTTCAACAATAAAGAAAGTATTTGTGTGTCCAGCAGCGGAAATATTTTAGCCAAGAGATTACTTAGGCTCAAATGGTGCGGCTACTTGAAAAATATTTAAATGCCACTGATAAGGTAATGGGCAACTTCATTATTATCACAAAATCTCAACGCAACGAAAACCTTGGAACCATGCTGCGCTCTAGTTTCTCGAGTTCGTACGATAACTGAAAATCGTAGGTGAAATCTTTTATTTTATGCTATGAATCGTCATTTTGATCGTCAGATCGAGGAAAAACGCACAGAGAATACCTGAGTTGAGGCTATTTTTGCAATACGGAGAAAATAAAAAGGATTTCATTCCCGAATGATCTATCCTTACGACTACGAAAATTGGAGGCATATAAGGGACATATGAAGAAATGAGTCTCGAGGAAGTATATTATGGACTTCTTTTGATTGCCATCTTTACACAAGCACAACTTTTTACAGTAAAAATTACAAATTTTAATCCCTGAAAACATTAAGATATAGTCATTTAGCGCACATTACAAGAACAAGAAAAAGGAAGATAAAAACTCGGGTTCGACAGTTAAATAAAACCAAACTCGTCTCAATTTTATAGGTAATTCTCATGAATCTAAGGACCTCTTACTTCTCATAGAAAATACAGGACCCAGAAGTAGGCCACCGCCAGCTTAATTTACGGTAAGTGGAGAATTCTTAAGCCTAGGCCAATCGGTCTACGATTTAATCACTGCTCACTCCCATTAATTATGAGGCATTAATAATGATCGATTCTTCGAAGGAAGAGCAGCAAAAAGAGTGAGTAAAAGGGGAAGAAAGAGGCTTAAAATGGGGAGAGGATGAACTCAGTCTGTGACACCTTTCAAATGCACCTCTCTCTCTTTGCTCACTTCTTTTTGAAGTCGGGAAAAAAATTTGCTCGAGAGAAAAAGAAAATGCCGCGAAGATTTTCGCTTCCCCGCTAAAAAGAAAAGCGATAGGAGTGTTCGATACTATTAGTCCATTGGGCACACAAAAGCTGCGAAGCGTGACTAAACATCCGAGCTGCACTCGGCAGAGGTAAACGACCCCACACACACATCAAAAAGATGCTCACACTTTGATTTTTCTGCAAAATTCGCGAAATCTTGCGAAACGGAAGGCCCGAGCTTAATTCCATTAACTCTCGGCGCCGCTTGCTTAAAATTTACGCAAAAAAATGTCGTTTAATTATCCCGACGAATGGAGAAAAATTTACAATAGCTTGGCGAATCTGCAACAGCTATGGTACTTACAGAATGCCAAAATCGTATGAATGTGCAATAAAAAGGGCATAAATATCGTACTATTCGCTATTTACCTCAACTAGTTTTGAATGCAATTAACTATAACACTGAGACGGAATACAATAAGAATGACTTTTGGGGTTTCTATTGCGACATATGGGAAGAAATTTAACAACAAAACAACTATCTTAGGAGATAAAAACAATGATCATTGCGTTCAAGATAAAGATGTTTTGGGAAAGACCTAACAAAGTAAAGTTGGATGAGGAAAGCTTTATCAGCGATAATGAGTTGAAATAGAATAATTCCGAAGAGAAAAATGCAAATAATTTGTACAAATAAAAAACGAGAGGCATGGCGAAACGATGACAATATTGGAGGAGAGAGAAACAACAACTGATAAGGTATACGTGATCACTAGACGGCCGTAACGAAGAAAGTAAAAGTGAGAAAGTAATAATGACAGATTGTCTAATATTGGATATAACATACATGTACCAGGAGTCTTCCATAATGCTATTTTCATGATGAATACCTCTCTCCCTTCATTATCATTGGATTAATAATTTCTATCGAAAATTATAAAATGATCCATTGCAATTCTTTAACAAAAATATGGCTGATTTACTGACTGAGATTAATGATTGAAATGAGAGGGGAAAGGAATTTGAACAGGCCTTTACTCTGAAAGACGACCCAAATGCTTACCGAAATGAAGAAAGGAACCATGAATATAATAAAGAAGCAGTCAATTCTAAGAGAGACATTCATAAATACCACATAGTTCAGCAAAGAGATATCGAAATTATATTTACCACTTCGAAAATAATGGACGATGCAATCGATTATACAGTTTATAACTTTTCAATACAGCCCATGTAATAATCGCATTTTACGTCTAAAACATTCTCATTTCAAACGTGTCTCAGGCTTAAATAATTATAATCAGCTTTTATGTGAAGGAACTCATATGAAGAGAAAGATTAAACTTTAAGAATGACGCATAAAATTATGTATTATATATAAAATTATGTAGTAATTCACATAAAGTTGTACTTCACTTTGCTATATGAAAATCGCTCAGAAAATAGATTGACAATGTACCAAGAGTCAACGCATCATATTTTCGGTGGTTAAACTACGGTTTCAACCGTTTCTAAAAGGTAATCATCTAACAAAAGCTTGACTCCATAATAAAGATTAGTTAGGGTCGGTCATTTACATAATTCGCGAATTATTGAGCCAAAAATAAAGCGTTTCTTCAAATCATGAGCGGTTGAAAAACCCAACCGGTGATTTCCAAGCCAGAAATGTATTTTGGACGTTGAGTTTCCATCAAGCACGTCGCCTAAAACATCGCATAAATTTCGAGTCCTAATCGTTGGACGAGAAACCGCGCGTGGAGTTTAAAGAACCACGAGATCCAACCTATACGAGTCGGAACCTAATTAACATCTTAAACGCCAGAATAATTACGGGAGCCTGCTTTTCCCCCATCACCGACCGAATCTTCAACATAATCTCCCTCAAACTAAACGCCAGTTCAAAATAACAGGATATGGCAGAGGAAGAAAAACACGAGCAAAAGAATTAATTATCGACAAACATTCCTCAGCGCGTCTTGTTGAACCACGGAGGACTTGAAGAGGCCCTCCCGGTATCTATGGAAGGCCGAAAGATTAACAACCTCTAACCTCTCCAAACAAATGAGATCTCGCATTCCTAAGCCCAAGTACACACGTATTTCACGCAAGAAGAGGCGCCCCGAAGAACGGGTCACGACTGGGCGGTCATCGGTGGCCAATAAGGCGTCAAGATCGAAGACGAGAAGAAAAAAGTGGTGTGGAGCAGAAGGGGGGGGGGGGGGTGTGGGAACGAGGGGAGGAGGCAGGGGGGCATGGCCATTACCAAGGCCAACTACTCCGAGATGCTTCCGAGGAAAAACGTCTATCACAGGAAGGCGCAAGTGGTTATACGTGGGATTCTTTTTTTATCTCGTGGGCGGGTTAGCAACAATTGCCGTAGAAGCGGCCGAAAAAGAGAAGAAATCTGGCGGTTGGGTGGAGACCAAAAAAGGTGATTCCGACGGAAGTTTCGCGTGCTTCGAGCACTTAACTCGTATTAAACGCTTCGGACAAACCCTCCTTCCATGTAAGGACGTCAATCCTCTAATTGAATTCGTCATCCACAAGTACGCTCTTCAAATTATGTCACAATGGAGATATCGACTGCGGTAGTTAAGATAGTAAACAGCTGATAGAGATAAGTATGTCTAGACAATAGGAATAGTTCACTCGACTGCCAAGATTTCCTTGAGAAATAAGTCGAAGATGTCACAATCGTGAGAAACGTACGTCGACAAAACATTCCGAAGGATTATTTAATTACAAAGCAGAGCACTACATTGAAATATGTATGTTTCTATTGTAAATAAATAAAAACCAACAAATCCGTTGCTAATTTAGGCAGCATTCCCTCAATAAGAAAGATAACATCATTTGACATATGTTTCTATACGTAGGTATACACGCGTGAATTCCGATCACAAACTTTATCGATACTTTACGCCTATACAAGCGGAAAATACGACAAGCGGAAGACGAAAACAACAACAAACTGCAGCATTATGAGAAAACTCAACTACGGCCGAAGTGCAGTGACTTATTATTTTGATGAATATTAAGGTCAGAGAACGCCCTAATTAGGTTCTTGGCTTGAGATAGAATGGAATTACAGCTTTCTATTGATGCAAATGAAATGCCCATTCAATTAAATTGTCGTAGAATTTAGGAAGTCGAAGAAATCATTCTACTGGAAACTAACGCTAAGGCAAAAAGGAACAGGGGTTGGGATCGTCGCACATAAGGGTGCACCCAAGAGAAAATTCCAAGGGAAAACGGACTTGAATTAAAAGTCTGACCAGACCGGGAATCGAACCTTACTCTATCTTGCCCTTGCCTTCTAAGTTTCCAAAACGGTAATTAGAATATTTTCTGGCTGGATGGCTTAGTTGTAAGTTTTGTCACTTTTTTTAAGTTCGTTTTTCCTTGGGATCCACGAAAAGATTAGTACAAAAAGATTAGCTCAATGTATAAGCGGATACTTGGCCGCCGTTTTTATTTTCTCACTAGATTTGTTTACATTTGTCAAGCATTATATCTCACACAATCACAGGAACAATTTACAACCGATACCTAGTGAAGATAATGAATAGAAATCATCGTAGAATAAATTGTACATTTTCAATATCAGAGGCCGTCGAAGGATTTATCACAACACATAGTATAAAGCTAGTTAATGATTCCTGAGACAATCACAACACGAATCCACAAACATTGAGGTCATTTACAGAAACCGTAATTTGACGCAATAAAGACTCACCATACTACTCCGAATGCTCCATATCCGATGGGCCTGTCCGGTTGCGTCACGTCTTGATTCGGCGTTGTACCTGCTCCTCCAGGAGGAACCACTCCTGTCTGCGGCTGATGAGCACCACCACACGGTGCGGCTTGTCCTCCCGATGGATTTGCCCCCGGTTGGTGAGGTGCGGCATGGTAGTAAGGCTGAGCGGCAGCGGCGGCCGCTGCGGCTGCAAGATGGCTCGCCGCCAAGATGGCTTGCTGGTGGTGGTGCGTGGTGGCCGCTCCACCGCCACCCGCACCAGGACCGGCACCTCCGGCGTTGTTGGCTCCGCCTCCGGCCGATGCCCCAACGGCCGCGCCTACTCCAGCGGCTCCACCCCCGCCTGCCGCACCCCCACCCTGCATGAGCGACATGGACATTGACAGCACCCTCGAGTGCCTGCTAGGCCCCACGACCGCCATCGGCTACGCAGGACGAACGCGTTGGAAGTATCCGGCGCCGTCGTCTCCGTGTTCTCGGGTGTCAAAGCGGGGTTTGCGGGCAGCGGCTCACTCACAAGATCGCCGCCTCGTTATGCCGATTGCTCGCTACTCGACCCTCCAGAGAAAAGACGGTTTGGGCTGAGAAAATCATTCACCTTCCCGACTTCCTTTCGGAACGCTTATTGTCCTCATGCAGTTTGCAGTCGCGATTGTTTTCACTCGTTGAAAATGAATGCGGGCAGCATTCGCCTCTTTACGCTAAAGCAGTCTCACGATTGGACGTCACAAGACCGCCAAAAATTAAATGTGAAGAGATTCGACCCTAGGTCACTTCCCTCGGTCGATAACTAAATCAAGCTTGAAAATCCTTGGCGGTAAAGCTTCACGTAAGATTGTTATGTTTTTATTCTCGAAACTAAAATACCGTTGCCACAACAAAAAAGAAATCAAGCATTCACAATATCATACCGTATCCATGTACTCCTCTCCGATAGCTTTGTAAACTCCCTTCGAGAGGAATATAACACAAAATTCTTCAACTCAAAACTGAACACTGTATCACCGGAGAACTTTGTAAGGATAATTGCCGTTAACCTTAAAAACCAGATCTACAGATGATGTAAATAATGTCAGCTATCACAAACGAAAAACACTGGACGATAAACATGTAAGAGGGAGTAGCGGCATATCGTTTGTCACCTTAAAACAGCGATAAAGAAGTTGTTAAAGCAATGAAGTATCCAAAATAATTTGCGAAACAAAACTTCAAAGAAGACACAAGAAATGCACTGCCCAGCCACACAAATTCCCCGCATATAGTGAAATCTTCATGGGCAGCACAATAAATAAAAACATTAGTCCTGACTTTCCGAGAATGTTCCTCGACGAGGGAAAATCAGGAACTGCAGATGCTTAACCGGGGAACAGCTGCACAACTGTAGTCACGTGATATCCCATGATGCCTGAATCAGGGGGGAGGCTTTTACCTCCCCTTCCGTCAACCGTAAAGAAGCCCCGAAGGAGTTTCCCCTCCATACGATAGAGTACTCTGCCTTCGCGCTATATAGTGGCTCTATCTTTAGAATGAAGAGATAACTACTTCGACATAGAGAATCGCTGAATCTTTCAATTTCTATCCCATTAGATTATTAATTAGAATTCATCCAATAGAAAGTACTCTTGTTGCGTACTTTTTTTCTTGATTATGCCAAGCAGTTGTTCTGTTCGTGACTGCACACGGGTGAATAAGTACGCGTTGACCTTTTTTTTCATCAACGAATATTTATTATAATTGAAATGATTGGCGCAGCAAGGGGGGTTAGGGGTTGTACCCTCAAGAGTGTTAAACACTTTAAGGAAGTTATCATTTTATCGTCCTTTCTAACTTCCCCCTAAAGGACAAATCTTGGCTGCGCTCCTGAATGAAATGTTTTACTTTCACTATTCTTAAAGATATTCGAATCGATAAGGAGAAATTTTAATACAATCATCAAGAGAATAGGTTGATGTGAATATCGTAGACAGAATGATTTCCAATATGACCAACAGTTATTTGCTTTAATGCCCCATAATGTGGGTGAATCTGTGATAACTATGTGATGGAATATAATGTGACTTAGGAGGACGAGTTTTAGTCATTAAAGACCTTCTGCCTTTTGATTTTGATATTGTTGCATGAAAAAATAAAGCTTTATCTCTAGAAAAATGTTTTCTGATTCCTACATTAATCAGTTTCGAATATTATGTATTGGATACTTTCCGAAATTGTATGCAAATGTGAAGCTTTCATTGGTGCATTATAACGTTCGATCAGTATTTCTGGTGACTGTTTATTATAAGTGGCTCGAAAACTTCAACCATGGCCGAATTATACACGGCCAACTACCAACAATCGAATAGGAAAAGGAAGCTGTGGATTACCGACCTTGCAAGAATCACCCCATGCGCAAATGGGTGATTTCTCGAAAGTGGGTAATCCGAGGCTGCCTTTCTCCATTCGAGGAAGTAGCCCGGTGTTCGGCGTACTGAGGTATTCGACTATCGGAGAAATTTTCGAACCTCTTATTAATTAACAGCCAAGTTCCAATTTCTTTTCTTTCGACTCTTCATAGACTCAAAAATGTAATGAATGGAGGAAGGGAAAGAGAAGGTAAAACTCCTGACACCCCTCAATAGAAAACGACAAAAAATCGCGCGAGTGGTTGATCTGCGTACGGAGCGTACACATTACCTCCTTCAGCCGCAGTATGGGATTTTAGTGGCGCTGCAGTAGCACTTTGTTGCCGACATAAAGCGTTGAGTCTCTCTCCCATGAACTGAATAACTGAATGGCGTTGTGCGCATGATACGTAGCCGTCTGCTATGCTTCACAGTAGATGTTCTTTCCGAGCTTAATCGTTTAAGGTTATTTTTTAATTTTAACGCATCGATAACATGAGATTATTTACCTGATTCTTCACTCTATTTGTTTCTAGGTTTTCAGGAAAATATTGGACTCTTTAAGGTCAAATGAAAAGAAAAATTTTTTACGAGTTTTTATTTATACAATTTTTATGGCCATACTGATAAAAACTAATATAAACACTATGTAAAGGCCTTAGATATTTAAGTTCATTATGTTCAAACAATTATTTGTACAAATGACTTGATAGTACTCCACGTACATACATTTCAGTTATCACAGATTCATTCACATTATGGGATTCACATTAAAGCACATAACCGTTGGTCATATTGAAAATAGCTTTCAAACACTCTTGTATAGAACGCTTTTGTCTCTTCGTCAACATTAATCAGTAAAGAAATCGGAACCTTCTTTCCAAAAAATCAATATTTCATTAGAGCTGAACTTGACAGTTGCCACAGTTTGATTATGATTTCACAAATATACCCAGTTAGAACACAAGTACAAGTTTACATACAATTCACAACTATATTCATATATATTTACAATAAATGAACTCCAAGAAAGCAAACTTTGGAATTAACATAGACAAAATTTCACATCATGGGTATCACAATAATAATATTAAAATCAACCAAACATAACAAATGAAAATTTCTACAGAAGCTTTCTATCAAATGAATAACTACAAGTTTTCTCCAATATATAATGGCTACTTTACCCTGTTGATTAAAGAATATTAACTTTCTTTACCTTACTATTTTCTTAGGAATGATCCTTACAATTCAAAATGAATAAGTATGGTTCAATCCACAGTTTTTTACTGAATCACTTGAAAGTCAAAATGCTCATTCTTCTTATATCATTCTATTACATTTCAATCATTGATAAAACATTGAATTAAAAAATATATTGAAATATAAAAACAAAGGATAAGGCATCTTAAATATATATAATTAAGTTATACTGAATATGACAATATGCAGAAATCAAAACAAATTAAGGATAGAATAATAGACTATCACTATCTTACATCTCCTTAATACAGAGAAGAAATTGTTCCAATCATTTTTTTCAAAATGAACTGTAAACAGGAATATAAAATCAACTTTCAGTTTTATACCATTTTTACATTTCAGTCATATTGAACATTTCCAATTCATGAAGACGCATCACCTTGATATTTACATAAAATGAGAAATGTGTTCAATGATTTTAAATTTTGAAGCCTAAAATATTGCCAGAGCCTTCCTTTTCATTGCAGCTTTTGTATTTTTTTGTATAAAATATAAAGGGTTTCAAATAAATAGATACTTCATCATTGATGGGTAAACATTTCTTTCGGATAACTTAGAAGATCATTTTTTGGCAGATAAAGATTTTGAGATCAAGGATAAAAAAATTTAAGATAGCTCAAAGCCTGTATGGCTGGATACGGCATACCGTAACTTTTCTCGCAGTGTGCTCTTCCTCTGATAATTGGGCAACTTAAGAAGATTAAAACATGTTGATGAGGTGGGCAGTCGATGCTGTGGATCTTTCTTTCGGATTGTGAAAAATCCTCGAATTACACTTCCTACAAGAAAAAATGGATGTATTATATACAATCTCTTAGCCAAATCAACACGTGTCATATATTATGTAAAAAAATGTCAATCTATAAATTCACAATATTAATATGCTGAGGTCAACGCTGAAAGCAGACCATTCCCTATCAGAAACCTAGCAACTTACTGCGAGTTTGATAGATACTGAAAGTGTATGGATTTAGTATCAGATAAGCAAAGTAGAAACAGCCATGATGAACTCTAAATACAGAAACATCAACTAAAATAAACTTAAACGTTAGAAGTTAAGTTTGTTAGTTAGATATTAAAAGGTTCAAAAATTGCTTACCAATTGTATCTCCAGTATCTTCATCATCCCCAACTTCAACACATCTTATAGAGAAAGGAGGTTCCAAATGTGCAAATCCCAAAAGTGGGGGCTTAGAGCAACTAGTCACAAACTAGAACATATTTTAAGAAAAGGAATCCATATAATAAGGCTACTCAGATTGATCATAAAACATGAAATGTACTGAATCATTATTCAAGTATTTTAAAATTATCACACTTATGCTAAATTTAAGTTCCAAAATTTAGAAAGAAAAAGGAATACACAATAACTTCACATTGCATTACATTCTGTTTAGGAGTATCAGGGTAATCTTGAATACTACTTTTTACCTTATTTTAATTTAAATATTTGTTGATATAACTTAGGATTAAATGAGAATAAGGTAACTCATAGTCCAAAATTGAAATTATTTTCTCTCTGTAATGAATGGACTGTAGTACCTGTAGGTACATATATTGTTCGTATACTATCTACTATCAAATTAAGTAGATTTAGGAACTGAATGCAGGAAATTCTAAGAGTCATTTTGTGTGAATCAGTGCAAACCTATAAATAATAAAGATTTGTCCATATACAATAACTTTTCTTCACCAATTATTATTATGACTTTTCAGTTATCTTTAATGAAAATTATAGTTAACAATATATTAAAACAAGAATCATTAATCGTATCATCTGATAACGTTTTTTGTCAATTCAATTTAACAAAACATTTAAAATGTTTTATTAATGACATCAATTTTTACTCCAATATCAGATCAGGGATAACAACTGAAAGATAGGAATAATATACAATTATGGAACCTTAGGTAATAACAGAAATACTTCATAAAATGAATGAAAGGTAGAATTGGAAAAAAGTAAACACTGAACTTGAGAGAGGGATGAACATAGTATTGATCAATAAGCTAAGAAAGGAAATAACAAGAGAAAAAAACATTGGATGAAATAGTAAGATAACAAAGAAGTTAAATATGGGAGGATCAATGTAATGCTTAAAAATGTGATGGAATAAAATTATCAGTTCAATTGTTGTTTATAAAAAAGTAATAGGAAATAGTCTAAATGACTCCCAATGGGAAAAGAGGAATGCAGAAAGTAGTAAGTTAAAAGTGCTTCACAACTGAGGCAATTTCACGAGTCACAAATCAAATATAGGACCAGTTATCTCACCACAGTAAAACACGCTGCTCACTTAGCTAAGGATCCAAAGCAGAAGTTTAGAGAAAAAACAAAAGGGAATGTGAGAATAGATAAGTTCATTTCTCAAAGACGACAGAAAATGAGGTATGAAATAGAACTTATGGTGGTACTAATTGAAAGAAACATTAAATTTTAAAAGGATATGTATATAAGTATGCCTGCGTCCTTGATTTTGAAAGTGCTCTTGATAGAGCATCATGTCCAAAGGCAATGTGACTATTAAACATATAACATCATAGAAGAAATGTTGGTCATTGGTATAAGAATTTTACTCTAATTTGTAGTATACAAATTGTATGGTAGCGTGAGTTTCATGGTCAATTACTATAGAATAGGCACAATTCAGAACAAGATAAAGAAATCACTGCGCTTTATTTATTACACTTTCCAAAACACAGACAGATAGAATAATGAGAAATATTTTGAAAGAAATAAATTTAGGGGTAAAAGGGGATGTTAAATTAGTAAATTTGAAATGAAAAACATACAATTGTTACAATAAAAATTCTTAAAGTAAGCTTAAATGAAAGAGAGGTATAAATTGTGAGTTAAAAATGACTATATGTCTTGAAATATGTCATCTTGACTGAGGAGCATGAGTGAGAAAAAAGTTTTTTAGGTCTTGGGGGGGAAAACTGATCAGAGATGAGTAGATTTAAGCGTCTCATTTGTAAACTTGAGATGCTCATTATCAATCATTAGAGAGTTTCAGTGGGGAGTACATCGTAGATTAATCAGTAGACAGTTTTTTATCAGCAACTTGAAAACACCAAAAGTACATGCACAAGCAAGTCAAGTCAGGGTACAGTTAACTTATACGCATGCAAATTGAGTTTTTGGAATGTAATGGCTAATCAATAAGCACCTATATACATATATGAATACCAATAGCACCACTCTCTCCCTAATGTTCTAACAGTCCCTCCCAATTCTGTGTTGCTAGATATAAATACCTACTGTTTTTCTTACAACAATGAATTGACCATCAGGCATCTAAATGTTATCACTAGAGGTTTTTTTGAGATCAGGAGTTAATTAAACCCTGAGAGTAAAATGTAAATTAAAATTTACTAAAACATATAAAGAAATAAAAAGTAATATGCTACATGTGGCGACACAGAGTTAAAAGGGAAAGTGATTTCTCATTGAACCTAAAGGAGATAATGAGGGTCTCCAAGTTTATAGATAAGTTGCTTTAATCTATTCATCTTTGATTGGTCTCCCACCCCGTTCCCTAAAATATGTCATTATTTTTAGTCCTTTTCCTCTAAGATAAATTTAAAGATTAAGACAAATTTAAAGAATAACAAGCATTCTAAAAAATTCACCCAAGATATTTTGATAGTTAAGTTGATATATTGACATAAAAATAGGCATCCGTTACATCTCCCAGATAGCCAAGTTGGTAGTTCATGTATGTATGGTTAGGTTAGGTATGTTCACTTTAGTAAAAGCGGTTTTGGGTATGATTTCTTGTGGGAGCCCATATGTGTGAAATGAACTCAGCTAATGAAGAACTTTTAACAATACTACTACGCATTACATAAAATTTGATAAATGTCATGATTAGAGAAAAGAACTTGAAATTCTTGAGTAGGTAATGGAACTTAAATAATTATTATGAAGACTAGTATATTATCCTACATAGATTATTTCATCTTACCTTCAAAAATAAACTTCTCTCTTCTTCATTGAAATCTTTTTCAAGAATGTCCCATAACCAACCTATCACACGATGAGAGTCATGGAATCCTCCATAATATTGGGTGTGTCTGCGAAGGTCTCGCAGGTCAAGAGGAGCATTATCTCCAGATATCAGCCTCTGAAGCTGTGTAAAGAGAAACAGATCATTGCAATTGGAGGTGTACCAAACACATAATTCATCATGTTCACATTTTAAGTGATAACAGTAAGGAATTTTGATCATGAAATATGAAAAAAAATATTCCTGTAAAGTACATTCCATTACTTCTGACAACACATCCCATGGATACTACTTATTTCGTTAAAATATTCAGTCTCAGACATTTTAAAATCATAAGGAAAAATAATAAGGAAATTTTACTCATTTTCATTTCAGGGATTCATTTAACTCTGTCTCATTCTGAATATTATGCTTATATCTGTTTTTTTCAGTGAATTCAAGTCTTATGAAAACTACTTCTGGATACATAATTCACTGAAGATAATGTACAGAAAATTGAATTTGAAATTTCCCACCAGAATAAATATGAAATTAAACAATGAATTCCTTCTAAAGAGCTTTTATGAAAATCCAAATTACCTCAGGAGTGGAGAACAGGGACAACCAATCTGGATTGATAATAGAACGGAATCCACGAATAAATGCTGCTGTTTGATCCTTGATTTGAGTATGCATCCGGAAGTGAGCCATTAGATGTATATAATTGATTCTACGATAAAAAAATAACAGAGCATCCACAGAAGATTAGCAATAAAAATCATTTAAGATTGATAAAATAATCATCATTAGCAGTAATTTTGCCTTAATAATCTCAGATGAATTTTGTACAGTATGCCTAAGGCCAGAGTGTATAAAATCTATTATTTAATTTTAATTTTATAAAATCTATTATAATCTATATACTTTGTATTATTTACAGATATTTGTAAAATTTGCAGACATATTGTTAATTGAATATGACACTTACAGTTAATTGAATACAACACTTAAACATACTAGTTCTGAGATTATAATACATATTTTAACTGATCAATAAATATAAGAACTGTCAAAAATTTACTTGTTTTCATTTGTGACAGGAACAGCCTTTCCCCCAGGTATCAGCTCATGAGTAATAAGCCGGCCCATGCAATCTTCATCTACAGAAAATGTAAGATCAAGTTCAGAAACATCACCATCATGATGTTTCACAAAAGTCAATGATTTGTAAAGCTCCTTGTCAAGGGATGGTAATTCATCAATAGATGAATAATACAGTGCTTGATGTTGAGCTCCCAGAAGTTGACTCAAGAAGAATGATGCAAAGGGAACATCAACAACGATACCCTGAAAGAGTATGATAATTTAATCAGGGTCAAAACTTTACAATAAAAAACCATACATTTATTTAACAGCTTGATTAAATTGATACCTCACAATGCATCATAGCATTGAAATTTAAATAAATAATTAGACATGGCCTGCAATGTAAGATCAATTATAAAGCTTTCAAAATATAAAAGGAGAATGACCATTCCAAAAATGCAACTTTTTCACATACTGAAATAATATTGAAAAATGAAACAACTACACAAATATATCAACTAAAAGTGATCATGTATACAAAGAGACATATTTTAATTAACTGATATGGTAGTTAAAGATTTTTTGTTCTATTAAATACCAAAATAAAACATTAATTTAACAAATTTGTTAACAGATGTTATGAAGTTACCTCATACACAGCCTTCCCTAGCATTCGCCCAACAAACTCAAAGAGTTGAAGATGATTATCCTGTAGATAAGATGTGGGTGATGGATAGAGCCTTTCCTCACTTGTGACACGAAAGAGGTTTAAGGATGGATTGAAGATACGTTTGATTGTCTCCTCAAGGAATTCTATAGATTGAGAAACATAAAATAAGACAGCCTTCTAGAAAATCTCAGTGAAGCACGAATATAAAAATACAGAGATAATGAACAAAACTGTGCCATTTCAATAAACATGATCATGATAGAGATGTTACATGATAATTATATTCATGCATAATAAGTTGTCAAGTAGATCAATGATTTCCATTTAGTAATCCATCTCTGATAGTCCATGTACTAGTTAGTTTGGACTAATTAGCAAGATTTTAATTTGAAATAATCTCTGGAAGATTTTCAAGGGAGAAATCAATGTTTATACCCATTTGAAAGCAATGGTTAATAAAAATTTTAATTTGAATCCCAAAATTGAGGTATCAGAGCTCTTAGCAAAATAATTAAAAAAGAGGGCATAAATAAAGATACAGTAAGATTCTCATAAAATTTAAAAACTAGGTTCCATACTAAATGATCTTTCCACTGCTTTCACGAAATCCCTATCTTTAAATTACAGATTTCCTTTAAAAATTATGTTTCATCAATCAATCTATCATACCTCATGACTACAGAGGTAGTGACTTAGCTAGGTAGTGCCAAATGACACAGACATCATGATGAAGCTTAGTAAACCCAACAGACTTAAAACATTTGATATTGCTAAGATTCAAATGCTTAGGTAACATGACTTTTTAGATGGTGACCAAATGTAAACGGAGTATATGATAACAAGCAGTGAGCTAATATTAAAATTAGATGTCATAATGAAAAGGAAGCATACTACACTTCAAAAATTAAAATAACTTCTACAAAATAAAATAGAAACGTTTACTTAATGAATTTATGATCATAGTGATTAAAAATATCACTAGATATAAGATGTAAAACAAAAAAGACAAAATAAGACATACTTATTGACTGCCATATATTTTAACACAATTCTTCAAAATTTAATCGAAATATCTAAAAAAAACTAGAGAAAAACAAAACAACTCCTAGAGCATTAATAATTGAATATCAAATAGGTCATTACTAAAATGGTACTAAGTTTTAGCATTATTTTGAAGGATGCAACATAAAATAACAATAAATAATATAGTGTATATTAAAACACTTTCATTTTAACTGCTTAACTATAATTAGATCAAATAGAGAAATATATCTCCAAGACGATAAAAATTTATTTAAAAGACATTGTACCTTTGAATACACCATCTTGATCGATTCCAGCTTCATCTAAGCCTTGCTCATTGATAAACTTCACTCTGACTACTCCCTTTAGAGCCTGTGGTGGGAGCATTGCAAGCTGCCTGTATCCATCTTCAACAATTCGGTTTCTGCAACAAATAAACATATTTCAAACATCAAGTAATTTATTTGAACATGAATTATCCATTCAAACATTCTTCAAAAGATGAAAATATCATTTTCAAAAAATATAGAAAGTTATTTTAAACTTGACATACAAAAGATACACATGTTACTGATAGTATTTCTGAATTAATTAAAAGCATTAATTTAATATGGAATTCCTATAATGATACCGATAAAATTACTATGGGATAGGAAATAATTTGTATGACATTATTACAGCAACATTTTACAAAGATCGATTCATGAAACTTTTGATTTTTATTTAAATTGAAGAAATTATTAATTAACTCTCCATGAAAAATGACAAAATCAGTATAAAAGGGCTAAAAAATATGGTGTTTAGTGATTTATAATTTAGTAATAGAGTTCACATATTGTACTTTTGATCCCAATAAAATTTGCAAAATAAAATATTTTGATCTTAATCATGGTCAGATTTTATGAATATGCAATAAATATTCTATTGATAGTCTCTATTTACTTGACTGTCCATTCATATGAAAAAATACAATAGTAAATGTGTTTCTATAATAACCATACTCACTGCTACCTAATTTTCAAGCCCTTGAGATATTTTAATCTATTTTCATAAAAAGAAAAAGCCATCATATGGCAATAGCTATTCAGTAGAACTAAATATGACAATTTCTTAAAATTACTATACGAATTAAAGTGTCAAATATCTTAACAAATAACAGAAAGTATAATGAAGGCAAAATTATTTCAAAGCTCTCAAAAATAGTTTCAACACAAAATTTATTGCGCCTCAAAAGTTAATCTGAATATATGTCTTACTGAAATACAGGAAACCTGATAATTAGTTTCATTTAATGTAAAATACAAGAGTAATACATAGAACTATGATGAATTTTTCACTTTTTGCAAGTGATATGTATTTTGATACTATAGAATTACACTTTGAAGCACAAACAATTATATCCAATAAGCAACAAAATGTAATAGCTGATGTAAATTGGGAAGTAAACAAAGGACATATGATCAAAATATTAGCAAAAGCCAACCTATGCACTGTGATGAGAGTGGAGTGCGGTGATGCACAAGCTGACTCAGTGAGACCAAATACCATCTTCTCGTTGTTCACATACTTTCGAAACAGCTGAACTCGTTCAACATGGGGAATTATATGTGGCATCTTTTGTAAGAGAATCTGAGGACAAGATGAAAAATAATCAAATAGGATTGCTAAGAATGAGTCTAATCTAAAACTCAAAATATTGATTACATTTGATCAAGGTCACTAATTAGCAGAATTAAAGAAAGAATTACTAGAAGCAAGGAATGCAAAATGCTAATTTGAATACTGTATTGGAATATATAAAAGGAACAGTTTCCAATTAATATAGAGTTCATAAATGTAGAGTTATCATAAATATCAATATTAATATTAACATTTGTAAACATAATAAAAACAAAATGACCTCTCAAATGTAAGCATGCATCACTACAAGTTTATGAAAAAATGAAAATGCTTGAAATATTAACAAATAAAGACAAAATATCAGCCATAATCATAAAAGATGGGATGCTAAAGTATTATGATTTTGATAACAAATGAGTAGGCAATAATATATTTACAGCTGCACAATCCTGACTAAGGTATTGGGGAATCCAAATGAAAGCAGAGAATACATTTTTTAATGTATATCTTCATTTGTACGTGCTCCTTAGATTTCCAATGGATTTATTTATATAAATTTAACATAAAATGGACAAAAATTACCTAGGGTATCATTTAAATGATCATAATTAATAAAAGGATTCTAAGAACATCATATTCATACTTAAGACACACTTTTAATATTAAAAATGTGATTGGAAGTGAAATTAAACCTTTTGATTTTTTGAGTGAAAGATAATTTTTACTATCAAATTTCCAACTCCAAGCAGAATTTCAAAGAACATATATGAGCTACAATCAATATATCATCCCTCATTAACATGCTCAGCATGTAATTAATCATTTCAAAGATTTTAAAGACAAAAAATGCACAAAATATATGAGATGACTTTGAAATTAGGCATTTCGCTTAAACTGAGCCTCAAAACTCATTTGAATTGCATCAAAATAGTATACTAGAACATAACACACCCAACAAGATCACCATCACTATTTTTCTTGAAACAGGATTTCAAAGAAAGCAATGCTAAATGATAGTAATAAAGAATCATTGAGTGAAGCTGAGCAGAAAGAAAAGGTGACATAATAATTAAAGAGATCAATAATAGATAATGTGACAATCTAATTAAATTAAAAATACAATGTTCGAAGGTAAATCAAAAATATAAATAATGAATGATTGCAAGTAACTTACAAGAGGTGAGATAACTTGACTAAGACATATAATTAAGGAATCCAAGTTCAAGTATCATATACTTGGGTACTAGACATCAAGCAGCATTTTCTATTAATCAAGAGTATTTGAGAAAGTATCAAATACCAAAAATCAAGCTGAAAATTCTCAAGTGAAAATAACTTCCAATCAAAGATGATCTCAAGCGGTGGTATGTATGTGTCACAATAGATTTTTCTTACCTTCTCACTTTCATTCTAATTTCTTCATGTGACTTATTTTTAATGTATTTCTACTATTCAATGGTTGACTGAAATTGTTTTTTTAATGGGGCTGCATGTTATTTTTTCTTAGAATTTGGATGAAACCATTTTTGTGCAATATCAATAAGAATCAAAAATTATTACCATTTATTTGCAAGTTACGTGGGGTAAAAATTTACCATCAATACCAAGATGTAACTAACTATATTACAGTGATAATTTCATAAATGATGCATCAATAAATATAATGTTACATTACCAATATAATCATATTATTTTCATTGATCAAAACAGTATTCTATCCTTAAAAACAATTTGTTTAAATTATAGAGATTATAAAATATCTTTTAAAATATACGTAATTTTGAAAATTTTAAAATAAAGTTTGAATTTTTACGAGCCTTCCCTTGGAGAACCTGAGCACCCAGAAACCCAGAATTTCATATGGAAATACCTGATTACCCATGTAGTTACGTACCCAAATATTTTGGATTTTCTACGGATAAAAATGTTTCTGAACAGTGATTTCAACAACCGAGTTACCTGGGTGGCTTTCTTCCCTCTCTCAAGGTCATTCATGAAACTTGATATGCGCATATCTTTCAAAATCCAAATGGATGGATCAGTGACGTAAGTTCTCCTACAGTCTCTTCTATATAAAACCATCAGAAGTGTATGTGCAGATTGAAACAGCGAGTTATTATTCAATGTCTTCAGATCTAGAAAGAAAGATGTTATAAGTTTCATAGATATCTTCATCAATCAATAATTTCTTTAAAAAAAGTAATGAACTCTAAAGATGTCTCATATTTCCATAAATATTAAAACAACCTTCAATTACAACCAACCCTCGATTTGTCCAATGGATAGACAAAATGCTGCCTAATTTGAGACTAACATTTTTTTAGGGACAATAGTTCATAAGATTGTAAATTTATCCTCATTCATATTTAATAAAAAAACTTAATGGAAAAGTAAAGCAATTAAAACAAACAATAACATGAACAAATGTGATGGTAACAGTTTACTCTGGACCCTTATCATCTGCTATTAG
This sequence comes from Pachydiplax longipennis, assembly GCA_036926295.1. Lineage (NCBI taxonomy): Eukaryota > Metazoa > Arthropoda > Insecta > Odonata > Libellulidae > Pachydiplax > Pachydiplax longipennis. The sequence continues at coordinate 68,491,191 of JAVFKF010000004.1, read as the reverse complement.
AGGCTAAGTTTTTTATGTGAATATTAATATTGTAACTGCTATTCACTTTTACAAGATAAATTTTTTGAAGATCGTTTCCAACTGGTGTTAGATATATTTTTAAAAAATGCTTCACCAGATAAAAAGAGCCAACAAAAACTCATGTATTTTTATTATTTCATATGTATGTATTAAATTGAATTATCGTTCAAAACAAAACATTGCCACAATTTGTTGACTATGCTAAACTGAAATCATAATTAATGAATACCATCGAGGGTTAGTTGTAGTTATATTTACAATATTATAAGAACACAAGTACACATAAAAGAACATATATCTATATCCTATCCGGGATTCAAATTCATAACCTCATATTACCTAATCAGCACACTCAGATGTTACCATGTTCAGCAAAAATTTTAAAGTGAATATGGCATATGAATGAATCTTACATTTTAATAAAACAATAAAAGCTGATTAAGATGCTTTTCTGGGAACTGAGTGAAAACCATGGTGTAAGCAGAATAGCATTGTAATTGAGATATTATAAATTTTGACATCTTTTACATTAATAAGCAAAAGAGACGGGTTTCTGGCTCCGTAATTTGAAATTAACATTTTATACCTTAAAAACAAAAAGGAATCTTCTTTAATTTAGTTTACTTGCTTAGCTAGAGATACCTAGAGAATCCATGAACAATTGCTATACAATATTAGTTGCCTACACCTTATACTTAGTGAGGATGGTCTATTTTTCATACAAAGAGAAGAATTTCCTTTATCAAATATGAAAATTTCACACGGATTTCCTTTTATAATTCATTTTGGTAATTAATAATTTACTCTAAAATGAAGCAATTTTTGACGGAAAGACAATTAGAGAAGAATAATGTACACAAATTTTGGTCCATTGATTGAGGCAAAGGATTGGCTATAGCTGGTTGTGGTGCATCTATGGATGGGATTTCAGCCTTATAATCAGGTAGCAAAGCATCTTTTTAACAGTTTTATACTATGTGATTAATGTAAAAAGGATTGAACCTGAGAAAAACAACGTAATAAGCACGATAGCATCTTAAGCAGGAGCATTTTGAACAGGTTTTATTGTAATTAAAAAAAAATGAATTCAGGATAGATATGAAAATCAAAAATAAAAATTGGTTGCCATAATGGTGTGATTATTTGAGAATGAAATTAGGTCTATAGATGGATGGAAAAGCACATCTTATGTTATTTGGATCTGAGTATTAACATAGCAAGAGGTTTTTAACATTGGGTGAAAATTGAAAATAAATATACAATAAATGGAACTTCAAATCTAGTAATAATAAGCTAATTAATAATTAATGGAAATCCAAAAAAATATGATGGCGAAAGAAATAGGTGAGATAGGACAAAGTGAAGAAAAATATAAAATAAAGGCCAAAGAATGAAAAACTTGAGGTGATTAAAACTACAGCTATTAAGTAAATTCAGCTAAGATTCTATGTTGATGGTTATCAACAATACAAATAAATCAAACATGAAGAACTCACCAAAGAGGTTCATCAGAACTCCTTTATAAAGGAACTGGTTGAAAAAATTGCACATGTTGGCAAAATCTTCTAATCTAAAAGGTTTCTGCTGCTCATACATTTCTAGGTCATCCAAAATTCTACAGAAAAAGCAGAACAACTTGTGACAGCTTCATCAAACAAATAATAAATAAACTTACATTTTAATTTATGTAAAATTGGTGCAGATATCTACTTTCTTAATTCTTCTATTCTCATCTTATGCTTGTAAACACTATAAATGGTAAAACATAATAATTATTTGGATGAATACATATATAGGTCTGGTTATTGTTAAAGGATCTCATATATTTCCCAGAAAGTACAGTCTTATAAATATACATTATTAAATAAAATCATATGATGATTGCTGCCAAAATTTACAGAGGAAAATAGTTGATATAATTTTAAATGTGAATTCTTAAACAAAAATTCTTGGGTTTCCAGGTAAAACTTACATGGATGGAATACTATGAAGAATTTTATCATTAATTTCAACATCAAAACACTATATTTTACATTTCACTTGGCTATTGTTTATACTTAAGAACAGAAATATGAAATATTTTAACTCTCACCATTGTATTTTACTCATTAAACCAAAAAATTCTTGCAAGGTGTACAGTAATATCTCACAAACCTCTAATAAGTGTGTTTGTCAAAAAGTAAAAATCTAAACCATAAAGTATAACATTATGAGTATTCTCATAAATATCAACATAACAATCAATGTCTTGTAAAATAATATTTAATAATCTAACTTTTAATAAAAAGCTTTAAGTATAGAAAGAAATCTATTAGAACAGAGGTATAGTTAGGCAGTCCATGGCCTGAGGATAAAAAACTGTTTGGGCATCGGCCTAAGAATTATTCAACAAAAAAGGGAAAATGTATCATAGGTACACCTGAGAATCCTCCTTGTATTCAAAACAACTTCAATTCATATACTAAATTATTCATTTTGCTGATAACCTATGTTAAGCAACCGTGATTTGAATGCCATGATCCATGCAACGCACCCATGGGTGGCAAGATATAATCAAACAAAAGTAGGAAGGAAATATTTTTCAGTTTCAATATTTTAGTGGCCATTTTCATCTTTACCATGAAATTTTGAAAAATGCATGAGTAATTCCATTTAACACTAGGATAACAGATATATAATATATAAGTCCCAAGAACAGTGATCCCACTGAATTGTTTCCTTAGGTTTCAAGGAAAATAGCTGTTAATAGCACTTAGCAAATGATTATAAAGCTAAGTGTTAATACTCACGTCACATAATGAGTCATGCAGTCACAGAAAAGGATGAGCATTTGAAATTCTGGAGCTGTGCCTTTTGTATTGACAGCAAGATGATCAAGAAAAGCTTTCAGTCCACAGCCTTGACCCAATGAACACAAGAAGAGCCAAAGATGATGCAGGACACGCTCTTGGTAACAAAGCCCTGTAATGAAAAATATATTTATTATATTTATGACATCAGTAACAAGCAATGCTTGGTTGTAATTTTAAACTAAATAAAGCAAGTAAATAAACTGCAATGAATTTTTAAATTTTATGTTTGGTAAATAGCAAAGTTCTTCCCTAAAACAGAATAATGGCACACAGGTATACAGCATGTCTACTTACCTTACTGATAACGAGGTAACTAAATAATTCTAGTTTTCTAGACTATAGTAAATTATTTATTTATCCTTTCATATCTTAGTAAATTTCAAATTCATTTGCTAAACTTTGATCTCAAGTTATACTTTTTGATTGGGAAGACAAAAAATGCATTTAAGGGAAGAAATAAGGGGAAAAAAAGAAAAAAGACAGAAAACTTTAAAAGTGAGAAAAGGTATGCAAATCAAGCTTGGACCTAAGATTTTTACTGAAATGCACAAAAATATTGATGATCAAGCTTTGTTCATAATGTGAAGAAGAAAGTTCAGATGTACATAATGTTGAAAAGATATTTCTATTTTATAGAAATGGATATATCTCAATAAATTAACCAAAATATAACTAACTGTCACAAAGGAATGAACAAATTAACACATCAACAAGCAGCTTTTGTTAGCATCTTCTGAATCCATTCCAAGAAATTTTTAACAAAAACAAAATCTTGCGAATGTTACCAACCAGTAAGGATGTCCAGGCGTAACTGTGTGAGAGTGTTTAAAGCTGTATGATAAAGACTACAGAGAAATGCGACTTTGGTAACTTCTGGACCTCCCAATTTCCTTTGTGGAGTTTTTGCAACTATTCCTTTCCCTTGCCCAGTTGTCCTTTCCAATGCTCTTCTAAAAAAATTCCCAGCACTAGATGATGATATTTGACTTGAGTGTTCACTATGTGACTGACGATCTGATGATATGGATTCTTCCTCCAGAGATAATGCTGCCAAGTCCCGAAACATAACAGCAACCATTTGACCACTCCATAAAAGATAAAGCTGAGTCTTAATGTGAATCATAGCTTCATGTAGCCCACCATCCATGCTCTGAGCAAACCATCCAAGAACTGGATGCCAGTGGGTAAGGTTTGATTGCTTTCCCACTACATAGTGCTGACAGCTTTCCATTAGGCTTGTAATTACAAACTGTAATGACATAAAATTGATTTAATAAAAAACAAACTAATATTAAGTAACTGCAATGAAAAATAGTGCATGATTTGGAAGTTACTGGAATATAATCTTTGGGTTCCTTCCTCAATCTCTCAGGTAATTATAATAATACAGAGAAGGAATGTTTAATTCAAATGCTATGACACTAACACAAGAGACACTTTCAATCTTTCAAGCCTGAAGAGAAAATTATTTAAAGTTCATGCTTGAAATCATGAATCATTTACTGACAAATAAAAAAATTCAAAACTTTAAAATCCAAATAATTATATTTAAACTGCATTTGATGAATAAAATTTCCAGTATATTTCAATATTTAACATAGTATTGTTCAACACTACACAGGATATCTGAATAATATACAGAAAATACTCTGTTCACTATATTACAGGGATGGGAGGTTAATAAATAGAACTTTACATAGGTGAGTCTGTAAGCCCAAAGATTCAGTTTTTCAGATGCATGCCTTGGTCTAAGACCCGTTTTCTCTTCAATTTCATTCTTTAGTATTATTTGATGATTAAAATTCACCCATATTTAAATACTTTGATTAGAAAAACATATAGCTTTCAAAGAAATAAGAACTCATCATAGGCTGATTAATGTTTGAAAAGGTTATTAATTTTCTAAATAGTATTCCAGTATTCTGGAAAATTTTCAAAAATCACAGCTTTTTTTATGAGTCATTTAAACCTAAAATGAAATACATCCTTAGATGTGAAATGAAAATTTGACACATGCAAATGCAAAAATTTCAAGAAACTTTCAATGTACTTAGACTCCATGTTTCACACCACTTCATTGATGAAGATAATAGTTGTGATAGGGTTTCAAAACTTCACAAAATTCAATACATTTTATATATATATATATATATATATATATATATATATATATATATATATATATATATATATATATATATATATATATATATATATATATATATATATACATTTTATCAAAAACAAAATATACTCACAGTGAATGTGGGGAAGTAAATTGTCTGAAGAGTAGTATCCCTCTCTATGTATGCCATCTGAATGAGGTTGGCAAGAAGGCAAAGGGCATAATTTCCTTCCAAGGCATTAAAAACTATTCTCATATTTTGTTCCACACTTAAAAGGGTTAAACTCTTGACTAGAAGACTGTGACTGGCCATTGTTGTGACACACTGTTGACAAAAATTATGAAAATGATATTAATATAAGGATAAATTTACAGGTAATCCTGGACACTAAATAATAGATGAACAAGGATACCCCAGCAGAAAATCAGCAATTCATGACTTCTTCTTAGACCTGTACATTTTCATGACTTGTATCAAATGCCATTCAAAGGAAATCATTCATTTAAAAATAACCCATCTGTTGCAATGTAATTTGCAATTACTAGGCATTTCACTGTTTATTCATTAATGGCAAGTATGAAGATGAATTATATTTACCATTATTTTTAAAGGTGATTCTATATGAACAAGATTTTATATAGGATTGTTTTGTAGGCTATACTTTATGTGTTCCAGGAGGAACATATCCGTCTGCTAATAAAAGATATGAATGGGACAATACTGTGAACAAAATCACTGAAACTCAAGGTGTCAACTAACCTATATAATTCAATAACCTGATAGCTATGTAGAGTATGTATAAAATGAAGAATAAATATATGATAATAGTTGCAAATTTAGTGATTCTGTCACTAGAATTAGTCACTAGCAACTTCTTCTGTTACAGCAACATCTTGCTCTCCAATGGAAAATGTTCTATTATGTTAACCCTTCTATTCATATTTATCAAAACATGTTCGACTTACTTTTAAATTAAAATACTATCATTTTCAGGTGATAAAAATTTAATAATTATTGTAACACTTCATCTGTGTAGTTCTGAATATATTATATCTATGGATGCAAATTTAAGCTATTTTATTATTTTAACAACTATTCAGAAATATTATTCTGAGGCTAGTAAGATATTAGCAACATTTCAAGGTGCAAATTATGATAAAAATAAATTAGCATCTCTGACTAAGGAGCTTTGATTCCTGGATGGGTAATGATTTTGCATTACCTTAGGGCCATAAAGATAAATTAATAAGTTTAGTATTTTAATCTTTAGAAAGAATATGTTTAATTACAGCAGCCATAATCAATTTTACTTGTCTAAAATGCTATTTTAACTTATTGGTATCTTACTGTGTTATACTAAACCATACTGTTGCAAGATTGAGTGAAATAAAGTTAATTACACAAGAACACTGTAAGTGGAATGAAAATTGTTGTTGTTGTTATGGATAATCAACCTTTAATCAAGAATTACCTTGTAAAATAAAGTATGGGCACTAGATAAGAATACACAACTTTGGAGCTTCTAGAAATAGGAATTCCTGTGTTTCCACAGGAAAGCTTTCCAGTGGAAACTACGAAGTCTTACTTATTCTTTCATACAATTTAACATCTAAAAAAGCAGCTTTAAAAAAAAATAATGAAAGATGCCAAAATTAAAGGCATGTTAAATAAAAAATCTAAGAAAAAATATGACTATAACATACCTCTGGAGATAAATTTTGTAAATGAAGAACAAGACCTGGAACACAAAGAATGTGAATGAGGAACTCAGTGAGAAGTTTGTCCGAAAAGTTGGCTGAAATCAGTGGACGCATGGCCAGAGTGAAGGCAGCTGTTAATGTCACATGTCGAATGTTTACTTTTGATCTTCCCAATCCTCTCAGCAAAAAGCCCTAGAATTAAACACACAAACTGATGATAACACCAAATCCTTAGAGCAAATATATTCAAAGAGTGGAAAAACATGAATGTTTATTATAGATTATGTCTCCCTGTTAATTAGAAATGAAAAGACCATTGAGAGAGGCATGGTTATTTAAGAAATGGTTATTTAACATATGGGAGGCCTACTTAATGGATGCATGAGTATGCTGACACTTCAACTTAATTGGATAATGGCCTTGTAAATGTTATTCAATAATATGATCGAGGAAGATAAAATTGATCTAAGAATAAAATTTACTGCAACTAAGGTAGCTGCGTTCAATAAAATCAAGTAATAAGATGATAGTGAATAGAGTGACTGTACTGATAAACTGAGCAAGCTGATGATTTTGAGTAATTAAAAGAATATTCTTAAGAATGAAAAAATCTTTGGATGGATAGAAAATAATGAGAATTTGCAGAAGAATCATGGCAAATATGAATTTGATGAATTGTCAAAAGAGCAAATATTGCTGTCTATTGAACAGTGCTTGGGCTTAACTCATTGTAACGTAGCAAAAGTTGACTGTATTAGAAGCAGATGAGAACACTAAATACAGAAAAAATGCTCACCCTCATAATAAAGTGATGACAATTTTAGTTATTTATATGAACTAGCTAATTAATGTATTTTCACAAACTTCTAAAATCTATATACTTTCTGGTTGAAACCAAATCATCCATTAAAACATTTAATCTTGATTAAATAATGAAAGGAAGTTAATGATTGAAACTAAAATAAACAGCAACAGTAATTGCTTCTTAGAAAGATCTAATTCGCTTAATTTAAGTAAAGAGACTGATAAATATCTGATATGATAATCTTTTAAAAGAAAGGATAATATGTAGTTATAGGAAAAAGAGCCTGGTGTCAACTGCTAGATCTGCCACAGATTAAAATTTATCATCAAAAATTATAATAAGAATGTTTAAATAGTAATGTCAAGAAGTTTCTATACATGAGTGAAATTAAGAGATGCAATAACAAATATATAACAAAAACACATGAATATAATTATACAGGAATAATAAACAATCTTGTACTAGTATATGACATAGCTTTATAGTAAGACTTTCCAAGAATCTTGTAACATTACCACTGCAATGATATTAGAGGTAAATGTTCCTTTCTCTGAAGATTTTTAGCAACTTATCTGAACTTATCTGACTTTAAAAGTCCAGAAAAGAATTATTTAAACATCTCCAGAAACAGAATAGATATTGTTCCTGAATGTGGCTCCAGAGGAATAAATCAAAATGTGAAACACCATGGTAGAGGTGACTCAGCTACGGTTATAGTAATGAGGTATGCAAAATATCCAACACATTTGAGGGTAACATTAAAACTTTCCCTGATTTGGCCAACAGGTTGTCATTTGGCAACTTTCCAGAACCAACCCATCCTTAAAGCTGAAAAATCAAAATTCTGATATCCTACAAAAATCAGTCCAAATATGCTGAAATGGTCCTTAACTCTTTGAAATACACTTAAATTTAACACCCACTAGTGCTTGACGCCTTGTAGGTGGAGGTGTTAGGCAAAGTTGAAAATGGTAAGACAATAATATTCAAAGAAAATAAATTGGTAAGACTGATATTAGAAATTGCTTTTTACTTCATTACCATCATTATTTATTTCCCAAAACTTAAACTGTGCAAGTTAAATAATAGTGAAATTTTCGAAGGTATAACTGAGAGAGAGAGAGAGAGATTTTCTGAAAAAGATTCATTTATCAGCTTATTCATCTCAAAAGAAATGATTAAATTTTTGGGTAGTCTTCTTGAATTTTTTTACTTAAGCACTGATTTCCACAAAGGGAATTTCCCATCAAACTAGCTGCAATCAACAAAATGATTTCTTCTGCTAAGTGACAAAAAATTCTACCAGAAAGAAAAAGCTGCCAGGTAGCACTGCTCAAATCAGCATAATAGATTTAATCAAAATCTATTTCAAAACCTATTGCAGTACAGGGAGGTATTCTGCATCATATACTAGCATAAATCATATTTGAAAACTTTTAATTCTGAGTAAAATATTAAGCAGATTAAAATAAAATCTAAATGAAAATACTGAATTTTATAATACAATTACTAAATGCAGCTCATCCTTAAAATTGAACATTAAATTGAAACTTCAACATGAAAGAGAAAATCGCTTCTAATTAAAAGTACCACTTTACCTTGAGAGTAGCATAGAAACCATTAGCAAACAAATGTCCCATAACATTAGCACAGAGTTGGTTCATCCCAGGTCGAAGTGCCACCATAGCAGCATTGCTTGCAGATGCATTGCCAGCCGCGGCATTTTGGAAGAGTACCCAAGAGGCAGTAGAGGTGAAGGAAACGAGGGTATGTAACATGAGAAGAGAGGAGCGTGCATCTCCAGAGATTTCAGGCCGAAGCTTGGAAAGATACCCACAGCATCCAGATGTGAGGAGGGTTTTAATGTGAGAGATCCAGGGTCTTGCATGCTCCTTGTTAAGCAACACTCCCACATAACTGAACCGAGGTGAATCTGACTCAAGACTGAATATAAGGTACCTGAAGAAAATTAAAGTTCAACAGTCATAATACATGGAGAGTTTCTATAATTTCTTACAGTACTGACAAAAGAAGAGTAGCAACTTTTTTTCTTATTTCTGTGATTACATAAAATAGTCCTTACAAGAATTTACTTGGAAATTAATTTACTAGCATATCAACACATAGGATAAGAAAAATTTGAATTACCAATTGGCTGCATTTAAACAACAATGAAAATAGTTTAACTCTAATACACCACCCCCATTTTGTGAAAAGTATGTTACTGGTTATGGTGGGTTGAGTTTCGTTGCACTAAAAGTATGTTCTGAGTTTAAAAATAACAAACGCCTACATGAATTACAAATAATATGTTAAATCCTAAAAAATCCTAAATAACCAAACCTAACCTATGGGCTAAATGGAGGAGAACCATATTGTTAAACCGTCACAGCAAAAGTTATAATTAGAGGGAATGATTTGATCAATCGATCATAAAGACATGATGTATATAATAATTTATAATGATTAGAAAGTTTTATTTGGCTTACCTGCAGAGCTTCTCAAAACGTGCCTTATCCCTGTCTTTTTTCCAAACAAGAAGAAATCTTAAAGTAGTTTTATAGACCTGAAGAGCTGGCTTTAAGGTGGTGACTTTTTCATCCCCAATGTCTGACACGAGCTCATCGAACTGGCTCCTGTGATAACAGAAAATCAAATGTTAACTACAAAAATGGGAAGAAAATAATGAACTGAAGATACTCACAATATTTCCTTGGTGAAATTAACTCTTGAAAGCCAGCCACGAACGTTGGACTGAATACATATGGCTGCGAGTTCTCTCTTCTTTTCTAACGCTCTCTCCTCCCTAGCTGCTTTAGTTTGTTCTAAGAAAGTGCCTTTTGAGGACTCAGGTATTTTGTTGAACATTTTCTTAAGCAATAATACTCAAGAATACGCAATTCCTGGAAATGTTTCAGTTTCATTGAGCTGTGTTAGCATTGCAAAGAATATGAATGACATTTCCTGTCATGAATTACGTGATACACTCACATTGTAAATACTTAATAGCGAAAGCCATTAAATTCTTTGGATTAAGTGACCGAAAAATAATTGTATTCAACAATTTTTCTTAATTCACCTGTCAATATCTTCACCGAAAATTTGATGCTAAATCTGAATATAATTACACAATGTTTACGACGTTAGTATGTTACTCACATTGAATTTTGGTGTTAATTTTTTCATTACGACTTTCACATTGCCACAAAACTTCAAAACTCATCAATGCATACGTCCATCCAACATTAAAGTTTGACATTTGTATTATTTGTTTCATAACGCATGACGACTCTCACTCTGATGGTCGCCAGCTGAGCTGAGCTTGCCAGAGCTTGCTGCCTTGGGATATGCCGGTAAATTTGAAATAAACACAATTTGACAGTTCCTCGACTTTGGCCTGGAAAATGCGTAAAAGCGCTATCCTTAACCACACATTCTTCTTCAAATGTTCATGCAAGATTAACTTATTCAATTTTAACAACCAAGCAAGGGGCGAAAATCGGTTATATATTCAAAATTTCAGTAAAACTAACGTCAATGTAAATGTTACACCTAACTCTAAATCAATATCAGAAGATTTATCTCGCCAATGGAAAATGCAAATTAACCTAACAGAAAGATATCTAACTGTTGCTCAACAACTGAGCATCCGTGATATTTTCTCCGTTTTTAACTCCAGCTTTTTTTAGGTTTCAGATTACATTACTTTTTTGCACTGAACTAATACTCTCTTTTGCCTCCGAAATCGCGGTGAACCATTCTAATTTCTTGCAAAATAATATTCTTTCTGTCTTATGCTCAGGAGTTATGATTTAGGAAGTTGAATCAAAGTTGCAATGCTTCGTTGTTATCTTTCACATTAATTACTTATATGCAGTCCTCATAAATGTTATACCGATACTTGTATCATCTAATAGTGCACTAAATATACTCATGATTTATGTTATGCCTATATAAATCAAAAGGGCTATAATTTAAAAAATAGTTACTGTTTTAATTGCCAATATTTTCCTTTTCATGTTTTATTCCTTTATGAAAAGAATAGCTGTACTATTGCATTTGTTGAGTAACTTGTCCACATGAAGCACAAGTAGATCAATGCTTGGAGTTTTTAGCAGACTTGGCAAATCCTGGTGTTTGTATCTTTCCTATTCATTTCATTATTTAAATATGTTTTATGTCACAAATTGTATTATACCTTTGATATTGTTGACATTTCACTTTTATTGAGCTATTGAATGCATAACTTCTCCATTTTCTCATCTAAAGTACTAAATAACTGTTGGAAATGGGATACATAAAATGGAAACATATTGTGTTGCATCTTTCTATGTAAATATGCCATTGTATAATATATGGTAAACTGGCCAGTTAATCCAAATCAATTGGTTTATAGATAGCCAGTTTAGAGAATTTGTACTATATATTTAATATAGTCTAATCTAATATAAATATTAACTATAGTATTAATAACTATATCTTTAATATAGTCTAAATAAATTCACAATACTTTCTTGTTAGCTGAGCATTTCACAAAAATATATGAGCAATTATTTCTATGCAAGCACAAGAAAACACCATGGAATTAACTTTGCTCAGGTAATGAAGCTTTTCATCACAGAGAGATTTTCAATCCATATTATTGGAATTAAAAATTAATGTCATTACAATGACCAAATGAATTGTTAATCTTTATCTTGAGAATATGTTAAAGAAACTGATGATCAAAAATTAAGTTAAAGAAGAGGAAAGTCATCTCTATTTAAAGTAAAATACTGTTAATGCATATGGATAGCATGTTTGAGAGCAAATTTCTTGGTCTCAGCTTTAAACCTAACCTATTAGGTAACTAACACTTCTTAGGATTTAAAATGATATTTCTCAAACTTTTCAGGCTCTCGATCCCTAAAATTTAATACCTCCTGCTCCTCAACTAGATAATTTGCATAAATAGGTATAACTAAAACTTTTAACATTATAAACTGCCTTCATACTACCAGAAGAGCTATTAACCAATGCTTTATTCCTACCTACTGTCCATTCACCATCATTAAGGCACAGATTTTTCCCATTTAAAATGCATAGGCCTGTGTATTTCAAATGGGAGACATAAGTGCGCCGTTGCAAAATTTGCGTAAAATTTTGGAGTTGGTCAAAATTGTTTCAATTTTTTCATTATTTAGTATCAATGATACCACACATAATGCCGTGATCATTTTTTGTTTATTTACAACATAATTTCAAAAAACAACAAAAATGTTACATCTCAAAGAAATGCGGCGTTTTGTTCCGTTTCTTTTGGAACGGGTGCCATTAATTCTCAGATTCAAGAAACATGGGATTTTTTTATATCAATATCAGCTTCAAACCTTTCTGTTTCTTTTAGCGTTAATACATAGGCAGGTGAAAATATTTCAGGGAAATTTTCAACAGAAATTAATGAAAAAGTCGAGAATTTCTCGCAAAATGCATTAAAAAAAGTAGTCGCCTGCTACTTTTCGTCCAATTCGCCCACGTAAAAACATCCAGCGAGAAAGTTTCTTAGAAAATAGTGAATTTATTTTCTGTGCAAGTCCGAACCCTTTATGTTCATAAACAACCTAAGAAAGACAATTTTTCTTGCGGCGCACAGTGGGCTAGAATCGAAAAAAGCTGGCCAAAAATACGAAAACACTTTTCTTGAGCGCGGATATCGAAACATCGCATCATCTATTATGAATAAATCCTGCATACAACTATGAAGATCATTTACGTTGGATACTTCGCATTAAAATTATACAGGAGGTCAAAGTTGACCAATTTTTGCGAAAATTCCCCGTTTCCGATTTTTCGCGAAATTCTTCAACTTCCAGTCGATTGTGAACCCAAACTAGAAAAATCATCAGGTAAAATATGATGCCATGTTATAAATATGTTCTTTTTCCTTCACAAGACATAGTTTCAATGAGCTCTATTGAATATTTATGTACTTTACATTACGAAATGGCCGACCCTTATTTCGGAACAAATTTTTACATAAAGCGAGGAAAATAGTAGATTGAGACACCGTGTGACACGGGGTTACTTACACCGCGATTAGCCATAAACCTACCTTAATAGGAATCTGAAATAAAATCTTGCCCCAATTTGCCCCAATAATATATAAGTCGACTTTTCGACAACGCTACAAGGCCCAAATCCGCGCGGCGGAGCACCGTCCTCCGTTACGCTCTCGTGTTTTGAGAGGAACAACGAACCAATACGATTCTGTTCGTTGTTTTTGTATATTTTATGCATTGTTATACTTTGTACATATGTTAGATATCTATTTTTAAAAATTTACTCGTAAGTTAATAGTTGCTTAAGATATGTTTGTGATTTTGATACTGAATGCTTCTTCACTACTACTCTCTTCAATACTGAAACATATCTTATAAAATCGATAGAAAAAGCCATCACTTTTTGAAATTTCATCGGTAATGAAATATAAGTTGTAATATTATGAAAATGGTGGAATATAGCGTAGCATTTTCTTCAAATACAAATATTGCCCACATCTGGAGTTGTTTTGGTGACCGACGCAGTGCTCTGGAAGTTCGGCCAAGGGCTCCTTTTAGGACAGGCAGCTGCGCTTTTTCCGGATTAAAGGTACCCCAAGAATTGCTTGTCCATGATTTTTCCTTACAAGCTTAGGAATGGTTTAGTTCTATTTGAACATTGGATAAGAAGAGGTTGTGTTTTGTATCTACGACAGTATTGTGAAACAAGAAGTCTTCGACAATATCCTGGTAGTATTGCTAGTGTGAGGTTTTAGATATTTCATAGGAATTATATCTGGTGAGGTATTTTTTACAATTATATATTTCCTTTTATTTAATGCGTCAGAATACGGTGGTAAATATGATGTATTTTCTGATCGTTTTAAAATGGGCTCACATTCTTTGAGTGCTCTCTTCTCCCTTTGTCCTGCATGTGTTATGAAATTTCGGAGATAAACGATCTATCGGCGAATAGTAATCGAAACATGGACGCAGAAAATTTTTCCTATGGCATTTTTACGCTACATGGCTGCATAAGATTTTTTGACTGTTTATTACATATTTATTTTTTTATACAAACACATCTTTTTTCTTCTTTACTGCAAGGTGAATGAGCAAGTAAATAAGTAATATAATTGAGGATTTAACTCCCATAAGTTGAATTATTAAAAAAAAGATAAAAAGTAGCAACAATGCATATTTATTTGCCTCCAGGTTTAAAATATAATTTTTAATAATTGGATCTATATCATTCTGACCAGAATATACTCATCTTCATGATATTTATTTTTCTCTATCTAGTCTTTTCTCAATTTCAATACCAAATTATCTTGAAAAATTAATGATTCTCTGACATTACGTGTTACAAGATCAAGAATGATGTGCCAATATGGGCATCCAACATACTAAAGGTAACATTTTCAGTGGCTTTACTGGGATGTTAGGAATGGTAAAAAGGTTAAATAAAAACATTTCAGAAGTCAATCTGCTATTTTTAATGCATTTATTTAATTATGAGGGGGGCCACATGGCCAACCTGCCTGGCATTTGCCCTATGCTGAGAGGGAAACCCCTCTAAAACCTCCCAAAGGCAGCTCAATCTTTTCATGCACACCAATCATAAATTAGACACTTCAGAAACATTACATCATATATAATACCTGAAATGTTCTATAACAATTCAAAAAACCTCTAGTATGACAACCATTCTAAATACAATAACAATAACAATACAATGACAATGGAACAATTCATTCACACACACACACACTCATACATTTTCATTAAAAACCCACACACACACATTTTCCTTAGAATACACATTCACACACACACACACATACAAGAAGTTCTCGACTGCACATCAAAAGAAGTGCAGAGACCAAAAACAATACCATAGGACTGATGGAAACAAGAGAATCAGACATAGGAATAACTTGGCAAAGAGAAGCTCAACATTTAAAGATCTGGAAAGCAGTATTGGAAGCCTTGATCCAACATTGGATAGAAATTGGCTAACAATGAACAAACAAAGTCACTCAAACAGACAGATCAATGTCCATTAAGTACCCATACAAAAATATATAGGAAGTTGTCCGTTTATCAAGAAAAATAAGCCTCCCAATTTGCACATTACAAAACCTTTGTTGAATTCAGAACAAAGAGCAGCGTAGACTGACTTGAAACATTTTGATGTACCAAATTAATCACACAATTGAAATACCAATACACTAACACTCCACAGTCAGGTGAAGTAAATTTTACCAATAAAGTGAAGTTCTTATATTTTAAGTTCTTCTATAGCACAATAACTGGAAAACTGTCTCAAGAAACCACTTGATTGAATACTATGTCCATGAAAGGTATAGGAAGCTTTGAATTCCAAGCCTAGGACTTGCAGTTTGCTGAGATCAAACAGAGGATTCTTGGTGTCTGCACCCATTGGTGTCTCACCACTGTCTCTGTGCACTGTGGGCTTATCCCATCACATGATCCTACATCACTGTATGATGTAGGGAGTTTAAAGTTAATGTTCACCAAGAACCATTTCACAGTTGACTCCATTTCCTCTGCCAGCACAATTAGTTCAGGATAACAGGATATTCACTCACAACTCAGCATATAACTAGCACAGGTTCCACTACAGGCCTGATATATTTGTCCACTGAACTAACACAATAAGATCATGCAGAGAAACCTTGAAGCAACATAAAAAGAGCAATTTTAAAAATGGGCTACTTTGGAAACTTTGCAACAATACCAAAGTAGCAAAAATGTTGTTACAGAAGGAAATTTCCTCTCAGGGACAATGTCTCACACTCAATGCCAAAGTATGCCACTACAGATATACAGGGGAAAGAATAGAAGATACAAATATCAGTAGAAATGTCATTGACTTTCCCCTCAGTTTACAAAGTAGTAGGCATTAATAAAAACCAACAAAAATGCATATATGCAGAGAACAAAGAAAAGATCATAGCTTCAAATTCATAGATTCAGTGTGGCCCAACACATCAGAACCCAATCACAAGATTACTTTAGTCTCAGAATTGAAGAAAATACCAAACCAGATGCTTGTAGATGTTTGTTCATATACCAAAAGAGAAGCAAATAAATTGCAAACATGGGCACTGTTTAACTATGAGAGGGGGTCACAGAGCAAATCTGCCTTATTTCCTCATGCTGAGATGGAAACCCCTCTATTGCCTCTTAAGGGCAGCTCATTATCTTTTCATGTATTTCAAGAGAGATGTAAGAGAGAGAGTTCATTGTGTCTGCACCCATTGGTGTCACACCACTGCCTCTCTGCGCCACTTTGGGCATGTTACATGATCTTACTTTGGAAAAATTTTCCATAATACCAAAGTAGTGATAAGTCATTAAGTAATATATATTGCTCAAAATATAGCTTCATTTGGCTATATTAAAGAGCATTGCCCATGCAAAATAGGGATGAATAATTTTTCCCAAATTTGAGATTAATTGGAGATCCAAAAATTCGTTCTCTTTGGATGA
This sequence comes from Pachydiplax longipennis, assembly GCA_036926295.1. Classification (NCBI taxonomy): domain Eukaryota; kingdom Metazoa; phylum Arthropoda; class Insecta; order Odonata; family Libellulidae; genus Pachydiplax; species Pachydiplax longipennis. The sequence continues at coordinate 68,474,154 of JAVFKF010000004.1, read as the reverse complement.
GTTGCTTGCACCTTTTACCACTGAGTGGCACCAAGGTAAAGCAGCAGTACTTGTCCCCAAGCCAGGAACAGTTAATAGGGGTACTAATTCTAATTACATACTATTACAATTTTTTTCTTTTTAACATTTTTTTTATTTAACTTATGTCTAACCTAATTCCAGTCTTACATACTAAATTGGTGATGCCACCTATTGCGCCTTTTTTATTATTTTTTTCTTGTTTATTATTCTGATTTTTGATGCATTTTGTATTTTTTTCTTGTTTATCATATTTTTTCTATTTTCTTTTTATTTTTATAATTTTAAAATTTTTTTGTATTTTTTAGGCGTTCTTTTTTTCCTTTTTTTCCAGGGGCAGAGCACCATAGTTTATACAGAAATATAACATCATATTTAATACCTTAAAAGTTCTGTAACAATTAAGACACCCTCAATTAGGACAACCATACCGAAAACAAGATAAAGAATGACAAAAAATACACACTCATACATGTTCCTCAAAAACACACACACACATTTTCCTTTAAAGATACACATTCACACATCCACACACACACACACACAAAAGTTCTCAACTTCAAATCAAGAGATGTGAAGAGACCAAGAAGAAGACCAAAGGACTGATTGACCAGACAAAATATTTTGGTAACTTGAAAAAGAGGCACTCCAACATAGGCATCTGGAAAGCATTATTGAAGGCCTACATCTGATATCAGATTGAAATCGGGTAGGGTGAACCAATAAAGTCACTCAGAAAGATGAATGTACATTGACTCAGCCATTAATAGAAATATTGCAGTATACTTGCAGGAAGGTATCCATATTATTAAGGCAGTATTTATCAGACTTGAATCATATTCAATATGACAAATTAAGAATGGAATGAACACTAAATCATTAAGACATTGTATTCAGATTAGGCATAAAAGTTATAGCATATTGAAACACTGGAATGAACCATCAAAGGCCATCTAAGTGATAGAATTCTTTGCATTACAAGCCTAGGACTTTAAGTTTAGTAGTAGTACATCACAGAGTATTCTTGGTGCCTGCACCCATTGGTGACTCACCACTGTCTCTCTGTGCCTATTAGTGCATGTCTAATGACATGACACTAAGTTACTTTGGAAAATTTTCCATAAAATTTCAATTTCATTTGGTAATACTAAAGAGTATTACCATTGCATAATAGGGATAAATAATAATTCCCAAGTTTGAGATCCACTGAAGAACCATATATATAGCAATTACTTTCAAATTTAAGAGATTTCACATTCCATTTCATAAAAGATTTTCTATTAATAGGAATAGATATAAATACCATGGAAGAGCAATCATGTGAATGTCTGAAGGCCACCAAAGCCATAAGGATGAGTCTCTTGCACCTTTTACCACTGAGCAGCACCAAGGTAAAGTGGCAGTACTTGTCCCCAAGCCAGGAATAGTTTTAGGGGTTCTAATTTCTAATTACATATTATTACATTTTTTTTTCTTTTTAACATTTTTTTATTTAACATAATTTTAACCTAATTCTAATCTTACATACTAAATTGGTGATGCCACCTGTTGCGCCTTTTATTATATCTTTTTCTTGTTTATTATTCTAGTTTTTTTGCATTTTATGTCTTTTTTCATTTTTCATGATATTATTTATTTTTTTCTCTTTACTTTTTGTTTTTATAATTTCAAAATATTTTTGTATTTTTTAGGCGTTCTTTTTTCCTTTTTTTCCAGGGACAGAGCACCATAGGTTTTTAACAATTTTGTTATTTACATTGTGTAGATTATGAAATTTATTAAAAATTTTCTTCACATTTTCTTAAATTGTTCCTAAATTATGGTATATTTCGATATCATTTATGTTTACAAATATGTTTATGTTTGTGGCTGCGGAGAGCCAAAAATACAGCAATTCCATTAATATATAAGAGATATTACACCTCAAAATATAAGTTCAACGAATTGAAAACAAAGAAAGTACCATTAAGGAACCATTAAGATGAATTTTCAAAGAGTGTACTAAGAAACAATTTCCAATGGCCAAACACCGATTTCAGCAGCTTATGACAAATGTCAGGTGGTGGTTGCAGAGGCAATACTCCTCTGGGCGATAAGGTCCCACACTCAACGCCATATTTAAAAATAGATAATGTGGAAATTATAGAGGACAGAACATGACAAAGAATTCTCTTTAGAAAATACATTGGTTTTCCCGTATGCAGAATTCAGAACAAAGAGCAGTGAATACTGACGCATTTTGATAAACCAAATTAATCTCACAGACTAAATACCAAAAAATTAGACCAAGAATTAAGATAAACGACATAATACCAATCAAGATATGTTCCTTAATAAACGAGATGGTATAAGCTATTTAAAAAATAGTGTTGTAAACACAGGTGATAATCTTAAGAAGATTTCTTAATACTAATTTAATAATAAAGGAAAGAATAACTCTTAAAACACTACAACTATACCTTAAAATTTACTAACTACATTTCAAGCAAATACCCCATCACCATTGTACTACATCAACATCTACACATGCACTCTACATACATCATGAAACTTTAATCAACACGCAAAAAACAATCAAAAATCATGACAAATTACCTATCTCAATTACCACGATTCTTCTACGTCAAGCATAACGGCCTACGCATACGCGAGAACAACGAGCTGACTGAGGAAAAGCCGACCTACCAGCTAACGAATTTCGGACGCTTCTTAAACTAAACCTATCCTACACATACAGCGACGCATCCGGGCCTGTGGAGAAAAGTTTTAAAAATTACAAGACCTGAAAAAAGAAATCAGTTTAGAAATTAGATACCATCACCCTTATAAATATTTTTACCAGCACACAAAATATGTACAAAACATGATATACAGACATTCAAGTTTACAATTAAAATACACGACGACATACATACATGTGACCAGTGGGGAGAAAAATACCTTTAGTGTACAATCAATGTTTCCTGTACTGTGGTACGTGATGTGTATATGTCGATGGAAATGTGTTTGTGAGTGAAGAGATTGAATTGAATGTGATGAAAATGGACCTTGGAGACGCCATCTGCTGAAGAAGATGAAAACGGACGAACGAACGAAACGAAAGAGCTAAAGAGACTGGTAGTGCTAATGAGACGGTTCCTGCTCTGACCGCTACCTATTCTAAACCTCTACTTTAACAGCCCCCCATAAATCCCTCCATCAACCTATCGCCCTATCCACTTCGGGATCCATTTGTGGACCCCAGGACAATAGAATGCCCTTCTCCATTGGAAGACATGGAGTTTGGTACTTATACCGGTAACCGGTCGGTCCCGCCCCACGTTAGCCGTTCTAGAACGTTGCCCGTCCTCCACCTCGAGGCGGTGTGGGTTCGGAATTTGTCTTCGACGGGTTTGAGACCATTAAGGCTTTTCCCAAACCCTCGGACGCTTTAGAGGACCCGAAGCGGAACCGAACGAGACCAAGAAATGTATGATGCATTGTGTAGAGGAAGGCCCCACCCGACCATCCTTTTGTATTAATGATGTAGCCCAGCATCAGGGAAATGTAAGTGTGTCCGTTTCAAAAGCGAACGTAACAACAGATAGGAAAAGGAAGATGTGGCCCTGTTTGTAAAGCGATTAAAAAAGTACGACAATGCAGGTGACTGAGAGAAATGAATTATTTTTACAATACGAAATGAATTACCACACATACACAACAAGTTCATAAACAAATATTTTACAAGGCTTAAAGTAAAATCAAACACCGAAAGTAACTTTAACCTTTCTAAAATGTTAACCCAATATGTTAATGCAGGCATGAAATGTAAATGCAAAAAATAAAAGCATGAAATACAGACATGATACATTACAACATGCAAAGTTTTGAAATACGTTGTTGCGAACATGGTATACAGATAATCGTGCTTAAAGTACAGTAAACGGATACCGAATATTACTAGCGAATACGTAAGTTTACGGAAAAGGCGCAGCATGCATAAAAACCGGGGAGAAAAACACTTTACAGTAACCTCACAAATCTAAGAAATCGAAAGAGACGGAAAAATGCTCATTTAAAGCGGGTTCATGGCCTCAAATACAATATGAAGTACCTTCGCCTAGCGGAAGAATTGAAGCGCTTCTAGTTGAGAGGTTTGTGACTCTGGCAATAAAATTACTATGTGATTGTTCGCAGAGAAAAGCATGTTTGGAAGTTAACCTATCTTGACTACTACGGATTGCTAACTTAAACTACGACTGCTTTGAGCTTTGATGCAGTGCAATTCAAAGGATGGAAAACTATCGAATATCAGCTCTGTTCAATTGCATCACTCAGAGATATTTGACTTAGATTTCTATTGAACACGGAACTTATTCGGACGAAAATAGGGATGGAAACCCCACTCTGCCTTCCACACATAATCACAACACCACCACCGTTAGTGCCAAAACCACTCACAATACATGGGAACCCCATCGCCCAGGAAAGGTGTTATTCAAGGGAAGGACCAATAACCAACTAGATTGCAGTAATAAATCATCAACTCTCAGCCATTCCTGCGAGTGCACCCGCCACAACCAGTCATACCACACACACACACACACACCTAAGGCAGAATCGGATTCACATACCAATTTTATAAAAGCACGCGAGTTACCGATAAATAGTTTCGGTTGAGTGATACAATCTAACAGTATGAGCATGAGAAAACTACGCATCGTGAAAAATTACCTATCTCATTTACCACGATTCTTCTACGTCAAGCATAACGGCCTACGCATACGCGAGAACAACGAGCTGTCTGAGGAAAAGCCGACCTACCAGCTAACGAATTTCGGACGCTTCTTAAACTAAACCTATCCTACACATACAGCGACGCATCCGGGCCTGTGGAGAAAAGTTTTAAAAATTACAAGACCTGAAAAAAAAATCAGTTTAGAAATTAGATACCATCACCCTTATAAATATTTTTACCAGCACACAAAATATGTACAAAACATGATATACAGACATTCAAGTTTACAATTAAAATACACGACGACATACATACATGTGACCAGTGGGGAGAAAAATACCTTTAGTGTACAATCAATGTTTCCTGTACTGTGGTACGTGATGTGTATATGTCGATGGAAATGTGTTTGTGAGTGAAGAGATTGAATTGAATGTGATGAAAATGGACCTTGGAGACGCCATCTGCTGAAGAAGATGAAAACGGACGAACGAACGAAACGAAAGAGCTAAAGAGACTGGTAGTGCTAATGAGACGGTTCCTGCTCTGACCGCTACCTATTCTAACCTCTACTTTAACAGCCCCCCCTAAATCCCTCCATCAACCTATCGCCCTATCCACTTCGGGATCCATTTGTGGACCCCAGGACAATAGAATGCCCTTCTCCATTGGAAGACATGGAGTTTGGTACTTATACCGGTAACCGGTCGGTCCCGCCCCACGTTAGCCGTTCTAGAACGTTGCCCGTCCTCCACCTCGAGGCGGTGTGGGTTCGGAATTTGTCTTCGACGGGTTTGAGACCATTAAGGCTTTTCCCAAACCCTCGGACGCTTTAGAGGACCCGAAGCGGAACCGAACGAGACCAAGAAATGTATGATGCATTGTGTAGAGGAAGGCCCCACCCGACCATCCTTTTGTATTAATGATGTAGACCAGCATCAGAGAAATGTAAGTGTGTCCGTTTCAAAAGCGAACGTAACAACAGATAGGAAAAGGAAGATGTGGCCCTTTTTGTAAAGCGATTAAAAAAGTACGACAATGCAGGTGACTGAGAGAAATGAATAATTTTTACAATACGAAATGAATTACCACACATACACAACAAGTTCATAAACAAATATTTTACAAGGCTTAAAGTAAAATCAAACACCGAAAGTAACTTTATCCTTTCTAAAATGTTAACCCAATATGTTAATGCAGGCATGAAATGTAAATGCAAAAAATAAAAGCATGAAATACAGACATGATACATTACAACATGCAAAGTTTTGAAATACGTTGTTGCGAACATGGTATACAGATAATCGTGCTTAAAGTACAGTGAACGGATACCGAATATTACTAGCGAATACGTAAGTTTACGGAAAAGGCGCAGCATGCATAAAAACCGGGGAGAAAAACACTTTACAGTAACCTCACAAATCTAAGAAATCGAAAGAGACGGAAAAATGCTCATTTAAAGCGGGTTCATGGCCTCAAATACAATATGAAGTACCTTCGCCTAGCGGAAGAATTGAAGCGCTTCTAGTTGAGAGGTTTGTGACTCTGGCAAAAAAATAACTATGTGATTGTTCGCAGAGAAAAGCATGTTTGGAAGTTAACCTATCTTGACTACTACGGATTGCTAACTTAAACTACGACTGCTTTGAGCTTTGATGCAGTGCAATTCAAAGGATGGAAAACTATCGAATATCAGCTCTGTTCTATTGCATCACTCAGAGATATTTGACTTAGATTTCTATTGAACACGGAACTTATTCGGACGAAAATAGGGATGGAAACCGCACTCTGCCTTCCACACAAAATCACAACACCACCACCGTTAGTGCCAAAACCACTCACAATACATGGGAACCCCATTGCCCAGGAAAGGTTTTCTTCAAGGGAAGGACCAATAACCAACTAGATTGCAGTAATAAATCATCAACTCTCAGCCATTCCTGCGAGTGCACCCGCCACAACCAGTCATACCACACACACACACACACACCTAAGGCAGAATCGGATTCACATACCAATTTTATAAAAGCACGCGAGTTACCGATAAATAGTTTCGGTTGAGTGATACAATCTAACAGTATGAGCATGAGAAAACTACGCATCGTGAAAAATTACCTATCTCATTTACCACGATTCTTCTACGTCAAGCATAACGGCCTACGCATACGCGAGAACAACGAGCTGTCTGAGGAAAAGCCGACCTACCAGCTAACGAATTTCGGACGCTTCTTAAACTAAACCTATCCTACACATACAGCGACGCATCCGGGCCTGAGGAGAAGAGTTTTAAAAATTACAAGACCTGAAAAAAGAAATCAGTTTAGAAATTAGATAACATCACCCTTATAAATAAATATTTTTACCAGCACACAAAATATGTACAAAACATGATATACAGACATTCAAGTTTACAATTAAAATACACGACGACATACATACATGTGACCAGTGGGGAGAAAAATACCTTTAGTGTACAATCAATGTTTCCTGTACTGTGGTACGTGATGTGTATATGTCGATGGAAATGTGTTTGTGAGTGAAGAGATTGAATTGAATGTGATGAAAATGGACCTTGGAGACGCCATCTGCTGAAGAAGATGAAAACGGACGAACGAACGAAACGAAAGAGCTAAAGAGACTGGTAGTGCTAATGAGACGGTTCCTGCTCTGACCGCTACCTATTCTAACCTCTACTTTAACAGCCCCCCCTAAATCCCTCCATCAACCTATCGCCCTATCCACTTCGGGATCCATTTGTGGACCCCAGGACAATAGAATGCCCTTCTCCATTGGAAGACATGGAGTTTGGTACTTATACCGGTAACCGGTCGGTCCCGCCCCACGTTAGCCGTTCTAGAACGTTGCCCGTCCTCCACCTCGAGGCGGTGTGGGTTCGGAATTTGTCTTCGACGGGTTTGAGACCATTAAGGCTTTTCCCAAACCCTCGGACGCTTTAGAGGACCCGAAGAGGAACCGAACGAGACCAAGAAATGTATGATGCATTGTGTAGAGGAAGGCCCCACCCGACCATCCTTTTGTATTAATGATGTAGCCCAGCATCAGGGAAATGTAAGTGTGTCCGTTTCAAAAGCGAACGTAACAACAGATAGGAAAAGGAAGATGTGGCCCTGTTTGTAAAGCGATTAAAAAAGTACGACAATGCAGGTGACTGAGAGAAATGAATAATTTTTACAATACGAAATGAATTACCACACATACACAACAAGTTCATAAACAAATATTTTACAAGGCTTAAAGTAAAATCAAACACCGAAAGTAACTTTAACCTTTCTAAAATGTTAACCCAATATGTTAATGCAGGCATGAAATGTAAATGCAAAAAATAAAAGCATGAAATACAGACATGATACATTACAACATGCAAAGTTTTGAAATACGTTGTTGCGAACATGGTATACAGATAATCGTGCTTAAAGTACAGTGAACGGATACCGAATATTACTAGCGAATACGTAAGTTTACGGAAAAGGCGCAGCATGCATAAAAACCGGGGAGAAAAACACTTTACAGTAACCTCACAAATCTAAGAAATCGAAAGAGACGGAAAAATGCTCATTTAAAGCGGGTTCATGGCCTCAAATACAATATGAAGTACCTTCGCCTAGCGGAAGAATTGAAGCGCTTCTAGTTGAGAGGTTTGTGACTCTGGCAAAAAAATTACTATGTGATTGTTCGCAGAGAAAAGCATGTTTGGAAGTTAACCTATCTTGACTACTACGGATTGCTAACTTAAACTACGACTGCTTTGAGCTTTGATGCAGTGCAATTCAAAGGATGGAAAACTATCGAATATCAGCTCTGTTCTATTGCATCACTCAGAGATATTTGACTTAGATTTCTATTGAACACGGAACTTATTCGGACGAAAATAGGGATGGAAACCGCACTCTGCCTTCCACACAAAATCACAACACCACCACCGTTAGTGCCAAAACCACTCACAATACATGGGAACCCCATTGCCCAGGAAAGGTTTTATTCAAGGGAAGGACCAATAACCAACTAGATTGCAGTAATAAATCATCAACTCTCAGCCATTCCTGCGAGTGCACCCGCCACAACCTGTCATACCACACACACACACACCGAAGGCAGAATCGGATTCACATACCAATTTTATAAAAGCACGCGAGTTACCGATAAATAGTTTCGGTTGAGTGATACAATCTAACAGTATGAGCATGAGAAAACTACGCATCGTGAAAAATTACCTATCTCATTTACCACGATTCTTCTACGTCAAGCATAACGGCCTACGCATACGCGAGAACAACGAGCTGACTGAGGAAAAGCCGACCTACCAGCTAACGAATTTCGGACGCTTCTTAAACTAAACCTATCCTACACATACAGCGACGCATCCGGGCCTGAGGAGAAAAGTTTTAAAAATTACAAGACCTGAAAAAAGAAATCAGTTTAGAAATTAGATAACATCACCCTTATAAATAAATATTTTTACCAGCACACAAAATATGTACAAAACATGATATACAGACATTCAAGTTTACAATTAAAATACACGACGACATACATACATGTGACCAGTGGGGAGAAAAATACCTTTAGTGTACAATCAATGTTTCCTGTACTGTGGTACGTGATGTGTATATGTCGATGGAAATGTGTTTGTGAGTGAAGAGATTGAATTGAATGTGATGAAAATGGACCTTGGAGACGCCATCTGCTGAAGAAGATGAAAACGGACGAACGAACGAAACGAAAGAGCTAAAGAGACTGGTAGTGCTAATGAGACGGTTCCTGCTCTGACCGCTACCTATTCTAACCTCTACTTTAACAGCCCCCTCTAAATCTCTCCATCAACCTATCGCCCTATCCACTTCGGGATTCATTTGTGGACCCCAGGACAATAGAATGCCCTTCTCCATTGGAAGACATGGAGTTTGGTACTTATACCGGTAACCGGTCGGTCCCGCCCCACGTTAGCCGTTCTAGAACGTTGCCCGTCCTCCACCTCGAGGCGGTGTGGGTTCGGAATTTGTCTTCGACGGGTTTGAGACCATTAAGGCTTTTCCCAAACCCTCGGACGCTTTAGAGGACCCGAAGCGGAACCGAACGAGACCAAGAAATGTATGATGCATTGTGTAGAGGAAGGCCCCACCCGACCATCCTTTTGTATTAATGATGTAGCCCAGCATCAGGGAAATGTAAGTGTGTCCGTTTCAAAAGCGAACGTAACAACAGATAGGAAAAGGAAGATGTGGCCCTGTTTGTAAAGCGATTAAAAAAGTACGACAATGCAGGTGACTGAGAGAAATGAATTATTTTTACAATACGAAATGAATTACCACACATACACAACAAGTTCATAAACAAATATTTTACAAGGCTTAAAGTAAAATCAAACACCGAAAGTAACTTTAACCTTTCTAAAATGTTAACCCAATATGTTAATGCAGGCATGAAATGTAAATGCAAAAAATAAAAGCATGAAATACAGACATGATACATTACAACATGCAAAGTTTTGAAATATGTTGTTGCGAACATGGTATACAGATAATCGTGCTTAAAGTACAGTAAACGGATACCGAATATTACTAGCGAATACGTAAGTTTAAGGAAAAGGCGCAGCATGCATAAAAACCGGGGAGAAAAACACTTTACAGTAACCTCACAAATCTAAGAAATCGAAAGAGACGGAAAAATGCTCATTTAAAGCGGGTTCATGGCCTCAAATACAATATGAAGTACCTTCGCCAAGCGGAAGAATTGAAGCGCTTCTAGTTGAGAGGTTTGTGACTCTGGCAAAAAAATTACTATGTGATTGTTCGCAGAGAAAAGCATGTTTGGAAGTTAACCTATCTTGACTACTACGGATTGCTAACTTAAACTACGACTGCTTTGAGCTTTGATGCAGTGCAATTCAATGGATGGAAAACTATCGAATATCAGCTCTGTTCTATTGCATCACTCAGAGATATTTGACTTAGATTTCTATTGAACACGGAACTTATTCGGACGAAAATAGGGATGGAAACCCCACTCTGCCTTCCACACATAATCACAACACCACCACCGTTAGTGCCAAAACCACTCACAATACATGGGAACCCCATCGCCCAGGAAAGGTGTTATTCAAGGGAAGGACCAATAACCAACTAGATTGCAGTAATAAATCATCAACTCTCAGCCATTCCTGCGAGTGCACCCGCCACAACCAGTCATACCACACACACACACACACACCTAAGGCAGAATCGGATTCACATACCAATTTTATAAAAGCACGCGAGTTACCGATAAATAGTTTCGGTTGAGTGATACAATCTAACAGTATGAGCATGAGAAAACTACGCATCGTGAAAAATTACCTATCTCATTTACCACGATTCTTCTACGTCAAGCATAACGGCCTACGCATACGCGAGAACAACGAGCTGTCTGAGGAAAAGCCGACCTACCAGCTAACGAATTTCGGACGCTTCTTAAACTAAACCTATCCTACACATACAGCGACGCATCCGGGCCTGTGGAGAAAAGTTTTAAAAATTACAAGACCTGAAAAAAAAATCAGTTTAGAAATTAGATACCATCACCCTTATAAATATTTTTACCAGCACACAAAATATGTACAAAACATGATATACAGACATTCAAGTTTACAATTAAAATACACGACGACATACATACATGTGACCAGTGGGGAGAAAAATACCTTTAGTGTACAATCAATGTTTCCTGTACTGTGGTACGTGATGTGTATATGTCGATGGAAATGTGTTTGTGAGTGAAGAGATTGAATTGAATGTGATGAAAATGGACCTTGGAGACGCCATCTGCTGAAGAAGATGAAAACGGACGAACGAACGAAACGAAAGAGCTAAAGAGACTGGTAGTGCTAATGAGACGGTTCCTGCTCTGACCGCTACCTATTCTAAACCTCTACTTTAACAGCCCCCCCTAAATCCCTCCATCAACCTATCGCCCTATCCACTTCGGGATCCATTTGTGGACCCCAGGACAATAGAATGCCCTTCTCCATTGGAAGACATGGAGTTTGGTACTTATACCGGTAACCGGTCGGTCCCGCCCCACGTTAGCCGTTCTAGAACGTTGCCCGTCCTCCACCTCGAGGCGGTGTGGGTTCGGAATTTGTCTTCGACGGGTTTGAGACCATTAAGGCTTTTCCCAAACCCTCGGACGCTTTAGAGGACCCGAAGCGGAACCGAACGAGACCAAGAAATGTATGATGCATTGTGTAGAGGAAGGCCCCACCCGACCATCCTTTTGTATTAATGATGTAGCCCAGCATCAGGGAAATGTAAGTGTGTCCGTTTCAAAAGCGAACGTAACAACAGATAGGAAAAGGAAGATGTGGCCCTGTTTGTAAAGCGATTAAAAAAGTACGACAATGCAGGTGACTGAGAGAAATGAATAATTTTTACAATACGAAATGAATTACCACACATACACAACAAGTTCATAAACAAATATTTTACAAGGCTTAAAGTAAAATCAAACACCGAAAGTAACTTTAACCTTTCTAAAATGTTAACCCAATATGTTAATGCAGGCATGAAATGTAAATGCAAAAAATAAAAGCATGAAATACAGACATGATACATTACAACATGCAAAGTTTTGAAATACGTTGTTGCGAAAATGGTATACAGATAATCGTGCTTAAAGTACAGTGAACGGATACCGAATATTACTAGCGAATACGTAAGTTTACGGAAAAGGCGCAGCATGCATAAAAACCGGGGAGAAAAACACTTTACAGTAACCTCACAAATCTAAGAAATCGAAAGAGACGGAAAAATGCTCATTTAAAGCGGGTTCATGGCCTCAAATACAATATGAAGTACCTTCGCCTAGCGGAAGAATTGAAGCGCTTCTAGTTGAGAGGTTTGTGACTCTGGCAAAAAAATTACTATGTGATTGTTCGCAGAGAAAAGCATGTTTGGAAGTTAACCTATCTTGACTACTACGGATTGCTAACTTAAACTACGACTGCTTTGAGCTTTGATGCAGTGCAATTCAAAGGATGGAAAACTATCGAATATCAGCTCTGTTCTATTGCATCACTCAGAGATATTTGACTTAGATTTCTATTGAACACGGAACTTATTCGGACGAAAATAGGGATGGAAACCGCACTCTGCCTTCCACACAAAATCACAACACCACCACCGTTAGTGCCAAAACCACTCACAATACATGGGAACCCCATTGCCCAGGAAAGGTTTTATTCAAGGGAAGGACCAATAACCAACTAGATTGCAGTAATAAATCATCAACTCTCAGCCATTCCTGCGAGTGCACCCGCCACAACCTGTCATACCACACACACACACACCGAAGGCAGAATCGGATTCACATACCAATTTTATAAAAGCACGCGAGTTACCGATAAATAGTTTCGGTTGAGTGATACAATCTAACAGTATGAGCATGAGAAAACTACGCATCGTGAAAAATTACCTATCTCATTTACCACGATTCTTCTACGTCAAGCATAACGGCCTACGCATACGCGAGAACAACGAGCTGACTGAGGAAAAGCCGACCTACCAGCTAACGAATTTCGGACGCTTCTTAAACTAAACCTATCCTACACATACAGCGACGCATCCGGGCCTGAGGAGAAAAGTTTTAAAAATTACAAGACCTGAAAAAAGAAATCAGTTTAGAAATTAGATAACATCACCCTTATAAATAAATATTTTTACCAGCACACAAAATATGTACAAAACATGATATACAGACATTCAAGTTTACAATTAAAATACACGACGACATACATACATGTGACCAGTGGGGAGAAAAATACCTTTAGTGTACAATCAATGTTTCCTGTACTGTGGTACGTGATGTGTATATGTCGATGGAAATGTGTTTGTGAGTGAAGAGATTGAATTGAATGTGATGAAAATGGACCTTGGAGACGCCATCTGCTGAAGAAGATGAAAACGGACGAACGAACGAAACGAAAGAGCTAAAGAGACTGGTAGTGCTAATGAGACGGTTCCTGCTCTGACCGCTACCTATTCTAACCTCTACTTTAACAGCCCCCTCTAAATCTCTCCATCAACCTATCGCCCTATCCACTTCGGGATTCATTTGTGGACCCCAGGACAATAGAATGCCCTTCTCCATTGGAAGACATGGAGTTTGGTACTTATACCGGTAACCGGTCGGTCCCGCCCCACGTTAGCCGTTCTAGAACGTTGCCCGTCCTCCACCTCGAGGCGGTGTGGGTTCGGAATTTGTCTTCGACGGGTTTGAGACCATTAAGGCTTTTCCCAAACCCACGGACGCTTTAGAGGACCCGAAGCGGAACCGAACGAGACCAAGAAATGTATGATGCATTGTGTAGAGGAAGGCCCCACCCGACCATCCTTTTGTATTAATGATGTAGCCCAGCATCAGGGAAATGTAAGTGTGTCCGTTTCGAAAGCGGACGTAACAACAGATAGGAAAAGGAAGATGTGGCCCTGTTTGTAAAGCGATTAAAAAAGTACGACAATGCAGGTGACTGAGAGAAATGAATTATTTTTACAATACGAAATGAATTACCACACATACACAACAAGTTCATAAACAAATATTTTACAAGGCTTAAAGTAAAATCAAACACCGAAAGTAACTTTAACCTTTCTAAAATGTTAACCCAATATGTTAATGCAGGCATGAAATGTAAATGCAAAAAATAAAAGCATGAAATACAGACATGATACATTACAACATGCAAAGTTTTGAAATACGTTGTTGCGAACATGGTATACAGATAATCGTGCTTAAAGTACAGTAAACGGATACCGAATATTACTAGCGAATACGTAAGTTTAAGGAAAAGGCGCAGCATGCATAAAAACCGGGGAGAAAAACACTTTACAGTAACCTCACAAATCTAAGAAATCGAAAGAGACGGAAAAATGCTCATTTAAAGCGGGTTCATGGCCTCAAATACAATATGAAGTACCTTCGCCAAGCGGAAGAATTGAAGCGCTTCTAGTTGAGAGGTTTGTGACTCTGGCAAAAAAATTACTATGTGATTGTTCGCAGAGAAAAGCATGTTTGGAAGTTAACCTATCTTGACTACTACGGATTGCTAACATAAACTACGACTGCTTTGAGCTTTGATGCAGTGCAATTCAATGAATGGAAAACTATCGAATATCAGCTCTGTTCTATTGCATCACTCAGAGATATTTGACTTAGATTTCTATTGAACACGGAACTTATTCGGACGAAAATAGGGATGGAAACCCCACTCTGCCTTCCACACATAATCACAACACCACCACCGTTAGTGCCAAAACCACTCACAATACATGGGAACCCCATCGCCCAGGAAAGGTGTTATTCAAGGGAAGGACCAATAACCAACTAGATTGCAGTAATAAATCATCAACTCTCAGCCATTCCTGCGAGTGCACCCGCCACAACCAGTCATACCACACACACACACACACACCTAAGGCAGAATCGGATTCACATACCAATTTTATAAAAGCACGCGAGTTACCGATAAATAGTTTCGGTTGAGTGATACAATCTAACAGTATGAGCATGAGAAAACTACGCATCGTGAAAAATTACCTATCTCATTTACCACGATTCTTCTACGTCAAGCATAACGGCCTACGCATACGCGAGAACAACGAGCTGTCTGAGGAAAAGCCGACCTACCAGCTAACGAATTTCGGACGCTTCTTAAACTAAACCTATCCTACACATACAGCGACGCATCCGGGCCTGTGGAGAAAAGTTTTAAAAATTACAAGACCTGAAAAAAAAATCAGTTTAGAAATTAGATACCATCACCCTTATAAATATTTTTACCAGCACACAAAATATGTACAAAACATGATATACAGACATTCAAGTTTACAATTAAAATACACGACGACATACATACATGTGACCAGTGGGGAGAAAAATACCTTTAGTGTACAATCAATGTTTCCTGTACTGTGGTACGTGATGTGTATATGTCGATGGAAATGTGTTTGTGAGTGAAGAGATTGAATTGAATGTGATGAAAATGGACCTTGGAGACGCCGTCTGCTGAAGAAGATGAAAACGGACGAACGAACGAAACGAAAGAGCTAAAGAGACTGGTAGTGCTAATGAGACGGTTCCTGCTCTGACCGCTACCTATTCTAAACCTCTACTTTAACAGCCCCCCCTAAATCCCTCCATCAACCTATCGGCCTATCCATTTCGGGATCCATTTGTGGACCCCAGGACAATAGAATGCCCTTCTCCATTGGAAGACATGGAGTTTGGTACTTATACCGGTAACCGGTCGGTCCCGCCCCACGTTAGCCGTTCTAGAACGTTGCCCGTCCTCCACCTCGAGGCGGTGTGGGTTCGGAATTTGTCTTCGACGGGTTTGAGACCATTAAGGCTTTTCCCAAACCCTCGGACGCTTTAGAGGACCCGAAGCGGAACCGAACGAGACCAAGAAATGTATGATGCATTGTGTAGAGGAAGGCCCCACCCGACCATCCTTTTGTATTAATGATGTAGCCCAGCATCAGGGAAATGTAAGTGTGTCCGTTTCAAAAGCGAACGTAACAACAGATAGGAAAAGGAAGATGTGGCCCTGTTTGTAAAGCGATTAAAAAAGTACGACAATGCAGGTGACTGAGAGAAATGAATAATTTTTACAATACGAAATGAATTACCACACATACACAACAAGTTCATAAACAAATATTTTACAAGGCTTAAAGTAAAATCAAACACCGAAAGTAACTTTAACCTTTCTAAAATGTTAACCCAATATGTTAATGCAGGCATGAAATGTAAATGCAAAAAATAAAAGCATGAAATACAGACATGATACATTACAACATGCAAAGTTTTGAAATACGTTGTTGCGAACATGGTATACAGATAATCGTGCTTAAAGTACAGTAAACGGATACCGAATATTACTAGCGAATACGTAAGTTTACGGAAAAGGCGCAGCATGCATAAAAACCGGGGAGAAAAACACTTTACAGTAACCTCACAAATCTAAGAAATCGAAAGAGACGGAAAAATGCTCATTTAAAGCGGGTTCATGGCCTCAAATACAATATGAAGTACCTTCGCCTAGCGGAAGAATTGAAGCGCTTCTAGTTGAGAGGTTTGCGACTCTGGCAATAAAATTACTATGTGATTGTTCGCAGAGAAAAGCATGTTTGGAAGTTAACCTATCTTGACTACTACGGATTGCTAACTTAAACTACGACTGCTTTGAGCTTTGATGCAGTGCAATTCAAAGGATGGAAAACTATTGAATATCAGCTCTGTTCTATTGCATCACTCAGAGATATTTGACTTAGATTTCTATTGAACACGGAACTTATTCGGACGAAAATAGGGATGGAAACCCCACTCTGCCTTCCACACATAATCACAACACCACCACCGTTAGTGCCAAAACCACTCACAATACATGGGAACCCCATCGCCCAGGAAAGGTGTTATTCAAGGGAAGGACCAATAACCAACTAGATTGCAGTAATAAATCATCAACTCTCAGCCATTCCTGCGAGTGCACCCGCCACAACCAGTCATACCACACACACACACACACACCTAAGGCAGAATCGGATTCACATACCAATTTTATAAAAGCACGCGAGTTACCGATAAATAGTTTCGGTTGAGTGATACAATCTAACAGTATGAGCATGAGAAAACTACGCATCGTGAAAAATTACCTATCTCATTTACCACGATTCTTCTACGTCAAGCATAACGGCCTACGCATACGCGAGAACAACGAGCTGACTGAGGAAAAGCCGACCTACCAGCTAACGAATTTCGGACGCTTCTTAAACTAAACCTATCCTACACATACAGCGACGCATCCGGGCCTGTGGAGAAAAGTTTTAAAAATTACAAGACCTGAAAAAAGAAATCAGTTTAGAAATTAGATAACATCACCCTTATAAATATTTTTACCAGCACACAAAATATGTACAAAACATGATATACAGACATTCAAGTTTACAATTAAAATACACGACGACATACATACATGTGACCAGTGGGGAGAAAAATACCTTTAGTGTACAATCAATGTTTCCTGTACTGTGGTACGTGATGTGTATATGTCGATGGAAATGTGTTTGTGAGTGAAGAGATTGAATTGAATGTGATGAAAATGGACCTTGGAGACGCCATCTGCTGAAGAAGATGAAAACGGACGAACGAACGAAACGAAAGAGCTAAAGAGACTGGAAGTGCTAATGAGACGGTTCCTGCTCTGACAGCTACCTATTCTAACCTCTACTTTAACAGCCCCCTCTAAATCCCTCCATCAACCTATCGCCCTATCCACTTCGGGATCCATTTGTGGACCCCAGGACAATAGAATGCCCTTCTCCATTGGAAGACATGGAGTTTGGTACTTATACCGGTAACCGGTCGGTCCCGCCCCACGTTAGCCGTTCTAGAACGTTGCCCGTCCTCCACCTCGAGGCGGTGTGGGTTCGGAATTTGTCTTCGACGGATTTGAGACCATTAAGGCTTTTCCCAAACCCTCGGACGCTTTAGAGGACCCGAAGCGGAACCGAACGAGACCAAGAAATGTATGATGCATTGTGTAGAGGAAGGCCCCACCCGACCATCCTTTTTTATTAATGATGTAGCCCAGCATCAGGGAAATGTAAGTGTGTCCGTTTCAAAAGCGAACGTAACAACAGATAGGAAATGGAAGATGTGGCCCTGTTTGTAAAGCGATTAAAAAAGTACGACAATGCAGGTGACTGAGAGAAATGAATTATTTTTACAATAGGAAATGAATTACCGCACATACACAACAAGTTCATAAACAAATATTTTACAAGGCTTAAAGTAAAATCAAACACCGAAAGTAACTTTAACCTTTCTAAAATGTTAACCCAATATGTTAATGCAGGCATGAAATGTAAATGCAAAAAATAAAAGCATGAAATACAGACATGATACATTACAACATGCAAAGTTTTGAAATACGTTGTTGCGAACATGGTATACAGATAATCGTGCTTAAAGTACAGTAAACGGATACCGAATATTACTAGCGAATACGTAAGTTTACGGAAAAGGCGCAGCATGCATAAAAACCGGGGAGAAAAACACTTTACAGTAACCTCACAAATCTAAGAAATCGAAAGAGACGGAAAAATGCTCATTTAAAGCGGGTTCATGGCCTCAAATACAATATGAAGTACCTTCGCCTAGCGGAAGAATTGAAGCGCTTCTAGTTGAGAGGTTTGCGACTCTGGCAATAAAATTACTATGTGATTGTTCGCAGAGAAAAGCATGTTTGGAAGTTAACCTATCTTGACTACTACGGATTGCTAACTTAAACTACGACTGCTTTGAGCTTTGATGCAGTGCAATTCAAAGGATGGAAAACTATCGAATATCAGCTCTGTTCTATTGCATCACTCAGAGATATTTGACTTAGATTTCTATTGAACACGGAACTTATTCGGACGAAAATAGGGATGGAAACCCCACTCTGCCTTCCACACATAATCACAACACCACCACCGTTAGTGCCAAAACCACTCACAATACATGGGAACCCCATCGCCCAGGAAAGGTGTTATTCAAGGGAAGGACCAATAACCAACTAGATTGCAGTAATAAATCATCAACTCTCAGCCATTCCTGCGAGTGCACCCGCCACAACCAGTCATACCACACACACACACACACACCTAAGGCAGAATCGGATTCACATACCAATTTTATAAAAGCACGCGAGTTACCGATAAATAGTTTCGGTTGAGTGATACAATCTAACAGTATGAGCATGAGAAAACTACGCATCGTGAAAAATTACCTATCTCATTTACCACGATTCTTCTACGTCAAGCATAACGGCCTACGCATACGCGAGAACAACGAGCTGACTGAGGAAAAGCCGACCTACCAGCTAACGAATTTCGGACGCTTCTTAAACTAAACCTATCCTACACATACAGCGACGCATCCGGGCCTGTGGAGAAAAGTTTTAAAAATTACAAGACCTGAAAAAAGAAATCAGTTTAGAAATTAGATAACATCACCCTTATAAATAAATATTTTTACCAGCACACAAAATATGTACAAAACATGATATACAGACATTCAAGTTTACAATTAAAATACACGACGACATACATACATGTGACCAGTGGGGAGAAAAATACCTTTAGTGTACAATCAATGTTTCCTGTACTGTGGTACGTGATGTGTATATGTCGATGGAAATGTGTTTGTGAGTGAAGAGATTGAATTGAATGTGATGAAAATGGACCTTGGAGACGCCGTCTGCTGAAGAAGATGAAAACGGACGAACGAACGAAACGAAAGAGCTAAAGAGACTGGTAGTGCTAATGAGACGGTTCCTGCTCTGACCGCTACCTATTCTAACCTCTACTTTAACAGCCCCCCCTAAATCCCTCCATCAACCTATCGCCCTATCCACTTCGGGATCCATTTGTGGACCCCAGGACAATAGAATGCCCTTCTCCATTGGAAGACATGGAGTTTGGTACTTATACCGGTAACCGGTCGGTCCCGCCCCACGTTAGCCGTTCTAGAACGTTGCCCGTCCTCCACCTCGAGGCGGTGTGGGTTCGGAATTTGTCTTCGACGGGTTTGAGACCATTAAGGCTTTTCCCAAACCCTCGGACGCTTTAGAGGACCCGAAGCGGAACCGAACGAGACCAAGAAATGTATGATGCATTGTGTAGAGGAAGGCCCCACCCGACCATCCTTTTGTATTAATGATGTAGCCCAGCATCAGGGAAATGTAAGTGTGTCCGTTTCAAAAGCGAACGTAACAACAGATAGGAAAAGGAAGATGTGGCCCTGTTTGTAAAGCGATTAAAAAAGTACGACAATGCAGGTGACTGAGAGAAATGAATTATTTTTACAATACGAAATGAATTACCACACATACACAACAAGTTCATAAACAAATATTTTACAAGGCTTAAAGTAAAATCAAACACCGAAAGTAACTTTAACCTTTCTAAAATGTTAACCCAATATGTTAATGCAGGCATGAAATGTAAATGCAAAAAATAAAAGCATGAAATACAGACATGATACATTACAACATGCAAAGTTTTGAAATACGTTGTTGCGAACATGGTATACAGATAATCGTGCTTAAAGTACAGTAAACGGATACCGAATATTACTAGCGAATACGTAAGTTTACGGAAAAGGCGCAGCATGCATAAAAACCGGGGAGAAAAACACTTTACAGTAACCTCACAAATCTAAGAAATCGAAAGAGACGGAAAAATGCTCATTTAAAGCGGGTTCATGGCCTCAAATACAATATGAAGTACCTTCGCCTAGCGGAAGAATTGAAGCGCTTCTAGTTGAGAGGTTTGCGACTCTGGCAATAAAATTACTATGTGATTGTTCGCAGAGAAAAGCATGTTTGGAAGTTAACCTATCTTGACTACTACGGATTGCTAACTTAAACTACGACTGCTTTGAGCTTTGATGCAGTGCAATTCAAAGGATGGAAAACTATCGAATATCAGCTCTGTTCTATTGCATCACTCAGAGATATTTGACTTAGATTTCTATTGAACACGGAACTTATTCGGACGAAAATAGGGATGGAAACCCCACTCTGCCTTCCACACATAATCACAACACCACCACCGTTAGTGCCAAAACCACTCACAATACATGGGAACCCCATCGCCCAGGAAAGGTGTTATTCAAGGGAAGGACCAATAACCAACTAGATTGCAGTAATAAATCATCAACTCTCAGCCATTCCTGCGAGTGCACCCGCCACAACCAGTCATACCACACACACACACACACACCTAAGGCAGAATCGGATTCACATACCAATTTTATAAAAGCACGCGAGTTACCGATAAATAGTTTCGGTTGAGTGATACAATCTAACAGTATGAGCATGAGAAAACTACGCATCGTGAAAAATTACCTATCTCATTTACCACGATTCTTCTACGTCAAGCATAACGGCCTACGCATACGCGAGAACAACGAGCTGACTGAGGAAAAGCCGACCTACCAGCTAACGAATTTCGGACGCTTCTTAAACTAAACCTATCCTACACATACAGCGACGCATCCGGGCCTGTGGAGAAAAGTTTTAAAAATTACAAGACCTGAAAAAAAAATCAGTTTAGAAATTAGATACCATCACCCTTATAAATATTTTTACCAGCACACAAAATATGTACAAAACATGATATACAGACATTCAAGTTTACAATTAAAATACACGACGACATACATACATGTGACCAGTGGGGAGAAAAATACCTTTAGTGTACAATCAATGTTTCCTGTACTGTGGTACGTGATGTGTATATGTCGATGGAAATGTGTTTGTGAGTGAAGAGATTGAATTGAATGTGATGAAAATGGACCTTGGAGACGCCATCTGCTGAAGAAGATGAAAACGGACGAACGAACGAAACGAAAGAGCTAAAGAGACTGGTAGTGCTAATGAGACGGTTCCTGCTCTGACCGCTACCTATTCTAACCTCTACTTTAACAGCCCCCCCTAAATCCCTCCATCAACCTATCGCCCTATCCACTTCGGGATCCATTTGTGGACCCCAGGACAATAGAATGCCCTTCTCCATTGGAAGACATGGAGTTTGGTACTTATACCGGTAACCGGTCGGTCCCGCCCCACGTTAGCCGTTCTAGAACGTTGCCCGTCCTCCACCTCGAGGCGGTGTGGGTTCGGAATTTGTCTTCGACGGGTTTGAGACCATTAAGGCTTTTCCCAAACCCTCGGACGCTTTAGAGGACCCGAAGCGGAACCGAACGAGACCAAGAAATGTATGATGCATTGTGTAGAGGAAGGCCCCACCCGACCATCCTTTTGTATTAATGATGTAGACCAGCATCAGAGAAATGTAAGTGTGTCCGTTTCAAAAGCGAACGTAACAACAGATAGGAAAAGGAAGATGTGGCCCTTTTTGTAAAGCGATTAAAAAAGTACGACAATGCAGGTGACTGAGAGAAATGAATAATTTTTACAATACGAAATGAATTACCACACATACACAACAAGTTCATAAACAAATATTTTACAAGGCTTAAAGTAAAATCAAACACCGAAAGTAACTTTAACCTTTCTAAAATGTTAACCCAATATGTTAATGCAGGCATGAAATGTAAATGCAAAAAATAAAAGCATGAAATACAGACATGATACATTACAACATGCAAAGTTTTGAAATACGTTGTTGCGAACATGGTATACAGATAATCGTGCTTAAAGTACAGTAAACGGATACCGAATATTACTAGCGAATACGTAAGTTTACGGAAAAGGCGCAGCATGCATAAAAACCGGGGAGAAAAACACTTTACAGTAACCTCACAAATCTAAGAAATCGAAAGAGACGGAAAAATGCTCATTTAAAGCGGGTTCATGGCCTCAAATACAATATGAAGTACCTTCGCCTAGCGGAAGAATTGAAGCGCTTCTAGTTGAGAGGTTTGTGACTCTGGCAAAAAAATAACTATGTGATTGTTCGCAGAGAAAAGCATGTTTGGAAGTTAACCTATCTTGACTACTACGGATTGCTAACTTAAACTACGACTGCTTTGAGCTTTGATGCAGTGCAATTCAAAGGATGGAAAACTATCGAATATCAGCTCTGTTCTATTGCATCACTCAGAGATATTTGACTTAGATTTCTATTGAACACGGAACTTATTCGGACGAAAATAGGGATGGAAACCGCACTCTGCCTTCCACACAAAATCACAACACCACCACCGTTAGTGCCAAAACCACTCACAATACATGGGAACCCCATTGCCCAGGAAAGGTTTTCTTCAAGGGAAGGACCAATAACCAACTAGATTGCAGTAATAAATCATCAACTCTCAGCCATTCCTGCGAGTGCACCCGCCACAACCAGTCATACCACACACACACACACACACCTAAGGCAGAATCGGATTCACATACCAATTTTATAAAAGCACGCGAGTTACCGATAAATAGTTTCGGTTGTGTGATACAATCTAACAGTATGAGCATGAGAAAACTACGCATCGTGAAAAATTACCTATCTCATTTACCACGATTCTTCTACGTCAAGCATAACGGCCTACGCATACGCGAGAACAACGAGCTGTCTGAGGAAAAGCCGACCTACCAGCTAACGAATTTCGGACGCTTCTTAAACTAAACCTATCCTACACATACAGCGACGCATCCGGGCCTGAGGAGAAGAGTTTTAAAAATTACAAGACCTGAAAAAAGAAATCAGTTTAGAAATTAGATAACATCACCCTTATAAATAAATATTTTTACCAGCACACAAAATATGTACAAAACATGATATACAGACATTCAAGTTTACAATTAAAATACACGACGACATACATACATGTGACCAGTGGGGAGAAAAATACCTTTAGTGTACAATCAATGTTTCCTGTACTGTGGTACGTGATGTGTATATGTCGATGGAAATGTGTTTGTGAGTGAAGAGATTGAATTGAATGTGATGAAAATGGACCTTGGAGACGCCATCTGCTGAAGAAGATGAAAACGGACGAACGAACGAAACGAAAGAGCTAAAGAGACTGGTAGTGCTAATGAGACGGTTCCTGCTCTGACCGCTACCTATTCTAACCTCTACTTTAACAGCCCCCCCTAAATCCCTCCATCAACCTATCGCCCTATCCACTTCGGGATCCATTTGTGGACCCCAGGACAATAGAATGCCCTTCTCCATTGGAAGACATGGAGTTTGGTACTTATACCGGTAACCGGTCGGTCCCGCCCCACGTTAGCCGTTCTAGAACGTTGCCCGTCCTCCACCTCGAGGCGGTGTGGGTTCGGAATTTGTCTTCGACGGGTTTGAGACCATTAAGGCTTTTCCCAAACCCTCGGACGCTTTAGAGGACCCGAAGAGGAACCGAACGAGACCAAGAAATGTATGATGCATTGTGTAGAGGAAGGCCCCACCCGACCATCCTTTTGTATTAATGATGTAGCCCAGCATCAGGGAAATGTAAGTGTGTCCGTTTCAAAAGCGAACGTAACAACAGATAGGAAAAGGAAGATGTGGCCCTGTTTGTAAAGCGATTAAAAAAGTACGACAATGCAGGTGACTGAGAGAAATGAATAATTTTTACAATACGAAATGAATTACCACACATACACAACAAGTTCATAAACAAATATTTTACAAGGCTTAAAGTAAAATCAAACACCGAAAGTAACTTTAACCTTTCTAAAATGTTAACCCAATATGTTAATGCAGGCATGAAATGTAAATGCAAAAAATAAAAGCATGAAATACAGACATGATACATTACAACATGCAAAGTTTTGAAATACGTTGTTGCGAACATGGTATACAGATAATCGTGCTTAAAGTACAGTGAACGGATACCGAATATTACTAGCGAATACGTAAGTTTACGGAAAAGGCGCAGCATGCATAAAAACCGGGGAGAAAAACACTTTACAGTAACCTCACAAATCTAAGAAATCGAAAGAGACGGAAAAATGCTCATTTAAAGCGGGTTCATGGCCTCAAATACAATATGAAGTACCTTCGCCTAGCGGAAGAATTGAAGCGCTTCTAGTTGAGAGGTTTGTGACTCTGGCAAAAAAATTACTATGTGATTGTTCGCAGAGAAAAGCATGTTTGGAAGTTAACCTATCTTGACTACTACGGATTGCTAACTTAAACTACGACTGCTTTGAGCTTTGATGCAGTGCAATTCAAAGGATGGAAAACTATCGAATATCAGCTCTGTTCTATTGCATCACTCAGAGATATTTGACTTAGATTTCTATTGAACACGGAACTTATTCGGACGAAAATAGGGATGGAAACCGCACTCTGCCTTCCACACAAAATCACAACACCACCACCGTTAGTGCCAAAACCACTCACAATACATGGGAACCCCATTGCCCAGGAAAGGTTTTATTCAAGGGAAGGACCAATAACCAACTAGATTGCAGTAATAAATCATCAACTCTCAGCCATTCCTGCGAGTGCACCCGCCACAACCTGTCATACCACACACACACACACACACCTAAGGCAGAATCGGATTCACATACCAATTTTATAAAAGCACGCGAGTTACCGATAAATAGTTTCGGTTGAGTGATACAATCTAACAGTATGAGCATGAGAAAACTACGCATCGTGAAAAATTACCTATCTCATTTACCACGATTCTTCTACGTCAAGCATAACGGCCTACGCATACGCGAGAACAACGAGCTGACTGAGGAAAAGCCGACCTACCAGCTAACGAATTTCGGACGCTTCTTAAACTAAACCTATCCTACACATACAGCGACGCATCCGGGCCTGAGGAGAAAAGTTTTAAAAATTACAAGACCTGAAAAAAGAAATCAGTTTAGAAATTAGATAACATCACCCTTATAAATAAATATTTTTACCAGCACACAAAATATGTACAAAACATGATATACAGACATTCAAGTTTACAATTAAAATACACGACGACATACATACATGTGACCAGTGGGGAGAAAAATACCTTTAGTGTACAATCAATGTTTCCTGTACTGTGGTACGTGATGTGTATATGTCGATGGAAATGTGTTTGTGAGTGAAGAGATTGAATTGAATGTGATGAAAATGGACCTTGGAGACGCCATCTGCTGAAGAAGATGAAAACGGACGAACGAACGAAACGAAAGAGCTAAAGAGACTGGTAGTGCTAATGAGACGGTTCCTGCTCTGACCGCTACCTATTCTAACCTCTACTTTAACAGCCCCCTCTAAATCTCTCCATCAACCTATCGCCCTATCCACTTCGGGATTCATTTGTGGACCCCAGGACAATAGAATGCCCTTCTCCATTGGAAGACATGGAGTTTGGTACTTATACCGGTAACCGGTCGGTCCCGCCCCACGTTAGCCGTTCTAGAACGTTGCCCGTCCTCCACCTCGAGGCGGTGTGGGTTCGGAATTTGTCTTCGACGGGTTTGAGACCATTAAGGCTTTTCCCAAACCCACGGACGCTTTAGAGGACCCGAAGCGGAACCGAACGAGACCAAGAAATGTATGATGCATTGTGTAGAGGAAGGCCCCACCCGACCATCCTTTTGTATTAATGATGTAGCCCAGCATCAGGGAAATGTAAGTGTGTCCGTTTCGAAAGCGGACGTAACAACAGATAGGAAAAGGAAGATGTGGCCCTGTTTGTAAAGCGATTAAAAAAGTACGACAATGCAGGTGACTGAGAGAAATGAATTATTTTTACAATACGAAATGAATTACCACACATACACAACAAGTTCATAAACAAATATTTTACAAGGCTTAAAGTAAAATCAAACACCGAAAGTAACTTTAACCTTTCTAAAATGTTAACCCAATATGTTAATGCAGGCATGAAATGTAAATGCAAAAAATAAAAGCATGAAATACAGACATGATACATTACAACATGCAAAGTTTTGAAATATGTTGTTGCGAACATGGTATACAGATAATCGTGCTTAAAGTACAGTAAACGGATACCGAATATTACTAGCGAATACGTAAGTTTAAGGAAAAGGCGCAGCATGCATAAAAACCGGGGAGAAAAACACTTTACAGTAACCTCACAAATCTAAGAAATCGAAAGAGACGGAAAAATGCTCATTTAAAGCGGGTTCATGGCCTCAAATACAATATGAAGTACCTTCGCCAAGCGGAAGAATTGAAGCGCTTCTAGTTGAGAGGTTTGTGACTCTGGCAAAAAAATTACTATGTGATTGTTCGCAGAGAAAAGCATGTTTGGAAGTTAACCTATCTTGACTACTACGGATTGCAAACTTAAACTACGACTGCTTTGAGCTTTGATGCAGTGCAATTCAATGGATGGAAAACTATCGAATATCAGCTCTGTTCTATTGCATCACTCAGAGATATTTGACTTAGATTTCTATTGAACACGGAACTTATTCGGACGAAAATAGGGATGGAAACCCCACTCTGCCTTCCACACATAATCACAACACCACCACCGTTAGTGCCAAAACCACTCACAATACATGGGAACCCCATCGCCCAGGAAAGGTGTTATTCAAGGGAAGGACCAATAACCAACTAGATTGCAGTAATAAATCATCAACTCTCAGCCATTCCTGCGAGTGCACCCGCCACAACCAGTCATACCACACACACACACACACACCTAAGGCAGAATCGGATTCACATACCAATTTTATAAAAGCACGCGAGTTACCGATAAATAGTTTCGGTTGAGTGATACAATCTAACAGTATGAGCATGAGAAAACTACGCATCGTGAAAAATTACCTATCTCATTTACCACGATTCTTCTACGTCAAGCATAACGGCCTACGCATACGCGAGAACAACGAGCTGTCTGAGGAAAAGCCGACCTACCAGCTAACGAATTTCGGACGCTTCTTAAACTAAACCTATCCTACACATACAGCGACGCATCCGGGCCTGTGGAGAAAAGTTTTAAAAATTACAAGACCTGAAAAAAAAATCAGTTTAGAAATTAGATACCATCACCCTTATAAATATTTTTACCAGCACACAAAATATGTACAAAACATGATATACAGACATTCAAGTTTACAATTAAAATACACGACGACATACATACATGTGACCAGTGGGGAGAAAAATACCTTTAGTGTACAATCAATGTTTCCTGTACTGTGGTACGTGATGTGTATATGTCGATGGAAATGTGTTTGTGAGTGAAGAGATTGAATTGAATGTGATGAAAATGGACCTTGGAGACGCCATCTGCTGAAGAAGATGAAAACGGACGAACGAACGAAACGAAAGAGCTAAAGAGACTGGTAGTGCTAATGAGACGGTTCCTGCTCTGACCGCTACCTATTCTAAACCTCTACTTTAACAGCCCCCCCTAAATCCCTCCATCAACCTATCGGCCTATCCACTTCGGGATCCATTTGTGGACCCCAGGACAATAGAATGCCCTTCTCCATTGGAAGACATGGAGTTTGGTACTTATACCGGTAACCGGTCGGTCCCGCCCCACGTTAGCCGTTCTAGAACGTTGCCCGTCCTCCACCTCGAGGCGGTGTGGGTTCGGAATTTGTCTTCGACGGGTTTGAGACCATTAAGGCTTTTCCCAAACCCTCGGACGCTTTAGAGGACCCGAAGCGGAACCGAACGAGACCAAGAAATGTATGATGCATTGTGTAGAGGAAGGCCCCACCCGACCATCCTTTTGTATTAATGATGTAGCCCAGCATCAGGGAAATGTAAGTGTGTCCGTTTCAAAAGCGAACGTAACAACAGATAGGAAAAGGAAGATGTGGCCCTGTTTGTAAAGCGATTAAAAAAGTACGACAATGCAGGTGACTGAGAGAAATGAATAATTTTTACAATACGAAATGAATTACCACACATACACAACAAGTTCATAAACAAATATTTTACAAGGCTTAAAGTAAAATCAAACACCGAAAGTAACTTTAACCTTTCTAAAATGTTAACCCAATATGTTAATGCAGGCATGAAATGTAAATGCAAAAAATAAAAGCATGAAATACAGACATGATACATTACAACATGCAAAGTTTTGAAATACGTTGTTGCGAACATGGTATACAGATAATCGTGCTTAAAGTACAGTGAACGGATACCGAATATTACTAGCGAATACGTAAGTTTACGGAAAAGGCGCAGCATGCATAAAAACCGGGGAGAAAAACACTTTACAGTAACCTCACAAATCTAAGAAATCGAAAGAGACGGAAAAATGCTCATTTAAAGCGGGTTCATGGCCTCAAATACAATATGAAGTACCTTCGCCTAGCGGAAGAATTGAAGCGCTTCTAGTTGAGAGGTTTGTGACTCTGGCAAAAAAATTACTATGTGATTGTTCGCAGAGAAAAGCATGTTTGGAAGTTAACCTATCTTGACTACTACGGATTGCTAACTTAAACTACGACTGCTTTGAGCTTTGATGCAGTGCAATTCAAAGGATGGAAAACTATCGAATATCAGCTCTGTTCTATTGCATCACTCAGAGATATTTGACTTAGATTTCTATTGAACACGGAACTTATTCGGACGAAAATAGGGATGGAAACCGCACTCTGCCTTCCACACAAAATCACAACACCACCACCGTTAGTGCCAAAACCACTCACAATACATGGGAACCCCATTGCCCAGGAAAGGTTTTATTCAAGGGAAGGACCAATAACCAACTAGATTGCAGTAATAAATCATCAACTCTCAGCCATTCCTGCGAGTGCACCCGCCACAACCTGTCATACCACACACACACACACCGAAGGCAGAATCGGATTCACATACCAATTTTATAAAAGTACGCGAGTTACCGATAAATAGTTTCGGTTGAGTGATACAATCTAACAGTATGAGCATGAGAAAACTACGCATCGTGAAAAATTACCTATCTCATTTACCACGATTCTTCTACGTCAAGCATAACGGCCTACGCATACGCGAGAACAACGAGCTGACTGAGGAAAAGCCGACCTACCAGCTAACGAATTTCGGACGCTTCTTAAACTAAACCTATCCTACACATACAGCGACGCATCCGGGCCTGAGGAGAAAAGTTTTAAAAATTACAAGACCTGAAAAAAGAAATCAGTTTAGAAATTAGATAACATCACCCTTATAAATAAATATTTTTACCAGCACACAAAATATGTACAAAACATGATATACAGACATACAAGTTTACAATTAAAATACACGACGACATACATACATGTGACCAGTGGGGAGAAAAATACCTTTAGTGTACAATCAATGTTTCCTGTACTGTGGTACGTGATGTGTATATGTCGATGGAAATGTGTTTGTGAGTGAAGAGATTGAATTGAATGTGATGAAAATGGACCTTGGAGACGCCATCTGCTGAAGAAGATGAAAACGGACGAACGAACGAAACGAAAGAGCTAAAGAGACTGGTAGTGCTAATGAGACGGTTCCTGCTCTGACCGCTACCTATTCTAACCTCTACTTTAACAGCCCCCTCTAAATCTCTCCATCAACCTATCGCCCTATCCACTTCGGGATTCATTTGTGGACCCCAGGACAATAGAATGCCCTTCTCCATTGGAAGACATGGAGTTTGGTACTTATACCGGTAACCGGTCGGTCCCGCCCCACGTTAGCCGTTCTAGAACGTTGCCCGTCCTCCACCTCGAGGCGGTGTGGGTTCGGAATTTGTCTTCGACGGGTTTGAGACCATTAAGGCTTTTCCCAAACCCACGGACGCTTTAGAGGACCCGAAGCGGAACCGAACGAGACCAAGAAATGTATGATGCATTGTGTAGAGGAAGGCCCCACCCGACCATCCTTTTGTATTAATGATGTAGCCCAGCATCAGGGAAATGTAAGTGTGTCCGTTTCGAAAGCGGACGTAACAACAGATAGGAAAAGGAAGATGTGGCCCTGTTTGTAAAGCGATTAAAAAAGTACGACAATGCAGGTGACTGAGAGAAATGAATTATTTTTACAATACGAAATGAATTACCACACATACACAACAAGTTCATAAACAAATATTTTACAAGGCTTAAAGTAAAATCAAACACCGAAAGTAACTTTAACCTTTCTAAAATGTTAACCCAATATGTTAATGCAGGCATGAAATGTAAATGCAAAAAATAAAAGCATGAAATACAGACATGATACATTACAACATGCAAAGTTTTGAAATACGTTGTTGCGAACATGGTATACAGATAATCGTGCTTAAAGTACAGTAAACGGATACCGAATATTACTAGCGAATACGTAAGTTTAAGGAAAAGGCGCAGCATGCATAAAAACCGGGGAGAAAAACACTTTACAGTAACCTCACAAATCTAAGAAATCGAAAGAGACGGAAAAATGCTCATTTAAAGCGGGTTCATGGCCTCAAATACAATATGAAGTACCTTCGCCAAGCGGAAGAATTGAAGCGCTTCTAGTTGAGAGGTTTGTGACTCTGGCAAAAAAATTACTATGTGATTGTTCGCAGAGAAAAGCATGTTTGGAAGTTAACCTATCTTGACTACTACGGATTGCT
The DNA here is from genome assembly GCA_036926295.1 of Pachydiplax longipennis. NCBI lineage: Eukaryota > Metazoa > Arthropoda > Insecta > Odonata > Libellulidae > Pachydiplax > Pachydiplax longipennis. The sequence goes on along the minus strand of JAVFKF010000004.1, from coordinate 68,442,377 downwards.
AACATAAACTACGACTGCTTTGAGCTTTGATGCAGTGCAATTCAATGGATGGAAAACTATCGAATATCAGCTCTGTTCTATTGCATCACTCAGAGATATTTGACTTAGATTTCTATTGAACACGGAACTTATTCGGACGAAAATAGGGATGGAAACCCCACTCTGCCTTCCACACATAATCACAACACCACCACCGTTAGTGCCAAAACCACTCACAATACATGGGAACCCCATCGCCCAGGAAAGGTGTTATTCAAGGGAAGGACCAATAACCAACTAGATTGCAGTAATAAATCATCAACTCTCAGCCATTCCTGCGAGTGCACCCGCCACAACCAGTCATACCACACACACACACACACACCTAAGGCAGAATCGGATTCACATACCAATTTTATAAAAGCACGCGAGTTACCGATAAATAGTTTCGGTTGAGTGATACAATCTAACAGTATGAGCATGAGAAAACTACGCATCGTGAAAAATTACCTATCTCATTTACCACGATTCTTCTACGTCAAGCATAACGGCCTACGCATACGCGAGAACAACGAGCTGTCTGAGGAAAAGCCGACCTACCAGCTAACGAATTTCGGACGCTTCTTAAACTAAACCTATCCTACACATACAGCGACGCATCCGGGCCTGTGGAGAAAAGTTTTAAAAATTACAAGACCTGAAAAAAAAATCAGTTTAGAAATTAGATACCATCACCCTTATAAATATTTTTACCAGCACACAAAATATGTACAAAACATGATATACAGACATTCAAGTTTACAATTAAAATACACGACGACATACATACATGTGACCAGTGGGGAGAAAAATACCTTTAGTGTACAATCAATGTTTCCTGTACTGTGGTACGTGATGTGTATATGTCGATGGAAATGTGTTTGTGAGTGAAGAGATTGAATTGAATGTGATGAAAATGGACCTTGGAGACGCCGTCTGCTGAAGAAGATGAAAACGGACGAACGAACGAAACGAAAGAGCTAAAGAGACTGGTAGTGCTAATGAGACGGTTCCTGCTCTGACCGCTACCTATTCTAAACCTCTACTTTAACAGCCCCCCCTAAATCCCTCCATCAACCTATCGGCCTATCCACTTCGGGATCCATTTGTGGACCCCAGGACAATAGAATGCCCTTCTCCATTGGAAGACATGGAGTTTGGTACTTATACCGGTAACCGGTCGGTCCCGCCCCACGTTAGCCGTTCTAGAACGTTGCCCGTCCTCCACCTCGAGGCGGTGTGGGTTCGGAATTTGTCTTCGACGGGTTTGAGACCATTAAGGCTTTTCCCAAACCCTCGGACGCTTTAGAGGACCCGAAGCGGAACCGAACGAGACCAAGAAATGTATGATGCATTGTGTAGAGGAAGGCCCCACCCGACCATCCTTTTGTATTAATGATGTAGCCCAGCATCAGGGAAATGTAAGTGTGTCCGTTTCAAAAGCGAACGTAACAACAGATAGGAAAAGGAAGATGTGGCCCTGTTTGTAAAGCGATTAAAAAAGTACGACAATGCAGGTGACTGAGAGAAATGAATAATTTTTACAATACGAAATGAATTACCACACATACACAACAAGTTCATAAACAAATATTTTACAAGGCTTAAAGTAAAATCAAACACCGAAAGTAACTTTAACCTTTCTAAAATGTTAACCCAATATGTTAATGCAGGCATGAAATGTAAATGCAAAAAATAAAAGCATGAAATACAGACATGATACATTACAACATGCAAAGTTTTGAAATACGTTGTTGCGAACATGGTATACAGATAATCGTGCTTAAAGTACAGTAAACGGATACCGAATATTACTAGCGAATACGTAAGTTTACGGAAAAGGCGCAGCATGCATAAAAACCGGGGAGAAAAACACTTTACAGTAACCTCACAAATCTAAGAAATCGAAAGAGACGGAAAAATGCTCATTTAAAGCGGGTTCATGGCCTCAAATACAATATGAAGTACCTTCGCCTAGCGGAAGAATTGAAGCGCTTCTAGTTGAGAGGTTTGCGACTCTGGCAATAAAATTACTATGTGATTGTTCGCAGAGAAAAGCATGTTTGGAAGTTAACCTATCTTGACTACTACGGATTGCTAACTTAAACTACGACTGCTTTGAGCTTTGATGCAGTGCAATTCAAAGGATGGAAAACTATTGAATATCAGCTCTGTTCTATTGCATCACTCAGAGATATTTGACTTAGATTTCTATTGAACACGGAACTTATTCGGACGAAAATAGGGATGGAAACCCCACTCTGCCTTCCACACATAATCACAACACCACCACCGTTAGTGCCAAAACCACTCACAATACATGGGAACCCCATCGCCCAGGAAAGGTGTTATTCAAGGGAAGGACCAATAACCAACTAGATTGCAGTAATAAATCATCAACTCTCAGCCATTCCTGCGAGTGCACCCGCCACAACCAGTCATACCACACACACACACACACACCTAAGGCAGAATCGGATTCACATACCAATTTTATAAAAGCACGCGAGTTACCGATAAATAGTTTCGGTTGAGTGATACAATCTAACAGTATGAGCATGAGAAAACTACGCATCGTGAAAAATTACCTATCTCATTTACCACGATTCTTCTACGTCAAGCATAACGGCCTACGCATACGCGAGAACAACGAGCTGACTGAGGAAAAGCCGACCTACCAGCTAACGAATTTCGGACGCTTCTTAAACTAAACCTATCCTACACATACAGCGACGCATCCGGGCCTGTGGAGAAAAGTTTTAAAAATTACAAGACCTGAAAAAAGAAATCAGTTTAGAAATTAGATAACATCACCCTTATAAATATTTTTACCAGCACACAAAATATGTACAAAACATGATATACAGACATTCAAGTTTACAATTAAAATACACGACGACATACATACATGTGACCAGTGGGGAGAAAAATACCTTTAGTGTACAATCAATGTTTCCTGTACTGTGGTACGTGATGTGTATATGTCGATGGAAATGTGTTTGTGAGTGAAGAGATTGAATTGAATGTGATGAAAATGGACCTTGGAGACGCCATCTGCTGAAGAAGATGAAAACGGACGAACGAACGAAACGAAAGAGCTAAAGAGACTGGAAGTGCTAATGAGACGGTTCCTGCTCTGACAGCTACCTATTCTAACCTCTACTTTAACAGCCCCCTCTAAATCCCTCCATCAACCTATCGCCCTATCCACTTCGGGATCCATTTGTGGACCCCAGGACAATAGAATGCCCTTCTCCATTGGAAGACATGGAGTTTGGTACTTATACCGGTAACCGGTCGGTCCCGCCCCACGTTAGCCGTTCTAGAACGTTGCCCGTCCTCCACCTCGAGGCGGTGTGGGTTCGGAATTTGTCTTCGACGGATTTGAGACCATTAAGGCTTTTCCCAAACCCTCGGACGCTTTAGAGGACCCGAAGCGGAACCGAACGAGACCAAGAAATGTATGATGCATTGTGTAGAGGAAGGCCCCACCCGACCATCCTTTTTTATTAATGATGTAGCCCAGCATCAGGGAAATGTAAGTGTGTCCGTTTCAAAAGCGAACGTAACAACAGATAGGAAATGGAAGATGTGGCCCTGTTTGTAAAGCGATTAAAAAAGTACGACAATGCAGGTGACTGAGAGAAATGAATTATTTTTACAATAGGAAATGAATTACCGCACATACACAACAAGTTCATAAACAAATATTTTACAAGGCTTAAAGTAAAATCAAACACCGAAAGTAACTTTAACCTTTCTAAAATGTTAACCCAATATGTTAATGCAGGCATGAAATGTAAATGCAAAAAATAAAAGCATGAAATACAGACATGATACATTACAACATGCAAAGTTTTGAAATACGTTGTTGCGAACATGGTATACAGATAATCGTGCTTAAAGTACAGTAAACGGATACCGAATATTACTAGCGAATACGTAAGTTTACGGAAAAGGCGCAGCATGCATAAAAACCGGGGAGAAAAACACTTTACAGTAACCTCACAAATCTAAGAAATCGAAAGAGACGGAAAAATGCTCATTTAAAGCGGGTTCATGGCCTCAAATACAATATGAAGTACCTTCGCCTAGCGGAAGAATTGAAGCGCTTCTAGTTGAGAGGTTTGCGACTCTGGCAATAAAATTACTATGTGATTGTTCGCAGAGAAAAGCATGTTTGGAAGTTAACCTATCTTGACTACTACGGATTGCTAACTTAAACTACGACTGCTTTGAGCTTTGATGCAGTGCAATTCAAAGGATGGAAAACTATCGAATATCAGCTCTGTTCTATTGCATCACTCAGAGATATTTGACTTAGATTTCTATTGAACACGGAACTTATTCGGACGAAAATAGGGATGGAAACCCCACTCTGCCTTCCACACATAATCACAACACCACCACCGTTAGTGCCAAAACCACTCACAATACATGGGAACCCCATCGCCCAGGAAAGGTGTTATTCAAGGGAAGGACCAATAACCAACTAGATTGCAGTAATAAATCATCAACTCTCAGCCATTCCTGCGAGTGCACCCGCCACAACCAGTCATACCACACACACACACACACACCGAAGGCAGAATCGGATTCACATACCAATTTTATAAAAGCACGCGAGTTACCGATAAATAGTTTCGGTTGAGTGATACAATCTAACAGTATGAGCATGAGAAAACTACGCATCGTGAAAATTACCTATCTCATTTACCACGATTCTTCTACGTCAAGCATAACGGCCTACGCATACGCGAGAACAACGAGCTGACTGAGGAAAAGCCGACCTACCAGCTAACGAATTTCGGACGCTTCTTAAACTAAACCTATCCTACACATACAGCGACGCATCCGGGCCTGTGGAGAAAAGTTTTAAAAATTACAAGACCTGAAAAAAGAAATCAGTTTAGAAATTAGATAACATCACCCTTATAAATAAATATTTTTACCAGCACACAAAATATGTACAAAACATGATATACAGACATTCAAGTTTACAATTAAAATACACGACGACATACATACATGTGACCAGTGGGGAGAAAAATACCTTTAGTGTACAATCAATGTTTCCTGTACTGTGGTACGTGATGTGTATATGTCGATGGAAATGTGTTTGTGAGTGAAGAGATTGAATTGAATGTGATGAAAATGGACCTTGGAGACGCCGTCTGCTGAAGAAGATGAAAACGGACGAACGAACGAAACGAAAGAGCTAAAGAGACTGGTAGTGCTAATGAGACGGTTCCTGCTCTGACCGCTACCTATTCTAACCTCTACTTTAACAGCCCCCCCTAAATCCCTCCATCAACCTATCGCCCTATCCACTTCGGGATCCATTTGTGGACCCCAGGACAATAGAATGCCCTTCTCCATTGGAAGACATGGAGTTTGGTACTTATACCGGTAACCGGTCGGTCCCGCCCCACGTTAGCCGTTCTAGAACGTTGCCCGTCCTCCACCTCGAGGCGGTGTGGGTTCGGAATTTGTCTTCGACGGGTTTGAGACCATTAAGGCTTTTCCCAAACCCTCGGACGCTTTAGAGGACCCGAAGCGGAACCGAACGAGACCAAGAAATGTATGATGCATTGTGTAGAGGAAGGCCCCACCCGACCATCCTTTTGTATTAATGATGTAGCCCAGCATCAGGGAAATGTAAGTGTGTCCGTTTCAAAAGCGAACGTAACAACAGATAGGAAAAGGAAGATGTGGCCCTGTTTGTAAAGCGATTAAAAAAGTACGACAATGCAGGTGACTGAGAGAAATGAATTATTTTTACAATAGGAAATGAATTACCGCACATACACAACAAGTTCATAAACAAATATTTTACAAGGCTTAAAGTAAAATCAAACACCGAAAGTAACTTTAACCTTTCTAAAATGTTAACCCAATATGTTAATGCAGGCATGAAATGTAAATGCAAAAAATAAAAGCATGAAATACAGACATGATACATTACAACATGCAAAGTTTTGAAATACGTTGTTGCGAACATGGTATACAGATAATCGTGCTTAAAGTACAGTAAACGGATACCGAATATTACTAGCGAATACGTAAGTTTACGGAAAAGGCGCAGCATGCATAAAAACCGGGGAGAAAAACACTTTACAGTAACCTCACAAATCTAAGAAATCGAAAGAGACGGAAAAATGCTCATTTAAAGCGGGTTCATGGCCTCAAATACAATATGAAGTACCTTCGCCTAGCGGAAGAATTGAAGCGCTTCTAGTTGAGAGGTTTGCGACTCTGGCAATAAAATTACTATGTGATTGTTCGCAGAGAAAAGCATGTTTGGAAGTTAACCTATCTTGACTACTACGGATTGCTAACTTAAACTACGACTGCTTTGAGCTTTGATGCAGTGCAATTCAAAGGATGGAAAACTATCGAATATCAGCTCTGTTCTATTGCATCACTCAGAGATATTTGACTTAGATTTCTATTGAACACGGAACTTATTCGGACGAAAATAGGGATGGAAACCCCACTCTGCCTTCCACACATAATCACAACACCACCACCGTTAGTGCCAAAACCACTCACAATACATGGGAACCCCATCGCCCAGGAAAGGTGTTATTCAAGGGAAGGACCAATAACCAACTAGATTGCAGTAATAAATCATCAACTCTCAGCCATTCCTGCGAGTGCACCCGCCACAACCAGTCATACCACACACACACACACACACCTAAGGCAGAATCGGATTCACATACCAATTTTATAAAAGCACGCGAGTTACCGATAAATAGTTTCGGTTGAGTGATACAATCTAACAGTATGAGCATGAGAAAACTACGCATCGTGAAAAATTACCTATCTCATTTACCACGATTCTTCTACGTCAAGCATAACGGCCTACGCATACGCGAGAACAACGAGCTGACTGAGGAAAAGCCGACCTACCAGCTAACGAATTTCGGACGCTTCTTAAACTAAACCTATCCTACACATACAGCGACGCATCCGGGCCTGTGGAGAAAAGTTTTAAAAATTACAAGACCTGAAAAAAGAAATCAGTTTAGAAATTAGATAACATCACCCTTATAAATAAATATTTTTACCAGCACACAAAATATGTACAAAACATGATATACAGACATTCAAGTTTACAATTAAAATACACGACGACATACATACATGTGACCAGTGGGGAGAAAAATACCTTTAGTGTACGATCAATGTTTCCTGTACTGTGGTACGTGATGTGTATATGTCGATGGAAATGTGTTTGTGAGTGAAGAGATTGAATTGAATGTGATGAAAATGGACCTTGGAGACGCCATCTGCTGAAGAAGATGAAAACGGACGAACGAACGAAACGAAAGAGCTAAAGAGACTGGTAGTGCTAATGAGACGGTTCCTGCTCTGACCGCTACCTATTCTAACCTCTACTTTAACAGCCCCCCCTAAATCCCTCCATCAACCTATCGCCCTATCCACTTCGGGATCCATTTGTGGACCCCAGGACAATAGAATGCCCTTCTCCATTGGAAGACATGGAGTTTGGTACTTATACCGGTAACCGGTCGGTCCCGCCCCACGTTAGCCGTTCTAGAACGTTGCCCGTCCTCCACCTCGAGGCGGTGTGGGTTCGGAATTTGTCTTCGACGGGTTTGAGACCATTAAGGCTTTTCCCAAACCCTCGGACGCTTTAGAGGACCCGAAGCGGAACCGAACGAGACCAAGAAATGTATGATGCATTGTGTAGAGGAAGGCCCCACCCGACCATCCTTTTGTATTAATGATGTAGCCCAGCATCAGGGAAATGTGTGTCCGTTTCAAAAGCGAACGTAACAACAGGGAAATGTGTGTCCTTTTCAAAAACAATCATGAAACAGCACGGATATGTGTGTTCATTTGATCGATCAATAGTGAAAAAAAATCAAAAGTTAAAACAACAGCACATACGGGAGGGAATATGTAGTCCTGTATTTGATGCTGTCGAAAGATTTCGATAGTGAAATTGGTTCTAGGAATTTAATATTTCTTAAAATATGAAATGAAACACACACCACATATTTATTCTCATAATGACTCACATTGAATTTTGAATTCGCTGTGTTGGCCGATAATGTTAGGTAGGAGTATTTTTTATACGTTTAGGGAGTTTTGCATTCAATATCTTAATGGTTTTAATTGGTTTGAAATGAGACTTTTTTAAAATTACATTATTTTTATGAACATGTGCTAAGGTAGTGCCTATTTTTCTGTGAACAATAACCACCATTTTATTTCTCTATATATTACCTCAATCTGTAGGTCTCTCTATCCTCTTCAAAAATTGAATTTTCGCTCTCAGTAAAAGGGAATATATTTTAAAGCAATTTCTGCAAGTCAAATTTATGACAGATTCTTTTCGATTATAATATGTGTGCAACGTTTTCGAATCATAATAGCTCTGCAACTTATTCCTTCAAAGTAGTCCTGAATTTTTCTTATCTTTTATTTTATGCATCTATATAGTTGAATATAATCCATTTACTTAACGGTATCTTCATTTTTCTATCAAAAGGTACTAGAACGTAAACTGCATGTATAAAGTTCAGATCAGAAACTAGTGTTATTTTGAATATTAAGAGAAAACTCCTTGTTCATTATTGTTTATGCATATGTAGGATAATTTGTCAACAAGTGATGCTGTTAAAGCGTAAAAGAGGATATCATAACTGTAACTGAATTTAAGAATCATTTACGTGCGGAATAAAATTCTTTTAGGGGTTTTAGAAAGATGGATCATACATGCGTGGTAAAAAATGTTTGAATTTGAAATGTAAATATGATATCCGTGAAAACACTTCCATCACTTTAACAGATTACACCTTTCCGTCATTCCAGAAAGTTTATAGCCCTCTTATATTTTAGTCATATTAAATTACTATTATGAAGTAGAACCCACAATCATATTACACTTAAAATGTTTTTACTATTTTACCCATCAAGAGAAAATTTTTAATATACTTCAAAAGCAAAATTAATGAGCTTACCCAAAGTACGGTGCATGTAATTGTTTTTTAATACACAACTAGAATACCAAACGTAAGGTAACTTTAAAATTTCAGATAGTTAAATGCTCTCCGCGCGCAGACAAAAGGCTCTTTTTATTTTTCCAAGGGCCACTACGACCCTAAAAAAAATGTAACCTCATACGGAGTATACTCTATCTTCAGTTTTATCAGTAGAAGACTGAAATTATTTCGCAAAAAAAGCAAAAAATAGCAGCGCAGAGTTGAGACGAGAATCTTTGGTCGTAAAGTATGCTTATCCATTCGAAATTTCAAGAAATTGGGTGACATTAAAACTTTTCGTGAATTTTTGTGGTGATGAATAACGTATTAAGTATACAAACACGAGTAAACGTTGCTTGCATAGTGCAAGTTAATCGGTGAATATTTACTAGAAATATCTCATGAGGGTCGGAACTTGCAAATGCATCCCAAGTTCACCAAAGCATATATCAGAACAAGAATATGTAACCGGCCCATTACCGTCAACGTTGCGTCCGATTAAATATGCGGAATGTCGAGTCGATGTTATATCGGGAGCGTCATCAAATGTAATTCCGAATGTGCTATTGATTCTAAGGGAAAATGCGAATGGTACCCTGGCGTCGAAGCAAGGACCATCAGGGAAACGGCTTTCGTAAAAAATATTCTTGACTCCTACTCGCATTCCGTGTCACGGATTATTATCTTCTCAGGGAATACCTTAGATTTCCGTATCCCGTCGTACGTTAATTCTGGGAGAATCACGACCCTCTAGAACAGATTACAGGACCTTATCGCAAAATAGGATTTCATGAAACTGACCGTTACCGACCAAAATCTCAAGTCCACATCATATCATTACTCAGTCGTAATTACGGATTACCCGTTCGAAATGTATGGTTTGATCTAAAGAACGCACTAGCGGCACATCAGGAAAACAGTAAGCTGCACATATGAAAGCCAATTATAACCGCTATCTATGCTCCGGGTTTTGTTTTTCTATATCATGGGGAAAGTGTGCAAAAAATATAGTTAAATATCGCCGCATTGAATGCATTTGAAAGGGGAGATCATTGAACCCTCCTTGCGTCTAACTCACGCTAATTTGCTGTGATTTTTCAAATGTTGCTATATAAGACCATGTCATCTATGATCTCTGTGATTTTCAATTTTCTATCCTATCGAGAAAGGCCTCAAAATAATTTCAAAATTTGCGAGCATAGGACCGCCTGGCGTCGCACTCTCAACCTGTTAGTGAAAGACAATTTCATATCAATGTGAGATGCATTATGACCTTTTCCGAAGTTTCCGTTCACTATCTTATTGGGAAAGTCCCAGAATAAGATTCTGCTATCCCAGTTTGAAATCCATGGTAGAATTGAAATGACGCTCTGATATCGAACCAGGGGTCATTACAGAAAAGGGAAATGCATATATGAAATTTATCAATCACATTCCGGGTCCTACTCTTCAATTCACATTCCGGGTGTTACCTTTAGAGCTAATGAGAAAGCGTTCAAAAAATCAGAGAATTCCGATTTTTGGGACATTCTGGTATCGAACCCATGATAACTATCGTCGCTGTCTGACTTATTCTTGCGACTTAAGGGTGGGGCCAGTACGTCGTAAAAATCTCTCGTTGATCGCATCTATGGAAAATGATTATAGTTTGTATTCCCTATATATAGGTATATGCGGAGAAGTAGGTATGTAAATTGTATATAATATACTCTCTCTCACTCAAACACACACACACACAAACAGCCTCATTTTCTAGAAGTAAGAGGTGGAGGGATATCAACATTATCATGAAGAGCACGGATCATAACAAATCAAAAATTAAAAGTAAATCTCAAAGTTCACGACTGGGGCGAATTTTCCCGAATGCCATGCCATGCCGAATGTATCGAATTTCCTAAAATATGTTGATTTTCGAATATTATTAAAAGTTACTAAATTGAAACATAACAATAGCCTGAAATATTTTCCTCGACATTTATTGGAAAAACATTGAAATATTAAGTGTTATAAAATGAAAAATAAAAAAAGCAAAAATGATAGCATGTCCAATGCTTGGACTGAGAAAGATTTATCAAAAATATTACAATTATATACGATATAATACATCTTATAATTTATCAACACTAAAAATTATTAAACTTATTTTAGTGGAACATGACTGAATGGCTCTTCATATTTTTTAACAAAACGGCAATAGATTAAAGTTTAATGAAACTTTAAACATTTCTGTTATTGAGGGTACATGGAGTATCCATCAAAGGCTGTAATGGTTGAAATATGAATTCTCTAATTTTTATGAACACTGTCAATCATATCAAATATTTGCAAAAGGAACACCAAAGCACGGAATGCTCATCTGGTAGTTCGCAGCCAGTTACGCATAGTTCGTAAAAGGTAATTTTTTATATCGCACCATCCTATTATTAAAACTTTGCACTAGCACTTGACATCAGAGTTTCAAAAATATGTAAGAAAAGAACACGTAAGAATAGTATCTAAATATCATTAATATTTAAGACAATGTTTTATGCATAAACACGAGAAAGTTTTAATGAATTAATACCTATATACTAAAATATGAAATAAGATAAAAACAGGGATAAAATGAGCGAGTTCAACTAAACAAGAGAGAGAAATTATTACAATCTGTACTATATTTACTTTTTTAATAATAATTATAAGTATTAGTGTAATATAAGTATAGTAAGTATAGTAATTATAAGTAGCCCTTTGCTATTCGCATCGCAGAAGTTCCTAAATTGACACTTGAGGTAAGTATGGGCAAAATCTGAATCTTTAGTACGCTTTACTCGTATAAATTAGATATTTTTATCTTCCTTAATATATTTCTACTAAAATAATGCAGGAGTGCCTCAACGAGGCAACTACAGCATGCAATTTGCTTCCGTATTTCGCAGCCACAATGCTCTCTTGATATTTGTTGGTTGTCAGGTGCCCTATTAATTATAATTAATCTACAGTGAATAATTTCCATTTAATGTAAGTCAAATCCTGTATATTCCTATCGAGAGTTTTCAAGTTCAGTGTTTCACTGTCTGTCCCACAAAATCGAAAACAACTTTTTATCCTGCCACGAAAGTAATCCAAAAATTTTTATTTCAGTCAAGAATAATTATTATAATATGATTAAAACATTGTTTTGAGTTGAAAAATTCTTTTTGAGAAATCAAATTTAAAAATAAGCTCTTGGCTTAAACAGCATCAAAACTTTCCGATCAATCAGTAAATAAACATAAAAGAGCTAAAAGTAGATTTTCATTATAAAATTAAACGCAGTATGATAAATTTTAAATTCCAATTTCAAACTTTCATTTCCTCGGGATACCTTATTTAATTTCACTCGATTCCTAAAACGAGTATCCATAGTCAATACACAATTCATGTATATAATACACATTTTCTATCTCCTAATGTTTATATAGAATCTGCACCTATATTGAAAGTAAAAAATATTGCTCTACTACAATAAAAGCATTACAAATATTATAATAAATATATTTCCATTCATTCGTGTTAATATATCTTAAGCACCTAAGCCTCGCGCCAAAACAGTTTCGCGCCAAAACGGTTTCGCGCCAAAACGGTTTCCCGCCAAAACGGACGCGCTAAAATGTACCGTACTTCAGAATTCCAAATCTCATTATAATATTTTAGGATTAAATATTTTGCAAAAGGGAGTAAGAATTCCACTTGAGGTTGAAATAATTACAAAATTTCATATCTTTCATTCGCTAAAGGGCCGAACTCCGTTAAGTCTCAAATACTACGTACATTAGGATCAGAAACTTTCAACCGACCCAAACAATTCTCGACGAAAATATATTGATATCGTATCGTTTTCACCAAACGAAATTCGAGCTGAAAATCTACGTTTGATAAATTCACTCAAACGTTTTGATAGCACCAAGCTGAAAAAAATTACTAAACTCAAGTACTCACTCTAAGCTTCACCTATGCATTGATGGCCATTCACCGTGGGACTCTGCTTCCGAAGATAAAAGTTTCTGTAAGTTGGGCACGCCATCCTCTTCATCACGAAGATGTGTTCCAAGATGCACTCTAAAGAAGTCGTTTTGTCGAGGTTGCTATAAAATAATTCATACGAACTTACGTTATATTTAATTCACCAAATACCATTAAAAGAACTTAACCAGAATGACTTATGGTATATATTTTTCGGAGTTATTTCAAATTGTTCCACGAGCACCACTTACCAGGGAATCTCAAGCCTGAGTGCGTGCTCTCTCCTTCATCACTAAGATGTTTCCTGTTCCGAAGCACGATGACAACTGCGCGAATTCAAACAAAAGGAGCCTGTTTAGGAGTCGGTGGCGCTTTTCGCGCCTTTTTTAACTTTAAAACTCCATCTATTGGATTCTTGCAAGAGTTACTGACTTCAAATAATTAATATGTTCGGTGGTTATCATGCAAGAAAATTTTAATTTCTTCTTATCTATTTTCACCTCTTTTACCTATAATTATACCTATTGTATCATGATATTTTATATTACAAACTTACATTCTATCATTCGTTTTTCCCTCTCTTTATGTCGATAGTTTAAGCGTCGAGTACCGAAATAGTGTTCGTTGGAAACGGACGATTGTTTACGTTTCGGAGGATATCTACCGAGAAAAGTGTTTCCTGTATTATGGGCCATTTTGTATAATAAATGTAAGAGAGATAACCTTAAACTTTGTATGTCTGACATCAGTATGTCAGGTGATGCATCAGTATGACGTTGAAAATTTTCTGTTCTTACCATGCTTTTACTGTGAAGTCTTTACAGTCCCTATTCTCATGATATATCAATAAGTCTTATTAAATTCTTATATTTCTTATAAGAATTCCCTTTAAGCTACAGTGAGGAAATCATGCACTGTTGTCAAGATTAATAATATTCTATTTATAAAACACCATTCTATATATATTTATATATGTGATGTTAGTAAATCTCTAAGAATTACACTGTAGAAATGTTTGAACTATCGTTTCACTTACTTACTGAGGAGATAGAGAGCTGAAATTTATAAATTTGTTTTTGGTCCATCGACGTAAGACATGCTGATTTCTTCCTAATAAAATTGTCCTTTTTTCAACTCTGTATGATTCAAAAACTCTCTCAGAAGAAATGCATGTGAAGTTTATTTTGATTCAATAAATACCTTGGGTCTTTTGCAGAATCGGATTAAAACATTCAGTGTAAAAATGTTGAGACCAGTTTCCTTGACATTTTGTACAATTGCATTTCTTGAAATTTCTATTTACTCAATATTGCCTTGTAAATGCTGTTAATCATATAATTCTTGTATTGCATAACATATGGTACACATAGGTTATGACATTATATATATATATAATGTCATATTTTATGCTATACAGTTGAAGTAGTGGACTGAATTATTTAATAGACAAAGTTGTTAATCAACATTTATCATTTTCATGGTAAGCTGTAGTTTATTATGATGTATTTTTTCTCATCATTCAACTATTACACTCTGTATGCAAGACACTTGTGTTTGAGAAACAAAAGGCATTCTTAATTTTATTATTTTGTGCTAGTTTAATCCTCTTCAAAGATTCTGATCAAGCCATTAGTTGAGTCAATATCATTTAATGATCAACCTTAAATTATGTAGTTTTTGTCTTTACTATTTATATACCTTATATGTTTTGTACATTCTTGTATATTTTCATCTTAGCTCCTCTTTCTTGAAAGTTTAACTGCTCATTTAGGCAATCTGCGTTATTTACATGCCATCTCTCTTATCAATTCAGGTGAGAGATTTTCATGCAATGGGCTTGTTGATTGATTCTTCTGGTCCAATGCTCTGCATTTGGGCTCCCAGCATGGACACAAGGATATTATCAAGTATATGATTGTATCTACTCCTACAACAATCTTGAATACGATGGATTAAGAGAAGTAAGATTTTAATATTTAACATTTGCCTTTAGGAAATAGATGAAGCTTAAATATTTCCTTACAATATTTCCTGTTGGAATAGTTTCTATATATGATTATTTCAGATTTATTTTTTTAACTTTTCATAAATCTTCCTTTTTGTTATCAGCAGAATCAAAACCTTCTTCCTTTCATATAGTATTATCTTGTATACAGTGCCATGTTAAATATTTTAAAATAAAACTTAGAAAAAGGAAACACCTTTCAATTCTTTTGTGTTAATTTTCTAGAAACCCTTGAATTGTAGAGGTACTATGAATTCTAAGATTTTGCAGGACTCTGAGATCAATTTTGTTATCATCATGCTTATTAATTATTTATGAACTTCTGTAGACAATCTATCAGAATTACCTTTCATTTTTTACAAGTAAAACTTAAGTTCACATGAGATGAAACTTCACAAGGCTGAATGCATTACATGTTAGTTTCTGCCTTATTTAGCCATACGTAAGGACTTTGTAAATTTTTGGAAACTTTCATACACAACTCACTTCTTTAGGTAAGGATGGAAGCAAGATGATCCTTACCATTCCTATGAAATTGATTGTGTGCTAAAGCTTTAGGAGATAAAAACATAGTCTCTATATTTGGTTTTATATAGCTCTTTCCACAAAATCATGTTCTTATTTTGATCTTTCCTATGCATTTTCTTCTAGTTATTTTTTAGCTTTTTCTTACCTATTATTCTCTGCAATGAGGGGAATAAAGTAGTTTAATGTGATTGATTGTTAATTGGATTGTACTTAAGTACAATAAAGAGACCAAGTGAAAACCATATGATAAATGGGTTAGTATTAGATAATTAGGTTATGATAAAAATATATTTCCTTAAAATTAGAAAACAAAAAGGAGGGTTTTCTTTGCTTTATGATTCAGGTAGTTCTTTGAGTCTTAAGTAAGTGCTTTATACCTTATGCCATGCGTTATTTTTCACTTTAAAACAAAGCAATTTCTATAATTTGTGATTGCAACAAAAGTAAAAGTTGCCATGTGACGACGAGGGTGGTCTGAAAAGTTTCCAACCCAAGATTTTTCAGAAATCTTCAGAAAATTTTCCAAAAACATGTCGAGAAATGGTGAAATATCAGAAACTTTTCAGACCACCCATGTAATTAATCTAACACTCTGTCCTGTCAAGGGCTAAATATCTCCATGCAAATCTCCAACAGTGGGATTAAGGTTGTTCCACTTCTCACCCAAATAGCATAAAGTATCTATCAAGGAATGTTATATCTAAAATAAAAAATTATATGAATATTATGAATAAGAGATATTAGCTAATAGATAAATGTACTTGCCTTACATTATATTGTATTGCTTATTAGCAATAGGTTATCAGAGAAAGTGAATTAATTTCAGAATTCCCAACATCTTGATTAGCTAAATTATATTTTAGGCCTAATAGGAAATTATTATCTATATAATAGGGACCTAGGAATTGAAATATAGGATCTTTCTTCAGGTGGCCAAGTAAAAGTTGAGTAAAGAAAACATTACAAATATTTACTCTCTACCTTAGGATGAAGAAGATGAGAGACCCAGGAGTAGACTGCCTTCTCCACCAGAAGTTCCATATATTGAGGATCAGGGAAGATAACAATCACTCAGAAAAGGCTTTATTAACTCATCTGTGTATTACCTGGTACCAGCTCTTCCAAAAATCATGTAATCATATTCTTCATCATAATTATTTCTTATGTAAGGCCTTCTAAATATAATACTTCTGTTTGACTTTGGTTACTGGTTAGTAGATTTCTTTTTAACTATATGATCATTTGGTTATGTGAACTAGGAATCAGTGAAAGGTGTTTTCACATTTCAGCATTTGAAGAAGATGTCATGAGAGCTGTTGCTTTTATGAAAAGGGCAGTGATTGAAATACTCTGTGATTTAGGGAGATGGAAGAAAAGAAGGGTGCAAGGGTCCTTGATATCTGCTAATGCAGATAATGAAAGTTCTAGTATTTTATCAAGATTTTCTGAGAAATCTATGCAGGAGCTGAGTAATCTTGAGGGGAAGTTGACAGTTGCAAATCAAAGACAACTACTTGTAAGTCGTATTCATTTACATGTTTTACATGAAAAAATATTGTACAGTAAGTTATTGGAGACTAACATAGAATTCATTTTACATAGGTTCATGAGCTGGGACTTATTGGTGGCAGTTCTGCAAAGGAGTTGGTTTCAGAATTTTGCAGACAGCCCTCTGATGATGTGACCTCAGAATTTAGATTGTTGGGTTAAAAAAGTTTTTCATGGCATTATGATGAAGGATGTGATATTAACACTTATAAATTAATTACTTAAAACCCTTGGTTTCATGACTAGCCTCAATATGTATTTATTTACTGAAATATACCCTGCTTCCACCATTTGATGGGAGCACTTTATCTTAATTTCAAGGCTGCCTGGCATTTATCATCACATGGAAGAGAAACCCCTCCAAAAACCTGTGACAATAAAAGATACAGACAATATTACATTCTACTATTGTATTGGTATAATTTGTTACAATACTTAATTTGTTTCACTAATATTATTACATTCTGTGCATTTAATTTCTTTAAACTGACTTGAACAAACAACTTGCAGATTTGTAATTTAGTAAAATCTTTGTGTAGTTCACAATTATGTAAAGAATGTTTTCTCCACAACTCTAGCAAGATTTGCACAAATGAATGTTCTAAATTAATCTGTTCATGAATTTAAAGATTTCATCTATACAAAAATATTTCAGATGCTGTAATACACTCAAAAGATGGAGTGGCAAGTCCCACAAAGAAATTGAAACCTGACATACAGAGTACTGGCTATGACATGCCAAGTTTCACTTTCCAAGTAAAAAAAAAATAAATATATTTTATGATTTTGAATTGTAGTATTTCATAGCTATGTTGGATGTGGCAATGAAAGTAAAAAATTTTTGCTTTGAAATATCCAAGAAACAGCTTAGGATTCTATGGATATCTAATTGTGGGAACATTGGATAACATGCAGATATCCATTGAACGTTATACAGTAAACCCTCACATAGCGCAAAGATTCATTCCTTTAAATCACCCCGTAATGTGAAATAGCACTTTATGAAACGAGCACATTACTGGAAATATTGTGTTTCCCTCCTTAATCTGCATAAATCTATCTCTATCAAAACAAAATTTTTGTCCACAATGCAGATGTCGAGTTAAGAAAATTATGTTCTAATCATATATAAATTCTAAATAAAACTGACACAGGCTAGTGACACTATTAAAGCAGTTCACCTGCTCAGAAAACTGCACTAGCAGTGAACGAAATAAAAACACAAACTCTATTGCCGCTCAATAGCCTATAATGGGTCCTTCATCCTCCGACTGGTCTGAGACATCCTAATGTCTATTTCCAACTGTAAGTTGTGAGATCCCATGAGTTGTAGCTGCTTCTCTTCCACTAATTACCATCTATTTTGTGTTGCATTTTTTACCATCAAGTGGTAGGCATTGGCCAGTTACTTCATAATTACAGTGTAGCAAATAATAATCAGACAGGACTCCAAAATTCTTCCGATTGTGACTTTTGAAACTGCGTCTTACCAAGAAAACCTGTCATGCTATGTGAATTCGGCTTCTAAGCTTTGACTGCATATTAACGAAACCGCATTATGTGAATCCGATCTATGTGAGGGTATACTGTAATTGTATGGATATAACATTGGATACATGTATGGATATTGGTAACTGGCCAATGCCTACCACTTGATGGTAAAAAATGCAACACAAAATAGATGGTAATTAGTGGAAGAGAAGCAGCTACAACTCATGGGATCTCACAACTTACAGTTGGAAATAGACATTAGGATGTCTCAGACCAGTCGGAGGATGAAGGACCCATTATAGGCTATTGAGCGGCAATAGAGTTTGTGTTTTTATTTCGTTCACTGCTAGTGCAGTTTTCTGAGCAGGTGAACTGCTTTAATAGTGTCACTAGCCTGTGTCAGTTTTATTTAGAATTTATATATGATTAGAACATAATTTTCTTAACTCGACATCTGCATTGTGGACAAAAATTTTGTTTTGATAGAGATAGATTTATGCAGATTAAGGAGGGAAACACAATATTTCCAGTAATATGCTCGTTTCATAAAGTGCTATTTCACATTACGGGGTGATTTAAAGGAATGAATCTTTGCGCTATGTGAGGGTATACTGTAATTGTATGGATATAACATTGGATACATGTATGGATATTGTATAGATTAAGATTGATGTTTAGGCAATATATTCAATTGCTCTCTTAAAATCAGTCTGGGAGTGACAGAAAAGTACATATTAAACAGAATATAGTCTTAAGCAGGAGTGTTCTAAAACTTTGTTTACTCTCACTCACAATTGTAGATGAGAGTATGTGCTGCAGGTTAATAGCCAGAGGTGCAATTCTAATGATGAAGGATCTCAATGGACGTTCACCACAATAACTGGAAATTCAATTTATAAAGAACTAGCCACTACCTTGAAAGTATTCTATTGAAAGTTGATAATAATTGCTTAAATATAGTAATATAGAAATATGATGCTTGTGAGGATAGAATCTGAGTCAATCAGTTAAGTATGCAGTGCAACATCCCTTTGACCTATAATCATCTTGATGCTGGGTGAGCACCAATAAATGTTGGCTCCCACCGTGAGTTGAACCTGGGACTGTTTCCGCAGAGTGTGAACACGTTGGCAACTAGGCTATCCAGGGGCCTATCTGAGTCAATTACACCTTATATATTCTTGCATTAACAGATCTTGCATTAAACATTTTTCATACAATGTATACCTTTACATGCCTAGTTTTATAGTTTCATCACACATAGCTATGCTCTGTTTATCATCCAGCAGCTTTTCTTCTTATGTCTCAAATACAATGAAGGACCTTATTGACACTGTGCAAATGATTAATATACTAAACCAAATTGACCTTTGCAAAAATTAAATGAATAAAATCACATGTACGTTAAAGTGTCAGAAAATCTTCTTATTCGTCATTTCTTTGTTTTTCAATTTTCTGTATAAAATTTCTATAGCCCATTTTATATAATTATGCATCTAATCATCGAATTGACTAAATTATTCAAATTTGGAATCAAATTGATGAAATATTCAATTCAAAAGATAATGTTGTTTTGCTCTAGTGGCATAATATTGGTATTTATGTACATATACTATCCCTTTCTTATTCTTTATGTTATGTAAGGGTATACAGAATTATAAGCTTTCTGTTCATTCTTTTGGACCTCTCTTTTCATAACTATATTATATAAAATGTAAGAGGCCATGTTCCCATAAAAAGTTTATTATTATACTTCACTCATCAGACACCTATGTAAGGGAGTCAGATAATCCCTTCAAAATGCTTTTCTTTTTAATTATTACATAATATTTAATACGGTTATCAATCTTATTATTCTTTTATGCTTGTCATTATTAATTTTTCCAAATGATTTTTCCACAACTTTTTCTGTCCAAAATTGTTGTGGTAGATCATTTATCAATGGATTATTTTCCTTAGTGGCTATTTTGCTTCCAAAGGTAAATTTTTCAAGGATTTAAAAATTAATTTTCAGCAATCAAGATCTTAAATATCTGGAATAATAATAATACATAGCCTTAATGAAATTAATTAAATTTACAAATTATCCTCCATTTTTTATGATAAGAGGATCATATTTGCAGTAGGATTCATTGATCCCTCTTCTTCTTTATAATCCTGAATAATACATACATTCACAGGGACTTTATTTGAAAAAATGAGAGGGCTTTTGAGACATAGCCAAGTGATCCTAATCAATAAATATGTCTTATTCATATGTTCTAGGTTAGGAAAACTTTCAACTTGTTGGAAAAAACATGGAGACAGTGGTGTGAATGGTACTTTGATGATGTTCCTAAAGTCATTATAAAGTTTATGATTACTGGGAGAGAAGATATATTTACCCTTAAGAATATATAAAGATTTTGAAAAAATAATAAAAACTATGACAGTAATATCAAGCAGTTAGGTCAAGTACTTTAACAGAATTAATGAGAAGAACTCTTTACCTAAAATTTTTTTGAGATTGTGATAAATAAATAGATAATGTAGAGCTTCATTTTAAAATCTGCCTTTGTGAAAAACTTCATAGGATAAAGTATAAGAATTTAGAAAGAACACAAGCCTCAAATAGAGTTTCTTCATAGTTTAGGAATAACTATCTTAAATGTTTATTTTTCGTTTTTGGCTGCAACTATTTTGATGTAAGATATAATGCATTCAATAACAACTCCACAATGGAAACATTTTCTATCATTCTACACCAAGTAGCTCTATAATAATCTGGATGTAACTAAAATCAGGAAGGTTGAGGATGACGTGGTTTTCTATAGTACCTGAGGATGACATGACACTAAATGAGCATGGGTTTGACACAAGGTGTGTGCAAAGTGTATCCCAATTAAAATGCATTTCAGCAATTTTTAAGAATTTCTTGAATGCCTCTCAGATAAGGTGGAAAGATAAAAACCAGAATGGGAGTAGAGGCAATTGTAAAATTTCTTTAATAGCATCATGCCATTTCTCTAATTATCCTTGGTTCGATGCCAGAATGTCATTCCAATTTTACCATACATTCCAAATGGGGATAATGGAATCTTATTTTAGGACCTTCCCGATTTGATTTTGAACTGAAACTTTGAAACCAGTCAGAGTATTTTGTGTCTAATATTAATCTGCATTTTCCTCTTTGAAATAGGTTTTGGGTTCACCACCAGGCAGCATTAATTTTACCATATAATATGTATGGTGGGGAATACAAATATCCTGTACAAGCATTTCCAGAGAAGATAGAATTATTTATTTCAGCATATGATCAGCAGTCATGATTATGTTTTTAACCTTTATTTATCATTTTTCTAATGCTCCTTGGTTCAACGCCATGGCATCAATTGCCTTCAGCCATACAATGAAATAAGGAATACAGAATTACATTTTATGACCACCTCAATATGATGTGGGCTTGTAATTCTGTGTATGGGTAGAGATTTCATTTGCAAAGCTTATGCTTTTAATGCCATGCTGAGGGCATCATTTCTATTCTACCATACATTTTAAATGTGGTTAACAGAATCTTATCTTAGAACATTCCCAAGATGATATTGTCTCAAAAATTTGGAAGCAGAGAAGGTTGTTCCTATCTATTATAAATATACAGTTGTCTTTCACAAGTGGGTCCTGAGTTGGACACCAGAGAGTCTTAATAGTTTGTAAATCATCTACATGAAAAATAAGGCCAGAAATTCATATATTTTTATGGCGCACTTCCCAAAAAGATAGAAATCCACAATGAGTCATGTAAATAGAATTCATGAATATGTTTACATATGGAGTTTACCATTCCCCTGTTAGCCCTTGGTTTGAGGAAACAGGGTTATTTGAATCCTACAATACATTTAAATGGGAAATACAGAATTACATTTAGGGACTTTCTCGATACTTAACTGAAACATCAGATACAGTTTGAGATGTCTTTAGCAATAGGAAGTATACAATTGCATCTTACTAAACCTTTATGAGTTCGACTACAGGCATTGTTAATGCATCCATATTAAATTGACTCAATTAAACTGAGATCAATCTAAAGGTGAATAACATTCATTCTACATGGCAACTTAATGGTTATTAACAAACATTTTGAAAACTGATACCTCAAACTGTCATATCATTGAATGGCAAGTTGTTGTGTAGTAAATGACAACTATCTTAAATAAAATGAAAGGTGGACATAAATGAGTACTAATCTCAAGGAAAATCCAATGTAATAGTATATTAAATAATAATGATATTAATTTGGAATATTTTTAAAGCTAAATTTGGGGTTTCAATTTGCTCAACCTTGGATTTTTAACTTTATTCTCACTCAAAAAAATAATCCTTTAAAGAAATGATAATTCGAAGAATTGGTTTGCCACGGATTTTTATGCTTCTCAACTGATTAAAAGCTTCTCACTTTTAGAAACCAAAGAGGATACAGAAAAATACTCCTTGCCATAAATTTTGAAATAAGTGAGGACTTATTTCATCCTTGCAGTCAGTTGTTTGTCATCAGCATGCGCGGTTCCCAGTTTTAAGTTTCTGTCCAGATTCTCACCAGTGTCCCCACTTCTGGGGGGTTTTCTTTTACAGCATGTTATTGAAAAACTGAGACACCGACAATGTTTTGTTAGGTCGAACGGCTTAACTTTTTCTGATTGACAATGAATGATAGGAATCAAGCTTCTCTATCCTGTAATTGAGCTCCGTCCAAGTCGAGAGTCACCATTTTCATCAAATCCGTTGACCGAAAAAATGAAATTTTTATCCGTAGATAAGTTATTCCATATGCCAATATGAAACAGGATGGAACGTGAAAGAATACAAGTGAAAAAAAGTGTTACAAACACGCCTCGAACCTCTGCTATCCACGTGGTGTTCTAAACGCTACACCAACCCACTCCAAGAGGGGCCCCAAAAGGGTGGAAATTACAAAAAGTTAATAATTTATTACAGAAAAACTATGGCCTATGTAGACGAATGCCGTTTTACTTTTTTAATATTAAATCTCCTCTAACATAAAAAATATTTCATTCAAATCCCCAGAGCAAGTCTGGTAGTCTCTCCTGAAAGTGATATTGCTCCATCCCCTTTATCTCGGGCTCAAACCCCGGCTAATGAGGATTTTCTGATCAGAGAATAGTAGTGTGTGTTTGTGCAAATTTCCCGATCAGGGTTGGCGACAGGAAGGATATCCGTCTGTAAAAATCAATCATTGCCAAATTCAAACCTCATCATCATCATTCATCCATAAGTGAGGGGAATAAGGATCAGAGAAATTAAATAATTAATTCTATAGCCATTCGACCATCTTAGCTTAACTTGAAGCCTTACAGATATCAGTAATAATTCAGCAAAGAGGTTGATTAAGAAGAATGCTGCATACACCCGCCATATGATGAGAGGTACACTTGCATTATCTATTATTATATATTATTATTACATATAGCTAACTCTCTGGATATACCTATATAAAGGAGATACGAATTCTAAGCATGTTCCACAAGCGCCATCGACGTTAAATTTTTACGACGTACTGGCTCCAAGCTGTAAATACCAGAATAGTTCAGACTTTGACGCTAGCTATCATGGGTTCGATACAGGGTCAAAAAATCGCAATTTTCTCTTAAGAATGCATTGCGCGGATATTTGAAAATTATTTTGAGGCACTTATGGTTAAGATAGAGTAACCAAAATCTCGGAGGCGGAAGTTGAGTTAGTCTTCTATAGTACCAATGGAAGAAATGTTTCAAAATGACCGTGAGTTTGACGGCAGGTGGGTGCGAAATTCTTCCATAAAAATGTATTGCTGCAATTTTTGAATTTTTTTCTATGCCTTACCGATAAGAGAAAACCCGGCATGGTAACAGATGCGTTTAAACAAATTCTTTCACGCGTTTCACCGTTCCTCTAATGGTCCTTGGTTCGATGCAAGAGTGTCATTCCGATTCCACCATGCATCTCAAACGGGAATAACGGAATCTTATTTTAGGACCTTCCCGATATGATAGTGAATGGAAACTTTAATACACGTGAGATTGATACTTATCTAACATTCGTATGCCATTGCCTCTCACGAACGTGCCCTGTGTTCGACGCCAGGCGATCTTTCGCGCGAATTCTCGAAAATTCATTTGAGTCCTTACTCGGAGCGATAGAACAGTGAAAATCACGGAGGTTGGAGACGCCGTGGTTATCTATTGTACTAACTGAAGAAATTTTACCAAATGACCGTGAGTTCTATTCTAAGTGAGTGCAAAATTCTTCGGTATAAAATACATGGCGGTCGTTTTTGACAATTATTTTTAATGCTTATCCAATAACCGGGAATGATTCATGATGGTGAATGGACTGTAGAACCCAGCAACTTGTAAAGAAAATTCTACAAGAAAACACTTGTATCAAATGCTTCTACTCTTAACAAATAGCCTTATTTTGCTTCCTTTGATTAGCTTAGTCCCCATCAAGGGGCTGTATCATCCAAATTGAGAGTCAAATGAGTGAAGCAACAGAAATTCATTTTGAAATCACCAATTGAATAAAAACCATGCAGCATCTTCATTATTTTTTCCCTTTCATATCATCATAGTGTCACATAGCCACAAGTGAGTTGCAGGGAATGGTGATCCTAAAACTTATCTAAAGTATCTGTAATTAATATCACTTGATATAAATTTGTTAATGATTATAATGAAGCTGAGAGCTGTGTAAAATAAAGGTCATTGAACCTACCTTGTGAACATGATTCTAAAGAAAGATGTTGAAAGCACTTAAAAGTAGGATTAGTGAGGATGTAAACTAGAAAGAAGTTAAACAAGGCATATGAAGAACATCTATTTTAAAAATAATATATTGTTGTTGGATTATACAAATAGATGAACTATACAGAAGTGTAAACAGTAGATTTTTATTAAAAAAAAGAGTGCTAATAGTTTATGTCAAATAATTTATGCTATTAGAAATAATGGGAAAGTCATTGAAATTATAAAAATGATTGTTGTACCTCAAGAAAAGATTAAGCAAAAAACCCATCATCATCATTTTCATAAAGTGAATCTGTCTTGAGAGAGGTTTCAGCCTAATATTTTCCATATTTCTCTATCTTGCACCTGCTTCTTTATTTGTTGATAGCTTCGATTTCTCTTCAGGTCCATAAGCTGGTGCTGGCTATCAGTACCATTTACCACATTAGTCATAATTTCAGGTTCAGCAAATTTTGACAGTTAATTTTCAGAAAAATTCAATGAAGAAATATTTACATTACAAGGATTACGGAATGACTTTTTAAGTAATTAATTATCTCTATTTCATATCCCTAACAGAATATTCACAGCCTTAAGCCATAAGATTTTCTATAATGTTACATCAACTGTAAGAAGCTTATGATGAATGAATATAATATTGAAATATGGAGCAGTAATATTTCTCTTTCAGGATGATCTATCAGCATACTTTCAGGAGAATGAATCTGAGTCCTGTTTTCTTCATAATATTGAAATAACAATAAAAGCTAGTCTTAGTAATTTGAGATAAGAATCCCATTAGTTGTGGACAGTGATAATATACAAAATGAATTAGGGCTGACTAGCCATGTGGGCATTTGGGCTAATGCCTGCTGACTAGCCAGCACCCTATGGGCTGGTGGGGCACATAGTAATAGAATACATTATGAATTCAGTTTGCCACCATCAAATTTAGTGTATTATGAGGACATGTACAAATGAATGCCAATTATGTCATGCAATAAGTTGGCTGGATTGTGTGGTAATGCCAAGGGCAATTTTGATACCCAGAGACTATACATTCCTACTATCTCTTAATTCCGAGGGCTACTCATATCTACCACAATTCTGAGTTAGATCAATAAATGTTGGCCTCCAAAGAGAATTGAACCTGGGACCACTTTCATTGAATGTCCTATCCTCTTGGCTGTCCAGGGGCCATGAATAATGAAGTGAAATAATGATTTGAAAAATCCTAAATTTTCATATATAAGGAACATTACCTACATTCATATGCTAGGTACTTGAGTGGAGTTAATGACCAATTGTTAAAGAAGAACTTATATGGCAGTGAAAGAAAAATAATTTGACCCAAAGAGTGGATACTTAAAAGAAGTCTTGGGATCTGAGATTTTAAGCTGTAGAAAAAGAAGATGATTAAACACACATTATAGAAATTACATCAAGATAACTTTTTATGACTAAAGAAGAAAATGGAATTTCTATCATGAATGAGGAGTTTTTTTCCAAAGAATTTCATTACTTCCTTTTATAGAATTGATCCTCTTGCTTATCAGTTGAAAATTTGAAATATAATATCCTGGAATAACACCGATGGAACTACAAAGAAATAATGCTTCATTAAATACTGGATATCCTACTTATTGGGAACTTATTTTTTTCTAATTCTTAGGAAGTACACTTTATTACCTGAAGTTATCTCTGCTTAAAATTTGGTTTCTCATGATGAATTATAGAACCTTGTATAGTGTCTGCTAGAAGTTTTTCTATTCATGTTATTAGCTTACTTATAGAATAAGCTGGAGACCAAGATTAATTACCAATGTACTGTCACCAAAGTTAAGCAGTTCAAATTTAAAATTTATTTCCATGATGTTGGTATCAAATTCTTTATGGTTATGTGAGTAACCCTTATTTGAGCTATGAAGCTTCTTTAGCATGAACCTGAGGGCTATTGTGAGATTCCATTTCACTTCCCCGTTTCTGTTAAACATAGTGCAATACAAAAAAGCCTGTGTTCTATTAAGCAAAATATACCTTCGAGTAAATGAAATTTATCCTCAATGTTTACATTGCACTCGGACTTATCATCTCTTTGTATCCTCGTGAGAAGTGTAATGGAAATGGTAAGCTGAAAGATATCCACCAAATTAAATGAGAGATGAGTGTAAAGAAAAAATTATGAGATGCTGGAAATTCCATAATTTCTCACTTTTGAAACATAGTAATCTTTTAAGTAGTCAAGAATCTCTCAGAGATTAATCTTATAGGTATTCTATTTATGGATCATATACCGCGCATTACGAAGAAAAATTATCATTTCTGCAGTAAAACAACGAGATTCATTGAGATATCATAATTTATGTTTCTGATTGAACCACAGTTTGACACATGTATTGGCCGATTATTTATAATGACAAAAGTACTCATTTAATTTCAAAATTCGCAAAGCATCGAGGGCTGTATAGAAATTATTTTTATAAGACGTTCAAAATCACATGATTTAAAGCGTTAACAAATGTGAAATCTTTTCAAGATCACAAGTCTCAGCAAAATTACTTCACCATTTAACGTTAAATTGGATATTAAATGCAAATATGCGACATTTAAGGGAAAAATGAGTCACTGAATTGTTCCCAACTTTAGTCAAAAATAACTGCATGGGAATAGATAAATCATTAGATCATATTTCAATTAAATTAAGGAAATAATATTACCCGTTTTACTCGTACGAGCAATCAAACTACATCTTTCTCATATCATAAGTAAATGAGTGATTTTAAAAGACAAGTTCCGAAAAAACACCTTAAGATCGATATCGATGGTAAGACTTCTTTTAATGTGAATTAGATCGTTAAAATGCGAAGCAAAGAGTTAAAAATATTAATTGACGCTTACGACAGAATTTGCGGGTGTTTGGTACGAATAAATATATCACGTCAAGATGACACTTCATAATGACGCAAGCATGATTAATTGAGATTCAATTTTGGAATCCCCTTCATGCTACACTTACCTCTGTATACGATTAATCTATGGATGATTAGTTTTAAATGTTATCGTCCACATATTTTATGTATTATAATTCATAGAATTAACCCGGAATAACCGAAAGATAAGCGTGATTTTCTCAGTAGGTATTATGTCATTCATTCGTAAAGAAATACGAGGAGTTATTGAATTCTGTAAACTCTCTGCAAGCTACAGTGATACGCATCTTGAGAATCTATGACCACCGGATCACCGCAGGCCGGAAAATCGCAGTTCAAACAACCGTAACAGATTACTAGTTTTTTTATGATAGTAGAAGGCAATTAGGAATAATTATTTAATAACAAATAAGAAATTGTATAAATTTTGAATTCAATTAAGTAAAAGTATTTGTTTTCATCTAGTTTTTCAATTATTTAGAAAAATAATTTAGACACATTTTATAGAATTTAAGGAGCGACAGAAATTGACATTGTCTCTAAAGCTAGTCCAAATCGAGTTAAAGATAATAATAATGGCAGTCGAGATATTTAAAAATTCCCCCTTCCCGCAGTGATTCAAGATAACATTCTTATGTCATAGTTTTGAAATCGTTCCCGAAATAATTCCTTTTGAAAGTAATATTTTTAAATATCATATTCAGTTAATAAATTTATATGCATACATATTATATATATATATATATATATATATATATATATATATATATATATATGTGTGTGTGTGTGTGTGTGTGTGTCATTAAATGTAAAAAGGGAATACTAAACATGAGGATCGGGCGGCAAATTAAGGACTTCCATTGAGGTACCTTATAGACCGTACAATCACGACATGAAATCCCAGAAGATTCCTTTAAGTCTCTTTCTTTGCGATTTGATAGCTAAACGCTCCTTATGTATCAATAATAAAGAAAATTAATTTGAAAACAGGTAACGACGCAATCGAGGTAAAGTAAATCCTGCATAAAAGTGATACTAATTTCAAGAGGCAACGATAAAAATTTTCCCCCAATTGTAAGAGTACTAGAAGCAATAAAGAGTACTATTCAAGATATAAGGCTGATATTAATGAGTGAATTAAACATAACTATCGTTTCTCCAATATTTGCTCTTGTAGGTATATCTCCTCTCCCTGCGTATATTTTTCCAGAGAGACCTGAAATATCCTACATTCCCTAAGAGACTCGATTGAGACGTAAACTTTCGTTGCTATCTGCATAAACCATAAAGCATCCATTTAAAAAATATTTGATTCTCAATAAAGCTGAAGAAACTAAGCTTTACTCTGCATTTTAATTTTGATCAGATTATATTTTCAGAGCGAGCAGCGAATTTATAGATATTGAATGAAGAGCGAAAGTGAAAAATCACAATGGATTAAAATGGTAAAATAAATAAAATTTAGGAAATAAGTCTCATTTTTATAATATTCAGAAGAAAAGGAGAAAATGAATTTTGATGCTACAATCTTAGACGTAATATGAGAAAATTAATCGTAAAAGAGAGGTCATCTTTTGACGAATATTCGCCCGAAACGACTTTTCACGGAACTTCTGAAACGTTTTCCTCTCCAATTTCTTAAACATAACCGATTCAACCAATTCTAATCGGATTTTAACGCACTCGTTCCAGATTACGGGAGAAGCGGGAACACCCCCTCATTCATCGAAGTCGATCGGTCTAAACTTCGAATAATGGAATCGATTGCTCAATCCATGGTCGCCCGGGAAACGGCCAATTAGCGGTTGAAATTTTTACGATGAAAACGAGATGCAAAAACACGTATTTTTCAGTGCTCGAGATTCGAAATCATTCCATGAGCTCAAAACGCTAAAAAACCGATTGATTTATCACTTTCGCATTTGCGAGATCTTCTGCCAAACCACAATCCGATCGATCAAGCGGAGTAAAAACGAAGAACTGGTAAAAGGCGTAAAACTCGACTTTCTAGGAAGGGATGCGTGGAACAAAAGCAGTGGAAGCATCGAGAAAAGCGATGGACACGCGTCGAAAGCACGGCACCGCACCCACATTTGCGCACGCCCCTGGACAATCGAATCGACCTCCGGAGCGCGGAAATTCGGCCGATCGAGGATAGATGTCAGGTCGGGCGGCGTCATCCCCCGACGTTCCACCGTTCCTTCATCTGCTCTTCTCCCATTGGTCCATCGGAGGAACGAGTCCATTCCGAACGGCGCGGCACTGGGAGTTGAAAAAGGGCAGCTCCAGTGTGCAGGACGGCGGCAAAAGGAGCGAAGAGGGGAGCGGCGCGAAAAGAAGCGCGACTTATCTATCCGCAATAGAGGAATAAATCAGGAGGGGAGGGAGAATTTGGGGGGAGGGGCGGTGTTGTTGTTGATAGGCTGGTGGGAAGGGGGAGGTGAGGGGGGGCGGAAGATGTTGAACGTCCCGGGTTCGCCTGGATAGACACAACAGGTCTCCGACTCGAGGGGGGAGCAGCAGGTTGCTAGCGGTTCCGTCTTAGCCGGTCGCTGAGGCCCTCCGAGGGTCTTCCAGAGGTGACGCCGACGTGCAGCACAGCTAAAGGTAGGTGCCCGCGAATCGATTCTTTTAAACCCTGTCCGGTTTAGCCCAAATAACTACCATCCCCGGATGAAAATGGCGCGGAGGTTATTGTTTTTTTCCATCCGTATGGTCACTTCCTCAGAGGGTCTCTGGTGGGTGTGCCCCCTCTTTCTCCAATCCATCCGAAAACTTGCTCAATTTTGGCCTCCAATTTGCCTTCTCCTGTCCATCAGAGGACTGGAAATTCATTTCCCGAGCAGCGTTAACGTTCCCTCCGAAGGACAAGGGAAGCATCGAGGGAAAAGGATGAAAAGTTTTCTTTTTTTAGGAGGGTCGTAACCCACGAACGAGTTTTGTTTACGGAGTCGGGGATGCTGCCTTTTGTTTCTCGAGCTGACCCAGAAATAAGTTACTGAATGGGTTCGAAAAAATGGGCCGAAATTTTTTACGCCCCTCGCTCTTTTCCTTCCTCTAGCTTTTAATCTCCCGATAGGTAAACATAGGGCTTTTTAAATGTCCGCCAGGTGAAGGAGCGTTTTTTTGCGCCAAGAAAGTTTAGCGAGCACGAGGGTGCATCCATTACCATGTCATTACTTATGAATGCATGAGAGTGTTTGCAATCATCACTCGGATGCGCGCTTCGCTCCCTCACTAGGTCAATATTTCACAACTCCTCCACTCGGACCAAGGGGTTTCCGATATCCTCATCTCTTAAGATGTCAAAAGAGAGATTCCAAAATACGAGCTTCTCTCGTTTCGAGAGCGGAGACCCATAAATATTGATACATCCCTCTAAAAAAGTAGTACGTCGAACAATCGATAAGGGAAACCCAGCTCGTTACGGATTAACGCTCGGATTCGAAAGGGACCGAATTCCGATTTGTCTTAAAAATTTCATCGGAAAAATGCCGCGCAGGGTATGGGAAGGATTGGACTAGAAGTTCAGCGATTCGCTCTCTATTCGTAGGGCTGGCGAAGGGTCTCTAAACCCAGCAGGTTGAACCGGCTAGGTCGTTGCACCTCGTGTAGCGTCGTATATGTCAATATGTGAGAACTGATGAAAAGTGGCTACTGCTGCATCATCTGAACATCGCAGTATCTCGGCGAGGATGCTGCAAAGGCGTCTGTACCACGAGGGGTGGCCGGGCCCAGACCAAGTCCTATAAATACCAATAAATTGTTTAAGAGGGCTAGTAAAGCACTATACATATATTTTTCCGTAGATATGAGATGTTCTATTGGAAATTTGTTTAACGTAGAAAAGGACTGAGATAAGGTACGAGCCAAGTCAAGTCTACACTGTAAAACACGGATATCTCTAGTTGTTTGAAAAGTTTAGGCTCATTTTCCTATATAATTTATTTAATTTCATTTTTTCTATTACCGTAAGATTTGCAATTTTTCCGGCAGAGAGGGTAGGGTTTCAAGAGATTTTTCTTTACAGATTTCATGTGTAGGTTTTGGTTTTTAGGTAATGAAGATGCAGAATCAGTTGGTCGTCAGTCTCTCAATCCTCAATGCGTCTCAATCCGGTAATATACGCTATAAAACATCACAACAACAGCTAAACTGATATATCCTGGCAAACATCACCCCAGGATGCAATTGTCTGAGAGTAAAGAAATAACTACTCTAGAATGATAGGAATAGTTTCAAACTATGCAAAATGTCAACGAGTAACAAAGGAGATCATCGTAATGATAAAATTCAATCATTGTGCAGCTCAAAAGGACTGAGAAAAGATAGTGTAGGAGAATCTAATGCGAATATTTAAGATGTACAACTGAAAGAAAATCGAAAACTAAAAAAGCTCTCTTAGAACGGAAGTCTCAGGACGAATTCGTTTTTCCTAGATCATGACGATAAAGTCAAGAGGTTACAATCTTTTGAAAAATCTCGAAAAATTCACTAGATGAAGCAAAATTGAAAAAATGGAAGACAAGATAAAAGATAAAAATTCAATTGGAATGAAAAACTGAGCAAGATGTCTGACGATCATACAGCCAAGGGTCATTCGATGAGAGGAATAAAGAGCTCTAACTTATTCTAAAGGCAAATACCTCTGACATAGTATCATAAATTCATTTAAGTAAGCACAGTAGTTATGCATTGTAAAGTGGATTATTGTTTACATCTGAGGAAGTTAGTTGTAAAGCAGCGATTCCTCCGCAATTTGAAAATCTGGGAATACTGGTACATAGGAAAAGAGGATATCGTTGTCATCATTGTATGTATTCATAAGTGTTCAATTTTTCTTAAAAGTGACTCTAAAAGAAGGAGGAGATGCAAAATTTGTAAGCAATTATTATAGCATGATTATATTAGTAAGAAGAACTATTTATCAACTAAGATTTTTTGCATTAAAGATGATAAAAGAGTGAGATTAAAAGAGTAAAGTTGGGAGTAGAAAACAAGTACATTTGTTCAACGACAACTATTAACTAATCAGCTGATGTATTTAGAGGAGATCGTAAGAATTAGCCTTAATAAAGGTACCCGTGAAATTTCCATCTCAGCTGCATGCACTCCTTTCCTTCGATTTTAAATGATTTTCATCTAGAAAGGAGAATATGTAATCGCTAGCGTGGAACTCACTCATTGCCCAAGACTCATCATAATAATATATTGTAATAGATGTGATAAATGCAATGAGAGAATGGGTGCAGTGTACAAGGAGCGAGATACATTTTTAGAGAGTGTCGTGAGAAATTCATTCAGAATGTAGCTTAAGGGATAGATAGTATTTTCAAGAGACAGCCTTCATTTAAACTCGCGGAATGCCACGACACCGCACTCTGTGGCTCTTACTTTCATAGAGTTGAAAAACAAGAACTTCAGCTGTTTCCCATTTTGCATGAATGGAGGCGCCTTGGCAGAAAGCACAATCCACATCTGTTGAAGGAATTCAGTAGGTAAGCTCGTAACGCTTGTATACTCACGCGTATCTTCCTCAATGGCCAAACGCCGTTCAATCGATTGCTCCAGAGGAAGTGCGAACGGAGAAAGAGTGATGAAGAAGAGAGAGTGAAATAAAATATGTAGCGAGGTGAGATTGCACCTCCAGGCGAATCAGGAGACCTTTATCGATAGAAACCGGGCGCGGATTAAAATACTTTGGGCACTAATAGTAATTACAGAGAAAAGAAAAGAGGGATTGAAGAATCTAAGTAGGTTACCGTAGGAAAAGGAAAGAAATAAGAAAGCATAATTACGCTGAACTAGCTGTCATATAACAGAGTAAGAGAAGTACTTTGGGGCAGTTAGTGTGATTAAAACCGAAATATAGCTTAAATTCGCAGTAGTTTTCTATACGGCTAAATGCGAGAAAAATAAACATTTTCGTTATTACGTCGAAGTATATTCACATGGAAATATTGTTTTCAATTAAAGTTGAAAATCAAGAAAATTTTATTTATTCTCAAATACAAATACAACTAACGGATTGCATATGTTCATCGAGGAGGAAAATCCTCCAGAATTCCATTTCTGAATGGAATCTATTTAAAGAAACCATTTGTAATCAACTTAAATTCGAATCCTATATTGTTACAGTCATTTATTTATCAGTCACAATGAAAATTTATATCATTACTCTAAATCAACTAATTTAAACACACTTCTACTTTTTTCTCATCACATTTCATTAAAATATAGCTTATTTTCCGATATGAAGAAGATGAGCGATATTAATAGACACAATTTCCGTACCAAAATGTAAGATGAAAGGCAAAAGAGTTGAAAGAGGATTCTCCTTGATGATTTCATTTTGGAATTAAGAAAGAAAAGCTCAAAAATAATTTAACTATAATATTTTAAAGCATGGCTCCTGGATTGCCTGGAAAGTGGGTAACGTGTTTGCTTTTTGTGAAAGATGTCCCGGGTTTGATTCTCGGTGGAGTCTATATGCGCGAAATGATCCTTGTTGTCGGAGCATTTTTACGTAATACCACAAATTCCAATAGAGGATTAGTTGGAAAAGAGCCCCACTATGGCCTAATTTCCTTTAATTAAGGGTCGAATAATATTAATGAAAGAGGTTCATTCATTCTGATGTTTCAGTTACGAATATCCTGTTATATCCTAAAGGTCTACTACCCGCAATACACAAATGTTGAAAGGGGTAGTATAATCTCCGGGATATTGAACGTCCACTCATATCTCCTACAAAGAAAAACGTGGTCAAGAAGTGTTTGTTTGACGACTTAAAACACGAACGTAGCAAACAGTAAGATAAAATTGTTTTTGAGAAATAATTGATCGTGAGATGACGATAATTAAAGTTTTCTAAATCATTTTTTTTCTTAGTTGTGGTGCGTTTTCGCTACTTCGACGCAGTAAGAAAATAAGAAAATGACAATCCGTATGTGAATGATTTAATTTGAATGAACGTATTTCCCAAAGCAAAAGAAAAGCACAGATGATTGGAAAGGCGTTTTTGAATTATTCGAGTTTAAGCAAACCACTTACAGCACCTCACAAAGATGTTGTCTCTCACTCACGAGCATTTGCTGCCGACGCAGCGGCCGCGGAAATGGAAGTGAATGACTTCATTCACGAGTTCGTCATCAATGGCAGCAGGGACACGCTTTGTTTGGAAAAAAGGTCGGATGAGAGACATGCTCATCCGTGCGAGATGGGGGTCATAACAAAAGACGCCCATAACTATGATTCCCTAAGAATGGAATCGTACCACGTTTTTCCATCGTTCGCTCGCGAGTGGCACTTCTTCTTTAAAACATCTGCAGTCAAAAGTAAAAGGTCAATGCGTGAATCATAACAAAACGTATTTTCGACAGGGAATTCTCCCCATCACTAAGAAGTATCGTTTCTTTTCGCGGTAAAGGTATTTAAACTTGGTTATTTTATTCGTGAGGGTATGCATTACACTCATCAGCCAATTCTTATTACAGAGGATAGACTAATGAATAATTTCATGCGAAAGAAGGTATTAGTAGATTTAACTGGAATCTTGGAAAGAAAGGAGTTTCGTTACCACACCGTAATATTCTTTGTCTAATTCAGAAGTGGAGAATCTGCGGCCTCAAAGCCAAATGCGGCCTTCTTTGGCGTTCAATGCGGCCTTTTCGTCACCTACTAAGAAAATTTCTTCATGTAAATCAATTCGCTTCCTAATCTCGCATAGAGAAAATGAAATAAAAATACTCCCTTTTAATTCCCTTAACGAATGAACTCGTTTTTTTCAAACAGAGATTCGATGTCGACCGGATTGAGCGTAAGCAGTACGCAATTCAAGCGTGGTTTATTGGTCTCTCACGCAACCAAATGGAACATGTATGTATGAAGACTTCCAATAGAAAATGGTTCCTCGCTATTGGTCTGAGCCTCCTACGTTTGCGCAAGAAGGAAAAGCACAAATATATACTGTATAAAAGAGAACCGTTTCCAGGAGTCTCCATGTCCGTGTTTTCCATAGAGCCCAACGAAGGTCGTAAATTAAGCAAGGCGACGAAACGGCACAGATATTCTCCCCATTCGTTCTTGGCGAAAGCCATTTTCTTCGCGTAATTCTCCCTTCCAATGCGACAATGCATAAACAGCCAACCATAAGCGTTACGATTCCCGAGGCGTGAGACATTGTTTTAATTCACGCCTCACCTTGGGATCCGAAAGAGCCTCCATTAAAGCTTCCTCTTCAATACCCAGGGACGCAATTTATCACGGCAGTAAAGGGAGAGAATGGGAAATAGGGAAAAACAGGGCGAGAGAGAGGAAGGGTTAAGGTCGACATACATGCGAGCAGCAAAAATCTTGAATGAATATATACCGAGGCAGCAGAGAGGGGGAGGGCCAAATAACAGGAGCAATGTACGGATACTCTCTGCAACCTGTTGAGAGAGCAGCGGGTCGATACGAGCTGGAGAGAGAGAGATAGAGAAGCGTCAAATGGGGTAGGAGATGGCGGCATCTGTGAGAGAAGCGGGAAGGTAAATTTGGTGAAATGGGGAGAGGAAATGAGGAAGGGTGGGGCGGGAAAAAGCTTGGATGTTATGAAAATAGGATTAGGAGAAGAAGTCGGAGGAAAGGAGACAGAAGCGTAACGAAATGAGCGAAGAAAAGGAGGAGGATTTTCGCGTTTAGGATGTGCTTAGCGAATTTGAGATAAGCGTGAATGGAGGAAGGATGTGAGAAGCCTTTTTCTGGATCGGATTTCCCTCAGGGTTCTACGGAGGGGGAGGATAAAAGCTGGGGTTTCTCGAGACCTCTCCACTGGAAATGCATGGAGAGAACGACTCCTCAGGGTGAGGTTAAATTTAGTGCGGTAAAATGCGAAGGAAAAGGAAAGCGTACACAGGTCGCGATATATTTTGATCGAACGAGGTTCGCGTATCCGAAATAGGGAGCAGCGGTTGCTAAGTTAGTGACTTGGATCTTCAAATTTAGGAGACGAATTTAAGCTTAGGTCTGGTAAAAATACCATATGATGAAAATAAATCCTTTTTTGTTGATTAATGTCGTTTATATAAAAATACGCACTTGTGATACTTTTATGA